>JAVJIX010000050.1:3672500-4095000 GCA_036785185.1 Paratrypauchen microcephalus | reverse complement strand
GCTTCTATGATTTGAAAAGTGCTAAAGTTTGTGTTATTTGGAGCCCGCACGGGGCATATTACATGCTCGGGGAATGCCCCGAGCAATGGCTATAAATCGCGCTAGGCTAACGGTGTTAGCGTAACGCTAATCTAAAACATCTCCGGAAATTCTCCATATGACACCAAAGTGATATGGGTGAGTAAAACAACTTGTTTTATTACCGAAATAAGGCTCAAATTGTAAAAAAAAAAAACGTTTTTCTTTAATGGATTGCTTGAGCAAAACACTTATTACTGCATATAACTACTACTACTATAACTACTACTAGATCTACTACTACAGTCAGTCCGCAGGTGCCCCCTTCACCTCTTATCATGGACATCTACACTCTCCATGTCCTCCCCTACTACTACTACTACTACTACTACTACTACTACTACTACTACTACTACTACTACTACTACTACTACATAGACAACAGTATCCACTTTTTTAAGAGACTATGAGTGCTTTGTCCCCTGTTATTGTGGACATCACACAATTACTTTTGCTACTACTACTTGTACTACAAAGTCTAAAACAGTATCCAGTTGTCTATCAGACTGCAGGTGCTGTTTCTTACGGTGGGCATCTGACCGCTCTGTGTCCTACTACTAATACTAGTATTACTACTGCTGCTACTATAACCATTACTACAACCATATCCAGTTAAGTCTGTAGGTGCCATGACCTTTCATGGATACCTAGTAGTAGTAGTACTACTACTACTACTATCACTTCTACAAGAGTATCCAGTAGTTTAAGCGCCTGCAGGTGCCTTGACCCCTCTTATCGTGTACATCTGTCCTCTTTGTATGCGTAAGCGTCTGTGAATAGTATCTGGTCTCTGTTCAGCCCAGTATCAAGTATCTCCCAAAATAAAGCTCAAAGGCCCCAGTGCTGGGAACTGTCTGTGGTACCAGGCAGAGCAGATCAATGCTCCAAAAGTGCCATTGTTACCTCAAAACAATGTTATTCATAAACTTGACTTTGATTTGATTCTCAAAAGAAAGCTTTGGAAATCATTGTGGATATTCCAAAAAGGACAGCGGGTCAAAATGCTACCAGGTTTTGTTGTGTTTTCTTTTTCTTTTTTCTTTCAGTTGATAAATTGAATTTCTCCTTTTGCAATGGTTTCTACTTGGATGACTAAGGGATTGTACACATCTCTGAAAGATGCTGTCCTTGCCTTTTCTTTCTTCCTTCATCACACTGCCATATTTTCTGACCGTCCCAGTTTTCAGAGTTGCTGTTTAAGTTTTTTTTGCAGCTGTCTGAAGATTGTTATTTGGACTTCTCCATCCATCCTCTCTAAGGGCACTGAAGGCTATGGGTTTCTTCCTGGCACAAAGTTTCATCTGGTACAGTCTGGTGCCCTGAATTTGGACTTTGCAAGCACTTATTTTTTTCTTCTTGTTAGTCATCACAGGGCCTTTCTCCTGTTGTTAGCTGAACTTTCTTAGCAGTCACTGGTTTGATGTTTCAATCCCTGGTTTGAGTCACCGATTTTGATCTCAGCCTGGAGATCAGACAGTTTGAACACGTTTGTGGAGCTGATCCCAAAACAAAGGTTCAACGTTTGTGGATCAGAAGTTTGGATGTTGCTTCAAAAGACATTCTTTAACATAAAGTAACCTCATTCTGACCTGTCCTGAATGGCAACAAGTGTCAATGGCAAGCAAAGCCATTTCCTTCTGTAAGGGCTCGTAACACATGTAAAATGTACTACAGCTAACAAATATAAAAGTCTACAAGTCCCACGAGAGCCATTCTCCAGTTTGATCCAAAGGCAACAGGCGCACCCGATGGCTTGAGGACATTGCGGGTGACCTCCAACAACTTGAAGTCACCGTGGAGGATGCAGAGCAGCTGGTCCAAGACCGCCAGCACTGGAAAAAACTGGTTCATCTGGTCTGCTTAACGCACGGGATGCCCCCCCCCCCCCCCTTCGCTGGAGCTAAATGATGATAATGATGATGATGATGACAAGTCAATAGTTCTCAGTAGTGCTCAATAGTTAGTACCTGACACCTAAAGCAAGAAAGTTAACAGTAGTAGAACATCAGTTAAACCACAGGGACACTGCAACACTGCGCGCGCGCACACACACACACACACACACACACACGTGCGCGCACACACACACACACACACACACACACACACACACATGCACACACACACACTCTGGGATCACACACAGTTAGTGTGAAGTGAACCTTTCTCTCCTTAAATAAGAGATTTCTGAGTCTGTGTGTGGAGGACATAATTACTGAGGGTGAAAACAAAATCTCTATGGACAAAAACGAGACAATGCCACTCAGACAAATAAAATAATGTCAGTGCAGAATTTCTACATCAGGGGTCTTCAACGTTTTTCAGGCCAGGGACCCCCAAACAGATGGCGAACTGGGCCAGGGACCCCTACTATATATACGGCATAGAATTGTGTTTTATATTAAATTGAGCTTAGTGTCATGTATAAACATTGCTACTCTGTTATGGTACATCCAATACAAGGAAATAATACACAGGTTATTACTGTATTTTACACTATAAAATATAAAATTATATTATTTTAAAGTGAAATCAAAAGATTTCGCGACCCCCCTGCAGTACCTCTGCGACCCCCCCTAGGGGTCGCGACCCCCCTGTTGAAGACCTCTGCTCTACAGGTCTTTTCCACTGTAGTATGTGCCTGTATGTTAATAATGTTCATATAATGCATGTTCACAGTAGATGTGGTCTCCTCTGTGCTCCTCAGGGTGACTCAGGCGGGCCCCTGGTGTGCAGGTCTCAGGTCTTTGGTCTAGTTTCGTGGGGGCGTTCCTGTGGGAAGGACAGGTTTCCAGGAGTCTACACCTCAGTTTCCAAGTACAGAAACTGGATCGAAAACACCATCTCTTCCTCCCACTTACCCTGCCCTGGACCGTCGCACAAATGAAGCCCAACCAGTATTCAACAGACATTAAATGTGGTATATTATGCAACATTGACTCTTGTGAACTTTTAGCCATGTTATAATGTTGTTACTGCATCAAAAACTGACCTGGAGTTATTTTGTTTCATTCACACATGTTTGAGTAATCCTTTAGTAACCACTAATCTGTCTACATCTCCAAAGCAAAACATACTCTGTTCCACCTTGTGATGTCATGAAGTGGTAGTTTAGTTCAGCTACCTCTTACCTTTGGGCTGAAATCATTCTAGTGAAGATCTATGAATTTTAAAAACACAGTCAAGCACTTTCTGCATTACCACATCACAAGGTGGAGCAGAGTGAAACAAAACACAACTCCAGGTCTGTTTGTGATAAGTAAACATTACAACAAAGATCAGAAAACAGTGTAATATGGACCCTTTAAACCTCATCATCACTTGTCTGGTAGAGGATTCACTACATCTACTTGTCTCCATGGATATGTTATTGTTTTTTCCTGGAATGTCCCACAGTATGGCATTAAACTCACCTATCCATATCTTTTGAATGGGAAAAAAGTCTACAAAATGTTGATAAAAGACGAAATTCAATTTGTCAACTGGACAAAGTTTGTTTGGTCGAAAACGTTTCGCCGCTCATCCGAGAGGCTTCGTCAGCTCTAATAAGAATGCTGGTAAGACACTTGCTTATATCTTGCTGCAGGGAGGAGCTACCAGCAGTCTTATTAGAGCTGACGAAGCCTCTCGGATGAGCGGCGAAACGTTTTCGACCAAACAAACTTTGTCCAGTTGACAAATTGAATTTCGTCTTTTATCATGGATTCTACCTGGACGACTGAGGGACTCTTCACACATCTACAAAATGTTGTATATATGAGAGGAAGCTGAAACCCATGAAAATTATATGGCATGAAAGATGAGAAATTTACTGGGTTGCCATAGCAATTAACAATTTAAAATAAAATATTATCTCTTTTGAATGAGAAAAGGTCCTCAGAATGTCCTCACATGCAATCTTACTGTGAGTCCTGACCTGGCAGCATCACCAATGTGTTTCCACTGAGATGGATAAGTTTAATGTCATACCGTGGAACATTCCAGGAAAAGCAATCCACCAGAAAAGTTAGAGCTCCTTAATGGAAATGAGATATGTCTTGATTTTGTCAATGCAGTGTTGATAATTACGCAAATGTAATTTATTTTTGAAAGGTACTTTTTAATGTATTTTTTAATCTAAAGTGTATGAATTATGCTTTTGTTGCTTTTCAAAATCATCAAGTGTATGTTTTTCTAGTTGTTACTAGGTGGATACTATCTGTGGATATTTATCATAGTTTTACATCAGTTAAGTAAAAGATTGTGAAGAAAAGTTGGGAAAAATAGTATAAAAATACAGGAAGTACACAAACACCTCAAACACTGTCATCAGCACAGCACTTTAAAGAGCATATGAGAGTAAGACAAGATAAGATAAGATATGATAAGATAAGACTTTATTGATCTCACGCAGGAGAAATTTACTTGTCACAGGAGCTCCAGACAGGGACAGTTGAACAAGAAAGAAAAGTGCATGCAGGCAAGAATGGCATAAAGATAAGTAATAATAATAATAAAATAAGTAATAATCGAATAAGTAATAATAATAAAACAGTGACAAGGAGAGTACTGAAAAAAAAAATGATATTGCACGTTGGAAAAACGATATTGCACGATAGGACCATACAGTGGAGTTATGCAATCTGATAAAATAATAAATAAACGGTAACTAGGAAAGTATTGAAAACGATATTGCACGTTGGAAAAACGATATTGCACGTTAGGACCATACAGTGGAGTTATACAAGTAATAATAATAAGAAACAGTAACTAGGAGAGTATAGAAAAACAATAATGCATGTTTGGACTATACAGTGGAGTTATACAGTCTGATGGCGGTGGGGATGAAGGATCTGCGGTAGCGTTCCTTCTTGCACTGGGGGTGCCTCAGTCGTCTGCTGAAGGAGCTGCTCAGCTCCTCTATAGTCCGGTGCAGAGGGTGAGAGAGGTCGTCCATGATGGACGTGAATTTGGCCATTACCCTCCTCGCAGCCACCTCCTCTACAAAGTCCAGAGGACAGCCCAGGACAGAGCTGGCCCTCCTGACCAGCTTATAGACCCTTTTTCTGTTAGTAAACAAAGATGACGTAGGCGCGGTTGCGCGCGCAGCCGGGCAACAGAAGCATGGCAGAACTCCGCAACTCGTCAGTGTATGCAAAGGGACTTTTGTCAAAAGATCGCGAATATTACCTCAACAAGCTGACTTTGGTGTCCGACTGCCAGATCCTAATGCGATCAGTGAGTGGGTGGATGATGTTAGCAAGTGGCCTAATATACAGTGGCCAGATATTTATACTTAATAGAGAAACCCAGTGTGTATACGAGGGAGAAATGTCCAGCCTATAAGTCACTGGACGCCTACGAATATGTTGTCTGTGGTCATGTACAGGACGTGAAATACCATGACATAGATTCAGAGTTTTGTGTGCTAAAATCCAAAGTTCTTCCAAGTCAAAGGCAAGGACACAGGACATAGTTATGTAGGAAATGTCTGAGTTGAGCCGTTATGCTTGTAACTATGTTATGTTACTGTTATTTGCCTTACCCATTTAGTCATTAAATCATATCCCCAATGCTGATTATTATAGATAAATCATGTCTTTGTCTAATGGTAACAACATGTATGGAAAAGGGTGTTAACATCATTAACTAAAATATGGAACAGTCTGAGTGATGAACTAAAACACTGTTCAAACTTTAAGCAGTTTAAAGAATGATACAAATCTAGTATTCTGAGTTGTTCTCGTGATGCAATGTTGTAATGGTTAGTATATTAAATTATTATAAATGGCTTATCTGTGGACATTGTAAATATAAGTTGTATAGTAACACTGGATAAATGTGACGAAGATGGTTCAGAGGAAACCGGACATTATTAATGTTTAAGTGACTGTAAGGGGTGGGATTCAAAAAGTTAAGCCTTCTTCCCATAACCCTTTGAGATATGTTTACTTCTGTAAAAAAATTATATTAATATGTCTACACGTACATGTATAGTGTAATGTATTATGTACTGTATATTGACTTTGTGACATACTCAATAAAAAATCATCATTCATTACAAATAAATGAGATACTGCACAGTTTATTACAAGTCATTACATTTTAAGTACTGTACAGTGGTGTAGGAAAATACAGATTTTTGCAGCTCGTCTTTTATCTTCAAATTTTCAGCTCGTAGTGCGTCACACTCCTGTCGCAGGTTGACATAGTCTGCCTGAAGTTGACTCTGTCTCAGGGTCAGATCATCATACACTGTCTTTGGAATTGGGAGATCCTCTTCAGCTTTAAGATAGAAACGTGAATAAATTAGCACAGACAAATTTAAGTTGTATTGTTAAGTGCATTCCAGGTAGTTTTACGATTTAAGCAAAGAAAGAACACTCTTGGAAGGGATGGGTTTTCAAGAATTTCATCTTACAATCAATAAGTTGATTGTAAGATGAAATATATTCATACCAGGACAATGATCCAGGCTGCATTCTTGTTGTTCTTGTCCTTGGTTTAGAAGAAACAGAACTTGCTGAAGTGTTAGCTCTGTCTGGTTGACTCATTTTCCTATGGTACCTAACAAAAAAATATCAGAAACAAAGAAAATATGAAAGAAAATAATAATAAACATGCCAAGTCAGAATGAGAAAAACATGAAAACCTGTTAAATGCACTTTAGATCAGCCCCACTGTGTGTGTGTGTGTGTGTGTGCGTGTGTTTGTTGTCATTTTGATCCTGTTGTTTACCTGGGTGTGTCATAAATGATGTCATACGCAGAGGCCTCTCCTGTGTCCTGTATTCTTTTGCTCTCATCCCACACACTCACGCCATCCAGGCTCTCCACACGCACTCTTTTACATCACACAGATTATTCCTCAAACAACAATATTTTGTTTTAAAGATGGACTTTTTGGAGCTCTCTACCATGTTATAACACTGTCTCATCAAAAACACGTCTGAGGTTTTATGTACATACGTGTTTCTGAAAAGGAAAAGGATTATAGTAAACATATTCTAAATGTACAATATTTTACATTAAAAACATGAGCTGCAATAAATAAATCAACAGCAGAATTAAATACACTGGTACTTGTATCTATAGTGAGTCATGGAGGTTATTTATCCAGCCGTCTATGGCTCAAATCTTATTGTAGTAAAGGAAAAAAATATATATAACTATGGATCTACTGTTCTATCTGTCATATATTGAACAATAAGTCCACAAAGAAAAAAAAGGCATTTCTGTGCTGTGCCAGCCCCACATTGCTAGCTCAGCCCAGAGCTTTAATACTCCCTACAACAGAAGCAGAGCCAGACTGAGCTGAATGGACACTCACAGAGTCCTGGATGTCTCTGTGCTGGCTCTGTACTGATGTAAATAAACTAGATACTATAAACTACAATAAACTGGAAACTATAGATACTTGGGGTGTTCTATATGTATGTCTTCGGTGGAATGTTCAGCACTTACAATGGTGACATAATACACACATTACAGCAAACACTGTCAAATTAATAAAAATACAAGATTATCATTAAAAAAAAGAAAAATTACAATTCATATCCAATATTTCAAAATAAAACAACTATTTTCCTAAATCTTCCCAGTCTTATGAAGTGTTCCCCAGACCCCTGCCCCTCCTCCTGTGGATGGCTGCTCTGTGGGGACTGGGTGTGTCTTTCTCTCATAGTCCTGGTGCATTAAAGCTCTGGACATATGGCTCTGCTTACCTCTCCCCTTTCAACACATTGTTCCGGCTCCAACACAGAACATGAAGGCCACTGAGAAAGAGCTGTCTCCTGCTCCCAAGCCATGATTTGTGATTGTGTTGTGAAAGATTATCTGTAAGCCCCTATAGCCACTGTTTCAATGTAAACATGATCAAAGTACAAAGCAGACTCAGGGATTAGTGAAACAAAAGAGGAGAGGAGTTTGATGGGACCTGTTATGGTTTTAACATGTGAGGAGCCACAGCAGAGACCTGGACTTTCAGGATTTATTGTGTATAAGGTAGGTTTTTAATATTTTATATCAAATTTCTATATTTTTTTTTTGCAGTTAAATTAGCAATTTATGTCGGATCTGACTTAAATTGCTAATCTAAGAGCATTAAAATGAGAGGAATCTGAATTGCTACACTACAAGAATCACATTTTTAAATTTAGATTTTTATGAACTTAAATTTGTAATTGTCAGATTCTGGTCAAAGTCATATTTTAAACATTTCCAGGAGCACTAACAGAAGCAGAACATTAACAGAATTATGAACTAATGCAAGAAACCCATGTGTATAAAGTAGGTCTGTACACATTTAAAAATATAGAATGTAGATTTGTTTGCAGTTAGGCTTGCAACTTCTGTGGGATTCTGTTTAAAGAGCATATTTTGAAACATTTGAAAGAAGATTGAAATCTGAGCAGCTAAACTAATCCAAGAATCCCATTATACAGTAAAATGAAGACATGGAATTTCTTGATTACTTTTGAAAACATAGGGCTGCATAATTTTTAAAAAGGCATTCATGCAATGTCCTGTTATAGACCTGGTTTAGATCTGAGAGCGATACCTTAGAAGGAAATTATGGATTCTAAATAGTGTAGTCTTTGTTAGGGGATGATGACGGAAACCAAAGAAAACCCACCCAAACACAGGGAGAACATGCAAACTCCACACAGACACAGACAGAAGAAGAAGAAGACACGCTTTATTCATCCCAGTAGGGAAATTATTTCTCTGCATTTGACCCATCCTTCAGGAGCAGTGGGCAGCTTGTCTTTCAGGCGCCCGGGGACCCATCTCCATGTTGATGGGCGAAACCAGAGTGCCCGGAGGAAACCCATCCAGACACGGGGAGAACATGCAAACTCCACACAGAAATGCTCGGGCGACCCAGGGATCGAACCCGGAACCTTCTTGCTGTGAAGCATGAGCGCTAGCCACTCAGCCACCGTGCCGACAGAACATGCAAACCCCACAGAAACACAGAGAGAACATGCAAATTCCAGACAGCCTGTTCTAGTCTAAAGCCTGTACAGTCTAAAGCCTCTCGAACGACTTTATAACCGTGTTTATAAAATTTTAGACAAAAAGCCAATCAGATTTCATCACTGTCTAATTTTATCCAAATATAAGTTATTAAATTTTACAAAGTTTTCAATTTTAGCTATGTAAAGCTTGTTTTTAAATGTTTGAATAGACTTGCACCTGAACCTCTCAGCAGATGTGTAAACAGACTCTCCACAAGGTCCACAAGAGCCACCACACATGGGGACTGCAGAGTTCCCTTTTGCAAGACCTCACTTGCACAGACTGTATTTTCAGTGAAAGGAGCAAACCTTTGGAACTTTTTACCTGCTCATATAAAAACTATAACCAGACTCTCCACTTTTAAGAAACAGACTAAGTCCTGGTTTATTCACCAGCAGCAGTGTGATCATGTGTAACTGCTGTATGTTTGTGTGTGTTTGTGAGGGGAATGACAGTGCAAGTGTGTTTTATGTGCCTATGTTTAGTGTGATATTGTTGTTGTACACAGTGTAAGTACACAGGGAGAAGATGCAGACTCCACATAGACACAGGGAGAACATGCAAACACCACACAGTCCTCCTGTTGATTACATATAAAACATCTAAAAGGTAAATTCACAGATTTTCACAAATGTCCCTGATTGGCTAATCCACCTGTCAATCACAGCCATCTAACCTCAGGAGTTTCACGTGAAAAGACTCACATGTTTGTTTGTATCTTGTTTTGGGGACCTTCTTTGGCACTGCAGTGGACTCATCACCACAGCACAAGTTTGTGCTGGGGCAAATTTGGAACCAGCCACCATTCAGTTGTTGGGTGAATGCTTAGCTCACTGTGTAGTCAGAGTATCGTGGTGTATTTTATTATTATGGGAATTTCCAAAGAATTCCAGGGACTCCTCTTTGGCCGCACAAATATAACTTTATGTGATTAAATTAAAATGAGGCGTTTCACTTAGGTGTATTTGCATTTTTTCCTGTAAAACATTCATGATGGTTTCAACGTGGTTTCCAAGCCTATAGGTGAGAGATTATATCAAAGAACCATTATATAACAACTTTACATATGCATCACATTCATTTTGCAAAATCTGGCCTTAAACTCTTGAACGCTCTGCCCCCTACATCCGAACAGCCCCACAGTGGAGTGTTTTAAGTCTTGTCCTCAGACCCACTTTAACTCGGAATTTACACCAGGAGCTTCAGCGACACGTGACGTAGGCAGAGCTGCATACGCGCGGACTTTTAATAGCTTCAATTTACACCAGAGACAGCAGAACTGCTCCTGTGACGCCAGCCTCTGTGTATTCTTCTCTCTAAACTTTTTACATTCCTTATGTATTCACTGTTGATTGGATGAATTAGGTTTTAAATTACATGATAAAAGGAGAAGTTCAATTTGTCAACTGGACCAAGTTTGTTTGGTTGAAGACGTTTCGTCGCTCATCCGAGAGACTTCTTCAGTTCTGGTTCTAGTGCTGGTTAGTCCCTGTTTATATCTAGCTACAGGGCGGAGCTCACTACACTGAAATCCTTCTGAAACTATCTCAACTAATTTGTATCTTTTGTATCTTTTGTTTCCCTACAAATTAGCTGAGATAGTTTCAGAAGGATTTCAGTGTAGTGAGCTCCGCCCTGCAGCTAGATATAAACAGGGACTAACCAGCACTAAAACCAGAACTTGAAGAAGTCTCTCGGATGAGCGACGAAACGTCTTCAACCAAACAAACCTGGTCCAGTTGACAAATTGAATTTCTCCTTTTATCATGGATTCTACCTGGACGACTGAGGGACTTTTCACGTTTTAAATTACAATATAAAAGTTGACAACATAGAGACGCTACTTTGCAGTGGACGTTGATGCTGAAAAATTAGAACCCCAACTTAATTTGAGCAGCGCATAGCGTTACATACATTCTTTATTACACTCTTTCATACATTCTTTCATACACTCTTTACATACACACCCACTTTAAAGGGATAGTGCGTTTTTTTGTTTTTTTAAATCTGTATGGGTTTCCTTCTAACAGTGTCGTGCATTAACACTGGCTTACCTCTGACAGTCTCGGCTCAGCCCGGTTCTGCTCGCGTTCTGGAGCTTACATAATTGGTCCGGTAAGTTCGCCGGGACATGAAAAAAAAGCTTGTTTTTCTTCCCAAAACAACATTTGTCCGAAAAGTGATATTGCGTCCCAGACAGTTTACCATTAAAAATTCAGCAGCGTATTTCGCATTCGCATATTTTCTCTCTTGATTCATATCAATGCGCCCACATTAGCTCTATTAGCCTGTTCACTTTTAGCGGATGTGTACGGCGGATGCGGTTCGCCGTAAGCGGAAGTTTACAAGTGAACAGGCTAATAGAGCTAACGTGGGCGCATTGATACGAATCGAGAGAGAAAATATGCGAATGCGAAATACACTGCTGAATTTTTAATGGACAACTGTCTGGGACGCAATATCACTTTTCGGACAAATGTTGTTTTGGGAAGAAAAACAAGCTTTATTTCATGTCCCGGCGAACTTACCGGACCTACTTACGTAAGCTTCAGAACGCGAGCAGAACCGGGCTGAGCCGAGACTGTCAGAGGTAAGCCAGTGTTAATGCACGAACCTGCTGAAGGGGATGCCATACAGATTAACATAAAAAATAAAAATAAAAAAATAAAAACGCACCATCCCTTTAATGTACTGATGGACTGTCACTGTTGGAGTCTTCTGTTTGAAAATACTACTGTCATCAGGAACAAGAATTTCATCTTTCATCAGTGTGGACAAGTTTCAAGTTCATGCACACAGTATGTCTGCTAGTATAGGCTGTGACTTTATCAGCCTTTCACCTATTCTGAAAAAAAGACTTAACGAAATATTCATGATTGTAACCCTAACTTGCTTGTCAAAGCCTGATCTCGTCAGATCTCAGAAGCTAAGCAAGGCAGGGCCTGGTTAGTACTTGGATGGGAGACCGATGGGGAATTCCAGGAGCCACAGTGGGACACCAGTCCCAAAAACTGTTGTTGTGTCCTTAGGCAAGACACTTCACCCACATTGCTTAGTTTGAAAGTGGAGTGTGCGTGAGTGTTGGAGGTGGTCGGAGGGGCTGATGATTGGCAGCCTCGCTTCCCGTCAGTCTGCCCCAGGGCAGCTGTGGCTACAGAAAGTAGCTCACCAAGTGTGGAGTGAATGAACTGTAAAGCGCTTTGGGTGTCATGAAAGGCGCTATATAAATGCTATGAATTAATTATAATTATGATTCTAATGTTTTGTTTGTTTGTTTTACCATGTTTTATAGTACAACTGGGAGATTGAGATAAATGGTCACATCTTTATATAGCGCTTTTCCACCTTCAAGGCACTCATAGCGCTTTACAACAAGGAACCACTCACCCATTCACACACCAGTGTACGCAGACACTGGGGGCGAGGAGGGTTAAGTGTCTTGCCCAAGGACACAACGGCAACATTCATCTATGGGAGCTGGAATCATACCAACCAACCTGTGGGTCAGTGGATCTCACCGCTCAACCACTGATGTTTCTTATGTCGAGAGCGGGATTTGAACCGCCAACCTTTGGATCAGTGGACAAACGCTCTACTGCCGATAAAATAACCAAAGTATGTCTGTTTCAAAAATGAAATAATATGAACACAATTATTTTTTTTATTTTTTTGTTTGTTTATTTCATTCATAAAGTATAAAAAGACATCAACATTTGTGATAATAATACAAAATATTGAATGAAAGGGAGCAGAAAGAAGAGTTATCTTATGTTATCTGCCCCCTCTTCCCTTTTCCAAACCCCAACACCGATAGTGACTGTAAAACCTTTCCTCATTACATTCCATTCCAATCACAATTATTAATCAATTGTAAACATAAAGCTTAATTTTCAAGTGTAACAATTTAGTTTTCTTTTTCATACACACACATTACATTGGATTTTATGTATTTTTTAAATGCCATTATTGTACTTGATTCTTTGATTTCTTTGTCAAGATTATTCCATAAATTGACTCCTTTCACAGCGACGCTTCGCTCCATAACCTTGGTTCTGAATTGAGGTTTTTTAAACATGTAGGTTCCCTTTAAATTGTATTGGCTTGTTCTCATCTCAAACAGTCTTTGAATATTTACAGGTAACACTCTGCACTTTGCTTTATACATGACTTTGAGGATACTTAATTCAACAATATCACACATTTTCAACACTTTAAGTTTAACAAATAATGGGTTGGATGGCTCTCTATAATGACTGTTGGTGATAATTCTCAAAGCCTTTTTCTGTAAAATAAATAATGGCTGTAGGTAAGTTGTCGGCCCCCAAATTTCCACACAGAACATCAGATATGGTGCGATTATGGAGTTATACAAGATTGTGTTATACTGTGGCGGCACGGTAGCTGAGTGGTTAGCGCTCTTGCTTCACAGCAAGAAAGTTCCGGGTTCGATCCCCAGGTCGCCCAGGCCTTTCTGTGTGTGTTCTGTGTGGAGTTTGCATGCATGGTCTGGGTTCGATCCCCGGGTCGCCCGAGCCTTTCTGTGTGGAGTTTGCATGTTCTCCCCGTGTCTGGGTGGGTTTCCTCCGGGCACTCCGGTTTCCCCCATCAACCCAAAACATGCACCATAGGTAAAATCCTCCAGCTTAGGTCAAACCTGACCAAACCGAAGCAAGAAGATCATGGAGATGGTCCCCGGGCGCCCTAATGTGTGCTGCCCACTGCTCCTAATATATGTATATATATATATATATATATATATATATATATATGTATATATATATATATATATAGGATGGGTTAAAATGCAGAGAAGAATTTCTCCAGTGTGAGATCAATAAAGTCACTTCTTCTTAATAATGCTGCACTGTTTAGTGAGAACTTTACTTTATGCATCACCGCAATTTTGCTTTTAGTGTTATTTATATGAGATCTCCAGTTTAGTCCTTCATCAATCATGACTCCTAAAAATTTTGTTTCAATTCATGTAAACTGGACTGTTCAAAGTCCTCTCCACTCGCGTGCGTGCTCCCTTTGTAGTGAAAACGCTGCCCCCTTCTGGTCACACGCGCGGCATCTCACGCGGCTGTCCAATATTCTCCAATTCTCTTTACGCTTTAATTACCCACTATCACGCGAGCCTCATCTCAGACCAAAAACACCCCCACTGTCTCTAAAACGCGGGACTGCTTTCACGCACGTTCCTCCTCGTGTTCCCAGTTCACGTGCCCCTTTTCCAATAGAAATTTTAGGCAACCGTTTGGCGAGAGCAGCGCGCGAGGCGGAAGATCCCAGGACGCGTCTGTCTGCGAGTGCGCGCGCTCTGCCGCCTCTACCGCTCCTGCCGCAGAGACCTCCGCGCCGCTCCTGCCGCCTCTGCCGCTCCCTCGCCAGCTCTCCCCTGCCGCTGCCGCGCGCGTTCGTGTTTTGCATCGCTCTTCGATTTGCATTTGTTTTTCCTCGGCGTTTTTCCGCGCCGTACGCCGCCCCTCTCCTCTCCTCTCCACGGACACGCGACATCCTCACGACCCAACAACAATCCCGAGATACGTGCTCCTCCTTTACGCCCGCTGCTTTGATGTTGTATCGCCAAATGATGCTGCGCGGACACGGGGGACATTTTTAATTTTTTTTTAATTTTTTAATTTTTTACATGTTTGTTGCGCATCTCCACGTGTCTTCGCGGTAAACGCACGCGGATAAGGCTATATCGCGCCGTTAAATCGCGTTGTTTTCTTTTTTTTATCGCATCTCGTGTTGTCGTGACGAGCGGTGGAAGAGCTCGCTGATACCCGGTGATATTGGAACGAAGACGCGTTTGGATATGTCGGAAGTATTGCCTTTCAACGAGGACAAAATGAGTCACTACGAAGGCGACGAGGGACACCTTTCGTTCACCTGCCGTCTGCAAGACACCAACAACTTCTTATGCGGAGCCCAGAACAAGCGCCCGCCGAAGCTGGGGCAGATAGGCAGGAGCAAGAGAGGTAATTACACCCATCCTACTGTTTGGACGGTGTTGAATGCGCACCGCAATTAGCCCGTATGAACCGTGTTATTATGGGGCTCACGACGGGGCTCCGCTGTCTGTACAAAAGGAGGAGAGAATTAACCAGAGGACGAGGAAAACGCGACACATCTCCCATTGCAATTCTCAATATTGCCTTCACTGCGTACAATACATGTTTTTTTTTCTCAATCTTGCCTTCACAATCCACACCAATCTAGAAAATCCCCTTATATTTGGGCATTTTGACTATGCAAAGATGCTCATTTGCAATTCATGCACATCTACAATACCGTCTATAAGCACAATTTTCTATCAGATTGGGCAGTATATGCACCATATGGTCTAAAAATGGTGATTCCCCAAACCGTTTATTGCTGCTTAATTGGCTTGTTCTAAACGAGGACTGCACCAGGTCTAAACCAAGACTAAACCAGGTCCAGATTCGGTGTGGTGACTTGTGTTTGATGGTCCCAGCGCGTTTCGAATGCCCCCATCGCATTGCAACATGACTTGGGTGCGCAATGCCTTTTGGATAGACATCTCCATCCTCGCTCCTTCTCTCCTCCTTTCCCTCCTCCTCCTCCTCCTTTCCCTCGCCATAATTCCGTGTCTGTCTCTTATCTATGTTCTACAGACGCCATGCGTGTTGTGTGCCCCCCCCTCCTCCTCCCTTTGTTCCACGCGTACAGGTTGATCGCGTGTTACAGTCCAAACTCGGGTGGACATTTTGGTTTTGAGTTTGGACAGACAGTACAGTAGATGATGCTCATATCTTCACGCCTCGTTTCGCATGTCGTCTGTTTCTTGTCTCTTCATTCTCTCCTCTCTCTCCTTCACACGTTTCAGACGCAGCGCAGTGCTTCTATAGGGTCTGGCCGCACTGGGGGACTGGTGGTTTGGTGGGTTTTGGTGAATTTTAAAGACGCAGTGTGGTTATTTAGGCTTCTATCGTATGGAAAGAAAATTGTGACACTAGTTCGGTTCTTATTTTTACTCCGAACATTCACATTCTGATCCTCTGCATCTCCATTTGGTCATTTCAAATATTACTGACTGTATAAGAACAGGCTGGTGATATCAAGATACTCACATTTCTGACTCAGTTTCGAAAAAGACTCAATACTGATGAGATAGATGAGAAGGATTTATATGAGACAACACAAGCAAGGAGAATTTAGTGAGTGAGGGGCTGAAGGTTCTGTATTTTTTTTGAGTTTCTCTGTAAAAAGGCAGATTAAACTCACGATCCACAAGTTGAATTTGTCTTTACATAAATACATTGTTTCTTGGTACTTTTTTCTGCATAAATCATAGTTTTAACATGAACTCCCCCTGCAGGTGTAGTCTTGTGAGTGCAGTTTGGGTCAAAGAGATATGGAATACTTTTGAGAGCTTTTGCTACATCCCCAGTTTAGTCGGCTAATCGAAGCAGGGACAGACTGGGACACAAATTTGATTTATTGAATACTTTCAATAAATCAGTGATTAAATAATTGAAGAAAACACACAAAGATTAAAGGGATAGTGCGTTTTTTTATGTTAATCTGTATGGGTTTCCTTCTAAAAGTTTCGTGTGTTGACACCGGTTTACCTCTGACAGTCTCAGCTGATCCCGGTTCGGCTCGCTTTCTGGAGCCCACGTAAGTAGGTCCGGTAACTTCCCTGGAACATGAAATAAAGCTTGTTTTTCTTCTCAAAACAAAACATTTGTTAGAAAGGTGATATATTTGCATCCCAAACAGTTGTCCATGAAACATCCAGCAGCGTATTTTGCATTCGCGTATTGTCTCTCGTCACTCGTATCACTACGCCCATGTTAACTCTATCAGCCTGTTCACTTGTAAACTTTGGCGTAGACATCCGCTGAAGGTGAACAGGCTGATAGAGTTAACATGGGCGTAGTGATACGAGTGGAGAGAGACAATACGCAAATGCGAAATACGCTGCTGGATGGAAAATGTTTGTATTGTGATTAATTAGTAGAGGCCTAAACTACAGGGTTAGTAGTTGTTGCAATATTATACAATATTAAATAATATTATACAGGATTTTTTTTGTTTGCACAGAATTCAAACTGCAATTTCGATTTTCATGAGATTAATCTTGCATCTTAAGTTCACAAACAGCAAAATGTATTATTAACAGCAAAAAGCTATCAATAAATAATGCCCTGTTTCATTGGCAGATCGTTTCAAAGCCATCAAAGAATGGAATAAATTGCCACAAAGTTTGAAATTTTCCTCTGACATGAAAAACTTTTCATTTAACGTTAAGAAATTATTATTAGAGAATCAGCAGTGTCAGCATTAAGAATGATAACTGGTATGTTATAATCTGAGTGAGATTTTATTGTAATATTTTATTGTGTAATAATTGGTAATTTGTAGTGTGTGAGTGTGTATTGATTATATTGTTTACGTTTTATATTGTATTTCTCACCTGCTCAGGGACTACAGATGGAAACTAGCTTCAGCTATAATCTGGTGTAAAGCATCTTTAATGTTTTTGCACATTGTCCCTGTCAAATAAACTAATAAAGAAAGAAAGTAGGAATAAAAGTTGACATGTTCAGCCAATACTCATATCCTACAGACTGTTGTGGCCATTAAAGGAGAATTAACGTTTTTTACAATCTGAGCCTTATTTCGG
The DNA here is from genome assembly GCA_036785185.1 of Paratrypauchen microcephalus. Classification (NCBI taxonomy): domain Eukaryota; kingdom Metazoa; phylum Chordata; class Actinopteri; order Gobiiformes; family Gobiidae; genus Paratrypauchen; species Paratrypauchen microcephalus. The sequence goes on along the minus strand of JAVJIX010000050.1, from coordinate 4,077,267 downwards.
TAATAAAACAAGTTGTTTTACTCACCCATAGCACTTTGGTGTCATATGGAGCACTTCCAGAGATGTTTTAGATTAGCGATAGCCGTAGCGCTAATATAAGCCCTGAGCATGTAATATATGCCCCGAGCGGTCTCCAAATCACACAAACTTTAGCACTTTTCAAATCATAGAAGCTCGATGTCCTAGTCTACGCTTTTGTTTGTGTCAAAAGTGGCCTGTAATCTGAGATTTATCCATAGTTTCGAGTAGATGAGGAGGCCAGTGCGCATGTGCGGAGTCACAGCTTATTTCACTCTCAGCTCCCAGGACCCAAACATGAAACGCAAAGCTGTAAACTAATATTCATTGTTCATTCACTCCACCCTTGGTGGTGGTAAGCTACTTTCTGTAGCCACAGCTGCCCTGGGGCAGACTGACGGAAGCAAGGCTGCTAATCTGCGCCATCGGCTCCTCCAACCACCACCAACACTCACACACACTCCACTTTCATACTAGGCAATGTGGGTGAAGTGTCTTGCCTAAGGACACAGCGACAGTTTTTGCGACTGGCGCCCCCCTGTGGCACCTGGAATTCCCAGTGTCTCCCATCCAAGTACTAACCAGGCCCGGCCTGCTTAGCTTCTGAGATCTGACGAGATCAGGCTTTGACAAGCCGGTATGGCCACAAATAGCCCTGGTATAGACCTGGTTTAGATCTGGTGGTACTTGGTTTAAAATCTTTGATCTGATCTGTAATCTTTGAGGTGAACTGTAAGCAGTACTTCAGAGCTAGAACTTTGCAGGATACAGGATACATTAAAGGTCCCATGACATGGTACTTCTTGATGCTTTTATATGCACTCGCACGTGCCTCCAGGCAAATAAAAAAACACATTTCGCATTGCGTAGATCCTTCGCGGTCCAAACTCTCTGGGCGTGATTTCCAGAGACAGGGGGTGGACATCCAGACGGGGGTGGAACTGCATTTGCATTTCTTTTTTCGATGTGACGTCACATAGTTGCCTTGTTCAGAATCGCCCGTTTCAGCTGTGTTTTTTTCTAACGCAGAAAAGGACCGCAAATGCTCAGTTTAGACATTTCGCAACTTTTAGCCATGGGGGGGGGGGGGGCTAAACAGGGTAGGGGAGCTCACATTAACGTTCAAAAACCTCAGAAAGTGAAAATTTCATGCCATGGGACCTTTAAAGGTGCACGCTGTCACTTTTTTGATGGAGGGAGTCCACTATCTGCTTGTCTCCATGGAGATGTCACTGCTTTCCCTGGATTGTTCCACAGTACAGCATTAAAATGACCCCTCTAGCATTTACTTTATTGTTAAAAATATCTTATTGCATTTTTACTGTGACTGGGGTTGCCTCTCCACAGATCTGACCTGCAGCATGATATAGACCTCCAAGGAGATAGCTGAGTTTAATTCTGTGGAATATTTTAAGTAAAGCAATAGGATTTTCATTAGTGACAATCTGCTTTTATGTTGATGTCCGCAGCTCTTTCCCCACTCTCTCGTCCTACTGGCCAGCCTCTGTGCTCTGAGTGAGTGACAGGTGGACTAAGCCAGTCACAGTGAAGCGTGTATGAATCTACTCTATCTACTGTAATTGTGAAAATACCCAAATCTACACTCTGGAAAGATGTTTAAAGGTCCCATGGCATGAAATTTTCACTTTCTGAGGTTTTTGAACGTTAATGTGAGCTCCCCTACCCTGTTTAGGTCCTCCCCCCATGGTTAAAAGTTGCGAAATGTCTAAACTGAGCATTTGCGACCCTTTTCTGCGTTAGAAAAAATCGGAGCTCAAACGGGCGATTTTGAACAAGGAAACTTATTGACGTCAGCTCGAAAAAAGAAATGCAAATGCAGTTCCACCCCCGTCTGTCTGTACTCAGCGTCTCTGTAAATCACGCCCAGAGAGTTTGGACTGTGGAGGAGCTACGCAATGCGAAATGCGTTTTTTTATTTGCCTGGAGGAACTTGCGAGTGTTTCTAGGCTCGGAAGTCCTTTATCTGAGCCTGTGGATATCTGTAACAGCAGTGGTTTAATATTATTTTCTGTGTAAATGTGTTTATTTTTCAATGGAAGGCTTCTCATCTCTCCCCCCGTGCAAAAACACGGAAGTGGGTCAGAGCGCACAGGCACAGCTGAGAGCGGAGAGTTTGGCCACGCCCCCACCCTCTACTATAGGCCATCTCTGTCCTCCTCATTTGCATTCAAGCAACAACGCCCATGATGGAGTGTTCCAGAGTGACATTTATGACTCTTTCTCATCTTATCTCTGTTTCTCATGCACTGAGTGTTGATTTTGAAGAAGGATTCATTTACAGTATTAGTGAACCATTAAGGAGCCATATAAAAGCATCAAGAAGTACCATGTCATGGGACCTTTAATGTTTAATGGTGTATTTAATATGGACATTAGAACAGATGTGTTGTTTTATGTGTTTATAGTACGTACTCATTTTCAGCACCTGTCCATAGAGACTTTTAAAGGGCTTTAGAGTCCACAAAGGAAATGGAGTTGTTCATTTTTTTTTGCTTTGTCACACACACTGGTACAACTGGGAAAATGATCAAAGTTCAAAGTCAGCTTTATTGTCAAAAACCATATGTACAGGTTGCACACACAGGATTTGAAATTGCAGCGCCCCCTAGGCCCACAGTGAACATAAAACATCTGATAAACAAGACAATAACACAAACACCATGACTAAAACATCACATATACCCATAGCAAAAGTACGCTACACAATGTGCAGCATAATACATCTTAAATTGTGCCATTTAAGCAGCAGTGTCAGTGTTATTTAAGCAGTAGTGCCAGTGTCCTTTAAGTGTCATTTAAGCAGCAGTGTCATTGGGGGAGGGAGGGCAGGGAGAGCATCCTGACAGCTTGGTGGATAAAGCTGTCTTTGAGTCTGCTGGTCTTTGCCCTGAAGCCTATTAGATGTCCTGCAGGGAGGGGAGAGAGACACCCACGATTCTCTCAGCTGCTCTCACTACTCGATGTCGCTTTTTCCAGCAGGACACGGTGCAGGTGCGATACCACACAGTGATACCATGCAGCTGGTGAGGATGCTTTCTATGGTGCCTCTGTAGAAGGTGCTCATGATGGGAGCAGGGGCTCTGGCTCTCTTCAGTTTGCAGAGGAAGTAGAGTCGCTGTTGGGCACTGCTGGCCAGTGACGCAGTGTTCTTTGATCAGGAGAGGTCCTCAGAGATATGCACACCCAGGAACTTGGTGCTGGTTACTCTCTCCACAGCAACTCCGTTGATGGCGACGGGGGCGTGCTGTGTGCGCTCTCCTGAAGTCTACGACAATCTCCTTTGTCTTCTCCACGTTCAGGGAGAGGTTGTTGTTACTGCACCACTTGACCAAACAGTTCACCTCGCTCCTATAGGGTGTCTCATTGTCGTTGCTGATGTGACCCGACACAGTTGTATCATCCACAAACTTGATGAAGAGGTTGGAGCTGTGTGACGGTGTGGAGCTGTGGGTCAGCAGAGTGAAGAGGAGGGGGCTCAGTACACATCCTTGGAGAGCCCCTGTGTTCAGTGTGATGGGGCTGGAGGTGTTGCTGCTGACCCGTACTGACATGTATTCCTGTCAGGAAATCCAGCAGCCAGTTGCACATCGAGGTGTTGATCCCCATCTTGTCTAGTTTGAGTATGAGTTGCTGGGGGACGATTGTGTTGAATGCTGAACTGAAGTCAATGAACAGCATTTTAACATATGAGTCTCTGGTGTCCAGGTGTGTAAGGGCCGAGTGGAGGGCTGTTGTGATTGCATCATTGGTTGGGCAGTTAGAACGGTATGCAAATTGAAATGGGTCCAGGGGGGAGGGGAGAGATGTCTTGGTGTGTTTCATGACTAGCCGTTCAAAGAACTTCATGAGGATGGGGGTGAACACAACCGGACGGTAGTCATTTAGGCAGGATGGAGACGGAACACGGATGATGGTGGAGATTTTGAGGCATGTGGGGACAACAGCCTGGCTCAAAGATGTGTTGAAGATGTCTGTAAAGACTTCTGTGAGCTCCGCAGCACAGTCTCTCAGTACACGACCAGGGATGATGTCCGCTCCCGGAGTTTTGCATGCATTGATCTTGCTGAGGGATCTCCTCACACTGTCCGGGGACACCTGGCCACCGCGAGGGGGGTGGAGTCTTCTGTGCCGGGGTGCTGTTGAGTGCCTCAAAGCGAGAGAAGAGCTCATTCAGCTTGGTCGGCAGGGAGGTGGAGCTGCTCGACAGTCTGTGGCGTTGGCTTGCAGTCCGTTATGGTCTGTATCCCCTGCCACAGACTCCGCATGTCTCTGCTGTCATAAAAGTGCTGTGCTATCTTCCTGGGGTATTGTCTCTTAGCCTCTCTGATAACCACATTTGCCCTTGCTGTCTTTTGGCCCACCACGTCTCCAGCTCTGAAGGCAGCATTCCTTATCCTCAGCAGTCTGTAGACATCCCCTGTGAGCCACGGCTTCTGGTTGGTCCGAACAATGATGGTCCTGGTGTCTGCGACCTCATCAGTGCACTTTGAGATGTAGGCAGTGACAGTTTCTGTATATTCCTGTAGATCTATATTGTTGTCATGGGTGGCAGCCTGTTTGAATATATCCCAGTCTGTGGTGGAGAAGCAGTCTTGCAGTGCCTCTGAGGACCCTTCTGGCCACACCCGTACCTGCTTCCGAACTGGTGTGGTGGCTTTGACCAGTGGCCTGTATGCCGCATTAGCATGACAGTGATGTGATCAGATGTGCCAAGGTGGGGGAGGGCTTTATAGTCTTTCCTCCGGGTTGTGTAAACATTGTCTAGTGTGTTGTTTTCCCTTGTAGGAAAGTTGATGTGTTTCTGTAATTTGGGAAACAAGGACTTTGGGTCTGCGTGGTTGAAATCGCCCACCAGAATGAGAAAAGCATCTGGATGGTAGAGTTGGGCGGTATCCAAATTTTGATACCGTTAAACCGTGTCCACATTTTCCCGGGGTATACGGTATTACCGTTGCTAAGGCTAAAAAAAAACAAAAACACTTAGCACTACAGTGGAGTCGCCTCGCCAAATGGCAGCTTGCACCTATACCGTTCAGAAACAGAATAGCAAGCATTACATAGGCCTAATGATACTGAAAACATAACAAAACATGTACAAAATTAGTAACTTTTATTAACAAATGTTTAAAGTGCAAATACAGCAGCCAACCGATGGAACGAAATGACATTGTCTGTGGGCTAAAGCTAACAAACCAACAGGAATCAAATAAAATACTTGATCTTATCAAATAAGAAAATCTGAACAATAAATAACAAGACATAACCGAAAATGTGCATATATAACCCTGTCCTGAGAACGCAGTGGAAAATACTGCTCGTTTGTATATTTTTTTAAATCTATTAACAGGAATCAAATAAATTAAACGTACAACTATACAACATCCCGAACCGTTTTCGTCCGTCAGAAAAATCTACTCCTTATTGAAAATAAAAATATTAAGCTATTGAATGCAAAACCAGCACGTTCACTTTTTCCGGCTTGAGTAAGGCACGTTGTGGATTGACAACTTTTCCCGCGGTGCTGAAGACCCGTTCCGATGGAGAGCACAGAGCAACCCTCGTTCCACCAAAGAAGGGGGTCTTCATCTCCCAGAATAACAGCCTCGTGTGGAAGTTGCGTTTGTAATAAGAAACCCGAAAACTTCTCACATTTCAGACTCAAAAACGGAGAGTTGTTTTTATTAACACGCGAGAATATCAGAAAAGGAGCTGCGCACAAAAGCAGCGTGTCAAACGTCACGCCTTTCTTAAAGGGACCGCAACTATTATCAGAAGCAGTGACTTTATAACCGAACGTCATCTCTCCGATAGTAATATTAGTTTTAAACTGTAATAGTATTAAATTAACAAACACAACCACACATACATAGGTGCTGGACAAACACTCTTTATTTAGGCATTAAATTAATTATAGTTAATATTATATTAGGGCAAGATATTTTATTTTTTTTAATGACGGTAATGAATCTGATACCGTTGCTATTTTTAGATACCGCAGTATACCGTATTACCGTATTACCGCCCAACCCTACTGGATGGGCAAATGCTTGTACAGTTCCTTAAGTCCTACGCTCCTGTTGTTATTATTGGAACTAGGAGGGATATAAACAGCAACGAGTAGTATGGCTGTGAATTCCCTCGGCAGGTAGAACGGCCTGCACTTGATGATCATAGTCTCTAGCAGTGGTGAACAGTGTTGACAGACCACGACAGCGTCCCGACACCAGGCATTGTTAATATATACACAGAGTCCTCCGCCTCGTGTCTTACTTCCTTTGACGAGAGTTCTGTCTGCCCGATAGCGTGTTAGCTGGTCGAGTTGTATGACGCTGTCGGGGATGCTGTCGCTGAGCCATGTTTCCATGAATACAAGGACACAACTCTCTCACTGACTTTAGAGTAGCCTGAAGTAAATGTACGTGGTCCAGCTTGTTATCCAGTGAGCGTACATTAGACAGTACAATGGTAGGGATCGCTGGCTTGTGTGGGTTTGCAGCTAGCCTGTTTCAGATGCTCCGTGTTTACCCTGCTTCTGTTTCCTCTCGCACTGCTTGCGGTGCCTCCACTGCCGGTGAGATGTAGGAGTCAGGGTCGGTGGAAAGTGCTTCCGGAGCAAACCGCTGTTCCTTTATGTGTCCCATAGCCCTTCGATGTATGAGTTCTTTATAGCGTTGTTTCTGCTAATGTTGAGCAGAAACTCCAGGCTGCATGTACGCAATTGAGGAGGCTCACATGACAAAGACGTCGACGAACAAAAACAATGTTGATTACATGACAAAACACACGAAAACACTGTAACGTTAGGACGCAGAGCAGCTGCTGCGTGTGTCTGCGCCGCCATCTTGGATAAAGTGAGTTAAAGAAGCACTACTCTTCTTTAACTCACTTTAAAGGTGCAATATGTAAGTTTCTGGAGGTCTCCTCCATGGAAACAGAAAGTTAAAACCATACTTCAGAACATTCTCCATGGATACAGATATAATTTTTATGCCCATGAAATACATTATTTCCATGGAAGCAAACAGGGTGATGATCTCCTTCAGGCCAAATAAGAATCGGGCTTGTTGAGATGCAAGTCCACTCACAGTAAGGACACGTTTGTACAAATTAAAAACCTGAAAACATTTTGTTTGTTTGTTTTTGTCTATTTTTTGGCTGGTTTGTCAGATGACATCTTTTTCTGCCTATATCCCCATTTGGCGTGCTCTCTGTTGTACCTGTACTTGGACCTATTCCTGGTTTAGTTCTGGTTTAAACCTACTTTAGTCCTGGTTTACTCCTGCTTTAAACCTGTTTTAGTCCTGCTTTGGTCCTGGCTTAGTCCTGGTTTCATTTTCCTTTGGTTCAAACAGACCCAGTTTAGTTGAAATGACAATGTCTGTGTTTCCCTGTTTGATTGTCCCTGGTCCAGTCCTGGTGCTTTAAACCGAAACACATTTTAAAAGAGTGCTGTCATTTCATGTATGTGATCATGTTCTTAAAGGGCCTGACTCATTGCAAACATATTTCATATACTCATATACTGCCTTATATCACAACAAGGGCTGTATATCACAGTCTAATCCAAATCACAGTTTGAGTTAAGACAGTTCTCAAATGACAAGAATACAATGTACTCTAATATGCTTCTTTTTTTTTTTTTTTTTTTTTTTTTTTTTTTTTTAATATCAAAACATTTCGTAGTTCAGACCTCTACAAACCTGTTCTGAAAAGCTCTGGTTGTTTGTGTGCTCTATTACACAATCCTACTTTTTAAACATAAATCACAAATCTTCAGAAAAAATTGAATTCCATTTTCTTCCAAAATTGTGTAGCCCTAATAACAACAAGTTTTATCAACGTATTAATTAATTCATTTTTTTTAAAGATTCAAATTTAAATTCTTCATGTGGTCCTACACTTTGCCAAATGGCCTTCAGAGAAACAGAAAACATTCCAAGAGCATTCAAACGTTATCAGCTGCTTTACGGACCGGGGTCTTTGGGCTAACTCTGTGAAATGAACTCAAGCTCTATTTGTTTTACACTTCAGGATTTAAAATGAAGGATCACGTGCACTCTGATGTGGGACTGTTTTATTATTATTACTGTATTTTATTATTATTTACTTTATTTTTTTGCCTGCATGCACTTTCTTGCTCAAACTTTCTCTTGCACTAAACTGCCTGGAGCTATTGTGGCAAGTGAATTTCTCCTGTGTGAGATCAAAAAAGTCTTATCTTATCTTATCTTAAAGTGTGATTTGATAAAGTGGCTCACAGACGCAGACGAGTGTGATCTGTGAGACACTGTGAGAGTGAAGGATCTCACCGTGGTTCGGGCTCAGTGAGATGGTTAAGATGGTTAAGTGTCACTTCTGAGTCCAACCGGAAACTTGCTGACTGGCTGATTTTTACCTGTTTTTCACCAAACAAAAGACAATAACCTTTCAAAGTGTATGTTCAACCACAAGCTATATCAAGTATGAAAATAATGTAGCAATAATCTTTCATAACATCTAGGATTATCTAGCTATCTAGCATAGCTTCTTACCTCATCCTCCCTCGTGCACTTTCTGTCACAGTTATAACCATAGATCCATGCTTATGACCAAAGGAAAATTAACATTTTTTACAATCTGAGCCTTATTTCGGTAATAAAACAAGTTGTTTTACTCACCCATAGCACTTTGGTGTCATATGGAGCACTTCCAGAGATGTTTTAGATTTGCGATCTCCGTAATGTGAGTTCTCGGGGCACATGTTTGCGGTCTCCAAATAACACAAACTTTAGCACTTTTCAAATCATAGAAGCTCGATGTCTTAGTCTACGCTTTCGTTTGAGTCAAAAGTGGCCTGTAATCCGAGATTTATCCATAGTTTCGAGTAGATGAGGACGCCAGTGCGCATGTGCGGAGTCACATCTTATTTCACTCTCAGCTCTCGGGACCCAAACATGAAACGCAAAGCTGTAAATTATGGATAAATCTCGGCTTACAAGCCACTTTTGACTCATACGAAAGTGTAGACTAAGACATTGAGCTTCTATGATTTGAAAAGTGCTAAAGTTTGTTTTATTTGGAGACCGCTCGGGGCATATATTACATATATTATATGCCCTGAGAACTCGCGATACGGCTATCGCTAATCTAAAACATCTCTGGAAGTGCTCCATATGACACCAAAGTGCTATGGGTGAGTAAAACAACTTGTTTTATTACCGAAATAAGGCTCACTTTGTAAAAAACGTTCATTCTCCTTTAAACCTCTGTAGTCTCTTTTTAACGTTAGATGTGTCATCACTAAAAAAAAAGGAAATTTTAAACCTAGTTTTCAGTTTACAGCTGATGGAAACAGAACACTGAACAGTCCTATAACTGTTGTTAACTGTAAAACTGTGATGTTTCTTCTCAAAACATAACATGCTTAAAGTGTGATGTATATATATATTTTTTTTATTTCTAACCACCTGTTTTCTGTCTTTTCTAGTGATTGAAGATGAAAACGCAGAGGAGGACGCACAGCAAAATGGGACAGAGAAAACTCCAGCAGAGGCTTAGACCGTCCTCCATCCAAACTACCCCTCCTTCTACCCCTTTGACCCCATCCCCCTCTTCCTCCCTCCCTCCATCCTGTCCTCCCTCCCTCTCCTCCAGACATTTTCTACCAGTTTAAATCCAAAGACACTGTACATAAGCACTTTTTTCATGGGGCAGCAAGCGACACTTCCAGCCATGACCACCGGGACCCTCTCTCCTCCAGATCTTCACCCACACCCAGACAGTCTACTTCAGGAGACCTATTATGCACCTCTGTGGCAGTTTCAAACAGCTTTGGACTCATGTTTTTGCATTGATGAACTCAATACAGCAAGTATTCTAGATGACCGCTCTTTACGTTTACAAGTGCGCAGAGAAAACCACATCTCAGCTCTAATCGGATTTGGGGGAGCTGTTACTCAGATTTGTCTATGTTGTCTGATTAGGCCACAAGCAGAGCTGGGAAGTAACTAAATGTGGACAGAAAACTATCCAGGTACAGTTACACTTTAATGTTCAGAGTACAATTGATTACATCCAATTAAAGGGATACATTGCAGTAAATTCAGGCTCTAAACAGCATGGAAGTGCTCCTTCATCCTTAAATGCGCTGTACCTGATTTTTACCCTCATAGAAAACATGTGAAAATCTGAAGTAGTTCATTTGAAACAGTTTGCAGTTGTCCAAATGATTCCTCACTTGTCTTATGCATTCAGAGCATCCTAATTATTCACCGTAATGAGTTTATAAGCGCTTTTCACAAGTTTTGCTGCCACGTAAATACTATCAACAAATAGCATGCAACTCCTGATTCTAGAACCACACTTTATAATTAGATGTAAACAGTATACAGCATACTTATTTTGACCTCCAAAGTTGCTTATACAATATTAAAATACATCACAAGTCCATTTTTAAAGCATTTTTCCCCAACACTGGTTAGAAGAGGCAAGGGCAAGAAACAGCCAGGAAAATATTAGATGTGTTTTGAATATAGCAGTTATAGCTTCTAAAGTTATAATGCTACATGTCTAGACGCCCCTGAAAGTCTCATAGTTCCCTGGTTGTAACTGTTTCCCTTCTGGGCCTGCATGCAAACGTCAAAACAGTGATCTAACTATGGAGAAATCAGACTATAATTGGAGAACAAGAGTAATCGGATTGCTCTGCATAAGGTAAACATAGTGAAGGCTTATTTCACTTTGTATTGGAAAGCCTGGATAAGGTGTGCCTCTGCTGGTCACAATAGGGACTGAATGGTCTACAAAAAAGCAACAACATGGCACTAACAGATCGATGCTTTGAAATGGCCAGAATGAGTCCAATGATGGCGTATGGACTTTAAAAACAAAGAGGAGCAATTCATGTTTTAATTTCAATGATTAATTTCGAGCTTAAAGGAGACAACACTTCACAGAAATGGGATTACTCAAGCAAGCAAGAACAAACCAAAATTTCAGTGGTATTTTTGATGAAGAACCAACATGGTGGAACAGTTCATTTTCTTTTTTTTTTGCATAATATGTCTCCTTTAAATAAACTTGAACCAAGGTTTTTGGCCATAGAGATGTGCATTTTTTGGAGATCCAATATGGAGGACGAGGAGGAAGAAGAAGAGGAGAAGACGGGAGCAGTGCTCTTGAAAATGCAGAAATCAGGGACAGGAAAGACTAACTAACTTTAAAGCACACAAATGTATCAATCTAAAGTTCCTATACTGGTCATTTTGAAGGAACGGTGTGTAAATATATGGAAAAGGTAGCTGATATTTTATTGCACAGAAGTTGGACTGATGTTTTGTGAAAATAATGATTATTTATTGAAGTAAATGAGGCTAGAGGAGCGCCTGAGTGAGTGAATGTGATTTTCCATGTTCTGGGGTGTCCCATGAAGAAAGCCTGACTTATTTGAACACGTTGAGCTTAAGTTGTCCATATGTTTGTCTCGTTGATACTTTGCAGCTGAAGTCATCAACATTCCTTGGGAGTGATGCTAACTGGAGGCTCTGGTCTGTCTAAAGCTGTGTTAAGTTGGAATTTAATCTGAGCTTTTTCTCACACAATCTGACTACAAACAATGATCTTATCTAGAACTACAACAGGTCTGATTTGTGCTGTTAAACAACTATTTGATAATTTATAGTGAGACTAAGTTGGAACTTACATATTTCTTTGCAGTTCTTTATTTGCAGTTCTTTGAAGCAACACATGAGCTGACTTCTACAGGTTCTTTTTCATAAATAATGGCCATATTGTTTGGGGATAGATTTGTATTTAAAGCAGAGGTGGTAGAGGAGCAAAAATTACTTGTTAAGTACAAAGTAGTGGTCTTTGAAACACAAATGTTCAAATCATTTCATACTGTCACATAGTGTTTTGCCACTTTTGACTCACAGTGGGAAGAGGAGCCACAACTTTTACGCAAGTAAGTGTATTATTACACCGTACTCAAATAACTACTGTTCCTCTCTCTGTCCCCAAACAGATATTTCAGAATTAAAACTTTTCGACCCCTTCACCAACTGCATTTATCCTTCCTGTAGCCATTTAAAGGCGTTGTACCTGATTTTTACTGTCTTAAAAACAGTTGCAGTGGTCCAAATTTTTCACTTCCTCACCTTATGTATTCTGAGCACCCTAATTCACCACAGTTGTTTTTTCACAGCTTTAGACTAGTTCAGAGCAGAGTTTTCTGATTCTTGGTAACAATATAACGTAACAATATAACAGTAGACAGCTGACTTATTTTGACCTTAAGGTGGTGCTTATACAATAGGCCTATATCTGCACTGGGACAAGACACATTTTGCTAAAAAAACAAAACAAAACAAAAAAATACAGGTCCTTTAACCCTCAGAACCCCCTACTCCATTCCTCTTCCTGCTTCTTGGGACGCCCCCGGTGGTGATGTGCGATGCTGTGGTCTGAGTGCTTTTGTTACATTTGCAGCCGAGCTCATTTCTACGATGTACCTCGTGCAGTTTGTAAAGCCCGGGACTGAGGGCCCTTGATACTGTAACATTGATACTTGTACACAGAATATTTATATGTGTACATATTATTATTGTGTGTGCCAAAACCTCACGCAGGAACTACTCCAATGATCAAGCTGTTTAATTTCACTGTGTTGATTTATTGTGCTTTTTATACAGGGGTTGTTTTGTGTCTTTATCGACCTTCTGCCTGATCAGTACACTTGTATTATGGTTTGTGTTAGAAACTCGGGTCTGGACCATACACTGCATGTACGGACATAGCTAATGTGCTCTAAACAGGAAGTGAGGTTTATACAGGCTGTGGTCTGGAGGTACGAACATGACCACGTAGCTCTGGTTGTCACAGTAATGTATTATCTTCTGTCGCTATGAACAGTCTAAAATGTTCTAATGTTTTGAGAGTTTTATGTTATGTGTAACTTGACATGTTTGTTTTTAAAGTTACTTCTGCTAACATGTTAACTAGCCCGAAGCATTTGACTAACCCTAACCTTAAAGGAGAATGAACGTTTTTTACAATCTGAGCCTTATTTCGGTAATAAAACAAGTTGTTTTACTCACCCATAGCACTTTGGTGTCATATGGAGCACTTCCAGAGATGTTTTAGATTAGCGATAGCCATAGCGCGAGTTCGCATATATTATATGCCCCGAGCATGTAATATATGCCCCGAGCGGTCTCCAAATAACACAAACTTTAGCACTTTTCAAATCATAGAAGCTCGATGTCTTAGTCTACACTTTCGTTTGAGTCAAAAGTGGCCTGTAATCCGAGATTTATCCATAGTTTCGAGTAGATGAGGACGCCAGTGCGCATGTGCGGAGTCACAGCTTATTTCACTCTCAGCTCCCGGGACCCAAACATGAAATGTAAAGCTGTAAATTATGGATACATCTCGGATTACAGGCCACTTTTGACTCAAACGAAAGTGTAGACTAAGACATTGAGCTTCTATGATTTGAAAAGTGCTAAAGTTTGTGTTATTTGGAGACCGCTTGGGGCATATATTACATGCTCGGTGCATATAATATATGCGAACTCGCGCTACGGCTATCGCTAATTTAAAACATCTCTGGAAGTGCTCTATATGACACCAAAGTGCTATGGGTGAGTAAAACAACTTGTTTTATTACAGAAATAAGGCTCAGATTGTAAAAAACGTTCATTCTCCTTTAACCTCACCTTAACATCACACAGTCTAATCCTGCTTCTAAACTTAACCAAACCCTGATCATAACCATTCCACTAACCCAAACCTTAACCAGAACCTGCTTCATCACTTCAAAATATGATCATGATCCATGACCACAAAAGAGCCTCCCTCCAGAGTCCAGACCCTACCCTCTAACATGAACCTTGTGTTATTTTACACAGAGCAGCTGATGTTGATGCGTTCTCTGCAAAGCCATTTTAATGCTCCCTGAGAATTAGTGCAGTGAAACATTTTGGTCACATGAAGATTAGATATTTTATACAAATAAACCGACTTTATGTCAGATTTTAGCGGCAAAACTTTTCTCAAATTCTAAATTGAAATCAATGGATTCCTGCCACAAACACAATGGTTTAGCAGCTGTTAGAGGCAAAAGTGGGCAGGGAAAAAATAATATATATTAGCATTTTTTTCTTTCTTTTCTTTTTTTAATAAAGACGTATGTGATTTGAATTTGCATTTGAATTTGAAGATCTTAAATTTTGAAAAGTTGACCGACATTTGATTTGATATGGAAAAAAAAGATAATTAACAAAATAAACACAGGAATTTATTTAATCTAAGTATGTAAAAATATGGCACGTAAAAAAAATGTAATATACCAGTTAGTTGCCAAAAAAACTAACAAAAAAGGGCCCTTAAAAAAAGATGTAACAAATGTAGCCATCTTCTGTAAAATAAGGATGCAAAACAACCTCCCTTTTTATTGATTTATTGATTAATTTTGTATTTCTTTCTTGGGTTGCCATTTTGTACGGCTCTTTCTCCAGCGTGCATGCAGAGTACAGATTCATGCATGTACCAGTGTAACACCTCGTAACACTTCGAATGACCTCTAAACACGTTATTCTCAAATACACTGTACAAATTAGCCTCGACCTTGTAATAATTATGACAAATATTTATTCGTTTAGTGCTTGTGGTTTACAGTATGGAAAAATCTCACATTTGATGTTGTATTTTGATTTTTAAAAGTGTAGCAAAAAACACAAAAATATAGTTTTGTATCAAGATGAAAGATCGCAAATAGCAAAAATGATGGCTGAAATGTTTTGAGTTTCTTGTACAAAGATTCCCCAGTTGTTATTAAATTGTGAGTCTATTTTGTTTCATTGAAAAATAGATAAGCAACATAATAACAGCATGAATTCAATCTTCATTGTTGTTGAAATTTGGGTTCTCAGCTGGTGGTTCTATTCCCAAAAGTGAACATTTCTAAATATATTTTTATTGTTTTGACAATGTAAAGGCCCTGTACCTGATTTTTACCATCTTAAAAATGCGGAAAAAAAAAAAGCAGATCTAGTTAATTTTAAACAGTTTGCAGTGGTTCAGAGTTATTCCTCACTTACCTTATGCATTCAGAGCGTCCTCATTATTCACCAGGAGGAGGTTAGTGCTTTTCACAACTCTCAGAGACCAGAGTGGAGCATGCTAACGGCGCACTATCTGAAAATGCTTTACAATTAGATGCAAACAGTACACAACAGACATATATATATTAAAAAAAATCAGGTACAGGCCCTTTAAACTGTTTAATGATTTTATAAGCAGCGAGGTGAAAGTAGTTAAGCTAAAAGACCCACGTTTGCCCACTGACCGAAATGTTGACAGTTCAGTGCTTGTGTCCTTGGGCAAGACACTTCACTAACTCTCTTAAGTGTGAATGTGTGAATGTATGGGTTAAAGGACAATTAACGTTTTTTACAATCTGAGCCTTATTTTGGTAATAAAACAAGTTGTTTTACTCACCCATAGCACTTTCGTGTCATTTGGACCACTTCCGGAGATGTTTTAGATTAGCGATAGCCGTAGCGCGAGTTCTACGAGTTTAGCCATAGTTTCGAGTAGATGAGGAGGCCAGTGCGCATGTGCGGAGTCACATCTTTTTCGCTCTCAGCTCCCGGGACCCAAACATGAAACGCAAAGCTGTAAATTATGGACAAATCTCGGATTACAGGCCACTTTTGACTCAAACGAAAGCGTAAACTAAGACATCGAGCTTCTATGATTTGAAAAGTGCTAAAGTTTGTGTTATTTGGAGACCGCACGGGGCATATATTACATGCTCGCGCTACGGCTATCGCTAATCTAAAACATCTCTGGAAGTGCTCCATATGACACCAAAGTGCTATGGGTGAGTAAAACAACTTGTTTTATTACCGAAATAAGGCTCAGATTGTAAAAAACGTTAATTCTCCTTTAAGGCACGGAACAGTAGCCTCACCTCGCCCAGTCCGCCCCAGGGCAAGTGCAACTGCAGAGAGAATGAGTTTGTACCAAATTGCCACTTGAAGTATCTGAAAAACGTCTTTTTAAGATGAATGCATTTGTTATTCTTATGAAGTAGCCTCGTTGAGAAAGCACTGTTATTTTAAAATAATGTTAGCAAAAAGTACTCAAATAGTACTTGGGTAGCAATGTTATACTGTTCATTGTTTACATTTCAGTAGCTTTTACAAGAGACATGCAACAATTGCTTTGAATACTGTGATCACTATTGCTACTATTACTACTATTGCTGTTACTACTAGTACTACTACTACTTCAAATACTTTTATTGTATTGGACCAGTTGAGAACCCAGAATATTATAACGCAGCTGTTGTCAGTATTTTTTTTTAAATGAACCTGGGGAAATGTACATCACTGCTTCCCAATGCAATAAATGTCTGTTTGCATCTACTCCATCATCCCTTTATTCACGCTGTGAGAACATGAGAACACAAGTACAAGAGAACACAAGTACAAGAGAACATGAGAACACAAGTACAAGAGAACACGAAAACACAAGTACAAGAGAACACAAGAACACAAGTACAATAGAACACAAGTACACAAGAACACAAGTACAAGAGAACACAAGAACACAAGTACAATAGAACACAAGAACACAAGTACAAGAGAACACGAGAACACAAGTACAATAGAACACA
The DNA here is from genome assembly GCA_036785185.1 of Paratrypauchen microcephalus. Classification (NCBI taxonomy): domain Eukaryota; kingdom Metazoa; phylum Chordata; class Actinopteri; order Gobiiformes; family Gobiidae; genus Paratrypauchen; species Paratrypauchen microcephalus. The sequence goes on along the minus strand of JAVJIX010000050.1, from coordinate 4,060,568 downwards.
AGAACACGAGAACACAAGTACAATAGAACACAAGTACACAAGAACACGAGAACACAAGTACAAGAGAACATGAGAACACAAGTACAAGAGAACACATGAATGCAAGTACACAAGAACTTGCATTCACGTGTGAATGCAAGTACACAAGAACACTACTTGTGTTCTCTTGTACAAAAGTACAAGAAAACATGAGAACACAAGTACAAGAGAACACAAGAACACAAGCATGAGAGAACACGAACATAAGTACAAGAGAACACGTGAATGCAAGTACACAAGAACACGAGAACACACGTACAAGAGAACATGAGAACACAAGCATAAGAGAATACGAGAATACAAGTACAAGAGAACACAAGTACAACAGAACACAAGTACACAAGAACACGAGAACACAAGTACAAGAGAGCACGAGAACACAGGTACAAGAGAACACGAGAACACAAGTACAAGAGAACACGAGAACACAAGTACAAGAGAACACGAGAACACAAGTACAAGAGAACACAAGAACGCAAGAACAAGAGAACGCAAGTACAATAGAACACGAGAACACAAGTACAAGAGAACACGAGAACACAAGTACAAGAGACCACGAGAACACAAGTACAAGAGAACACGAGAATACAAGTATAAGAGAACACGAGAACACAAGTACAAGAGCACATGAGAACACAAGCATAAGAGAACACAAGTACAAGAGAACACGAGAACACAAGTACAAGAGCACATGAGAACACAAGCATAAGAGAACACAAGAACGCAAGAACAAGAGAACGCAAGTACAATAGAACACGAGAACACAAGTACAAGAGGACACGAGAACGCACGTACAAAATAACACGAGAACACAAGCATAAGAGAACCCAAGTACAAGAGAACACAAGTACAAGAGAACACAAGAACACAAGCATAAGAGAACACAAGAACGCAAGTACAAGAGAACATGAGAACGCAAGTACACAAGAACACAAGAATGCAAGTACACAAGAACACAAGTACAAGACAACACGAGAACACAAGTACAAGAGAACACTAGAACACAAGTAAAAGAGAACCAGCGCTCTCAAGTCTCACGCTTTGAGAGTGTGACACACGCAATTCAACGAGTTCACACGCTCACACGCCAAACATGGTATTTCTCATGCTGAAATTTTGTTAAGCAATTCAAAACTCTAGCCACTAGTCACAGTGCTTCTGTGCCCAGAAAATCATTTAGTTATGCAGGCACCGCACCCCCCCCCCTCGAGAAGGCAAGTACAAAAGAACATGAGAACGCAAGTACACAAGAACACAAGTACACAAGAAAAAAACGCAAGTACACAAGAACACGAGAACATAAGAACAGTAGAACATAAGACCATGAGGACATAAGAACACAAGTATACTAGAACACAAGAAGACATCAAGTTACTCTAAAATCCATAACTGATACATGACACCAGATACTTTTCACACTAATACTATATTGCTGCTGCTTTCTTGCTGATTTAACTAAACTGGCCTATAACGCTATTTTCTGTGCTTTTCTGTTTAACACACAAGACATATTGAGGCTGAGTTCTTCTCTCAAACAAAAAACACTGTTCTACCTTATGATGTCATATGGTAATACAGGAAGTGCTACAGAACTAAAGGTATAAGATACCTACCACTTCATGACATCACAAGTTGGAACAGAGCATTTGGAGATGTAGACAGGCTAATAATAAAGGATTACACAAACATGTGTGAATGAAACAAAACACAACTCCAGGTCTGTTTTTGAGGAGGTAACAGCATTATAACATGGCTTAATGCTCACGCAAGAGTGATGTTTGTGTAAGATGGGATCTTTAACTTGGTATCACTTTGTTGTTTTCAATACATTCATATAACTAGTGCTTTGGCTTCTTCTGCCAATTATATGGAGGAACTGAGGCATTACAAAGTCTCTGAGGCAGCGTTAAACCTTCATCACTTATATAACACATACAAGTTTGTATAGTCTCCCAGGCTCTGAGCAGCTCTGTGCAGTAGAACAGGAGATCTACAGATATGTATGCTAATGTATGGTGGGAGTCTGGAGGGGAAAGTAGTCACAATTGTACTTAAAATGTCTTCAAAGTAAAGTTACTCAAGTAGAAAGTAGTGTTCCAAGGAGTTCTTCAAGTCAGAGTCAGAACATTTTTGTGGAAACTGCTATTCAATTAAGAGGAACTTAAAAAGGAACTGTCTGGATGTAATACCTGATTTATAAATTGAAGTTAATCTAATTTTAAGGACAAAACATTGAATAAAACAAGAATGTGTTTCCACAAAATGAGGACAATCTGAAAAAGAACTGCAAGTGTTCAAATCATTTAAAGGAACAGTCACTTTGCTAGTCTGTAACCAAGGAGACGTTATTGTTTTGCCTGAGTGTTCCACAGTATCAAATTAAACTTATTTACTGCTGTATTTTTTCTGTTTAAATGACCCTAAAACACATGCATTCTTACTGTGAAATGGCTCACCTCTCCACAAATCTAACCTGTAACTTGGATTGACAGCTCAACCTGCTTGTCTCCATGCAAATAGTTTTAATGCCATACTGTGGAATAGGCATGGGACCATAATGAAATTTGGTTTCACGATTATCATGGCCAAACTAATTAATGCTTAAAGATCCCATGACAAGGTACTTCTTGATGCTTTTATATGGCTCCTTAATGGTTCCCTAATACTGTAAATGAATCCTTCTTCAAAATCAACACTCAGTGCATGAGAAAGAGAGATAAGATGAGAAAGAGTAATTTTTCTCTCTCTGAACAGTCCATAATGGGTGTTGTTGCTTGAATGCAAATGAGGAGGACAGAGCTGGCCTATAGTAGGGGGTGGGGGCATGGCCAAGCTCTCTGCTCCGCTCTGTGACCCACTTCCGTGTTTTTGCACGGGGGGAGAGATGAGAAGCCTTCCATTGAAAAATAAACACATTTCCACAGAAAATAAAATTAAACCACTGCTGTTTCAGATATCCACAGGCTCAGATAAAGGACTTCCGAGCCTAGAAACACTCGCAAGTTCCTCCAGACAAATAAAAAAACGTATTTCGCATTGCGTAGCTCCTCCGCAGTCCAAACTCTCTGGGCGTGATTTACAGAGACGCTGAGTACAGACAGACGGGGGTGGAACTGCATTTGCATTTCTTTTTTCGATCTGACGTCAATAAGGTGCCTTGTTCAAAATCGCCCGTTTGAGCTCTGATTTTTTGGTAACGCAGAAAAGGATCGCAAATGCTCAGTTTAGACATTTCGCAACTTTTAACCAAATGGGGAGGGGGGACCTAAACAGGGTAGGGGAGCTCACATTAACGTTCAAAAACCTCAGAAAGTGAACATTTCATGCCATGGGACCTTTAAAGGTGCATTGTGTAACTTTTCTAGTGGAGTGTTCGTCAAATGCTTTTCTCCATGGAGATGTTATTGCTTTGTCTGCAATGTTTCACAGTATGGTATTAAATCTATCTATCTTCATGGAGACCAAACCAGACAACAAGTTACATGTGAGATCTGTGGAGAGGCAAACATGCTCACAGTCAGAATGCCTGAGGACAGATTAAAAAGGATCTTGTTCAAATGCAGATTTCTGTGGTCATACAGTCCATTTATGAGTCCAGTTATGAGTCCAGTTGTGGGTCTGGTGGTGGGTGCAGTTGTATATACTTGGGTCCGGTGGTGGGTCCAGTTGCACATACACATATACTGTGTATACAGTAGTTGTAATTAGTGGGGCATAAGTGTCTCTGATTAGACCTGACATTTGCAGCTCTCTGTGTTTTAAATCATTCATGTGTCTCTGTCATAGCGGCATCCTCTGCTGCAGATACAACTCTCCCCCTTCTCCTCGTTCCTCTCCTCCTTTCTCTTCCACCCTCCCTCCCTTTCTCCTCTCACTTCTCTTTCTTCTCCTTCCCCTTCTCTCTCTCTTGCTCTTTCTCTTTCAGCCTCCACTTCTGCAGCTACAACACTCCCCCTCTCTCAGTCTCCTCGTTCCTGTTCTCTCTCTCTCTCTCTCTCTCTCTCTCTCTCCTCTAACTCTTCTCTGTCAGTGTAGTCTTCTCTGCTGCAGTCATAACACTCTTCCTTCTTTTTCTCCTCTCTATCATCCCTCAATTCTCCTCTTCTCGCCTCTCCTCTTTCCCTCTCCTTTTTTGCTGCAGCTATAACACTCCTCCATTCTTTCTCTCATCTTTGAAACTATAACTCTCCTATCTCTCTCTTCCTCCTCTTCCCCCTCTCATCTCATGCCATGTTTTTGTTGTTTTTGCACGTTTTTTAAGTGACATAAAAGAAATGTATTGTTAAAAGTCAAAATCTCATGTCTTTCACCTCCACTCTCTCTCTCTCTCTCTCTCTCTCTCTCTCTCTCTCTCTCTCTCTCTCTCTCGCAGGATTCCCCTCTTCCTCTTGGTGTCTCACTTCTGTTGGACCAGAATACTCCCCTTTTTCATGAACTTTACTCAACTGTGACTAATGCAGCTACATCCTCTCTCTCCTCCCTTTCTCTTGCTCTCTCTCATTCTTTCTCTCACACTCTCCTCCCCATTCCTCTCTTCTTTCTCTCTCATCTTTTTCTCTCTAACTATGAATCTCCTTTTACTATTTATTTAGTTATTGTACTTTTTTCATTTTAAAAAAAGTTTAAAATAAAAAAATAATACATAATCTAAAGTAAACATATAAACTAATTACTATTTACTAATTATTAGTCAAATGTATTCCAAACAAAAACACTGTATTAGTGGATGAGGGCCGATCATCTCTGCATGCGGCTATATTTTGACTTTTGGAAATGAATCTTTAAAATGTAATATAGTCCTTCACGTGTGACAGGGTTCTTATAGACTCAGCCTTGTCAAAAGGCAGGTGAACCCTCTGAGTGTGAGGTGCAGACAGGTGCAGACTAAACCAGTGGTGAAAGTAAAGCGGTGCGCACCGGAACCGATATAAAATTCACAGCCGGTACGCAGCACCGCTAAGAGAATATGGTTAATGGTGGCCAAAACCCACATTTGAAAAAAAAAAGTAAGGTGCGCTATTTAAGTAGAAAACACAAACAACCACACTATGCCATTCAAGAATAACTGAAAGCTACCCGAAACTCTCGTGCAGAGATATCTGCAGTCTCTTAAGCAAGGATTGTCAAAACTTATCTGACTGTAGCCGTGAAAGTGCCTAAACCATTGCGAGGCGGTGCTGCGCACTGGTAGAAGATTAAAGGTCCCATGACATGGTACTTCTTGATGCTTTTATATGGCTCCTTAATGGTTCCCTAATACTGTAAATGAATCCTTCTTCAAAATCAACACTCAGTGCATGAGAAACAGAGATAAGATGAGAAAGAGTAATTTTTCTCTCTCTAAACAGGCCATTATGGGAGTTGTTGCTTGAATGCACAGAGATGGCCTATAGTAGAGGGTGGGGGCGTGGCCAAACTCTCCGCTCTCCGCTCTCAGCTGTGCGCTCTCTGATCCATTTCTGCGTTTTTGCGCGGAGAAGAGATGAGAAGCGTTCCATTGAAAAATAAACACATTTCCACAGAAAATAAAATTAAACCACAGCTGTTCAAAGGTCCAGAGGATCAGATAAAGGACTTCCGAGCCTAGAAACACTCGGACGTGCCTCCAGGCAAATTAAAAAACACATTTCGTATTGCCTAGCGCATTCGCAGTCCAAACTCTCTGGGCGTGATTTACAGAGACGCTGAGTAGACACAGACGGGGGGTGGAGCTGCATTTTTCGATCTGATGTCAATAAGGTGCCTTGTTGAGAATCGCCCGTTTGAGCTGTGTTTTTTTCTAACGCAGAAAAGGACCGCAAATGCTCAGTTTAGACATTTCGCAACTTTTAACCATGGGGTGGGGGGGCTAAACAGGGTAGGGGAGTTCACATTAACGTTCAAAAACCTCAGAAAGTGAAAATTTCATGCCATGGGACCTTTAAAGGCCGGCACGCTGCCTGCACCTGTAAGAGAGGGTTTATGCTGACTAAAAAAATATGAAATAATTAAGTATATTAAAAAAGTTATTTATCTATGAAAAAGGTGTAAAATGTAAAACAAAACAAAACAATAAACAACAACAAAAAAACAACGGGTAAACAAGTGTTTTTTTTTTTAATGGTAAAGTGATGCACTGGACATTATAGCACCTGTAAGAAATGAAAACTACTTCCACCACTGGTATAAACACACATAAACAAAGAATGAGGAAGAGGAGAATGATGAAGAGGAGGAGGTGTGAAGAGTTCCAAGGTCTAAACACACACTCTCATGTTTACCCACAATCCTTTTCTGCAGATAGACAGAGCTCGGAGAGTCACAACTGTGAAACTCAACTTGAGCTCAAAATGACTTATAGTAATATAATATGACAGACAATATTTATCTGTTTATGTTTTAGTTTCCTCTCAAACTCCACTCCATGTAACAAGAGACACTGGGAGCTCCAGATCTTTCTTATTTCCTCACATGTTTTAACTTGGAACACATCTTTCTCTTTTTGTTTTGAGATTAGGATTTTTTTTTAAAAGTAAAATCTACTTTATATTCAAGGTTATAAGGATTGTTCCTCATCATGAACTATATAGGCCACAAGGTGAACCCCCTTTTCATTTCATGTCGCTCCGACGTCTCCGAACTACATAAACTGTAGTTAAAAAAAAAAGAACGAGTCACGCTAAGTTTACAACAAAAAGTTCTCGCCTCAAAATCCTATCAATTTTTTACGCCGAGACATTTCATGGCGAATTTGACGTCACTAGGCGTCACGTGACGGTGCTGGGCCAATAGAGTAGCTGATTCTTGTCAACAAGCCGGTGTAATGGCGGTCTCCATGTTATTGTTTACGATAGAGATTCTTCCCAAAAAACCTTCTGAAGTAGGTCAAAAGGATTCTAAACAGTGTTTTATTCATAGCATGAAGAACAATGATGCAAATAAACGATAAGGTGAATGTTTATATGTTGTCATTTCGATAAATAAAAGGACATAATTGTAATTCAATGACCAGGACCATTCATATTCATTTGTTCATTTATTGACTCCTAACTATACATACAGACCAGACATACTGTAAAAACAAATAGCATGAAACACATATGTACATATATACAATATAAACGGCACCATAAAATGAATGGTAAGGTTATTGGAACATGCGAGGGCTCAGTCTCTTCTTCAATGCATCCTGTCTGTAACAAAACAGCAACAATTAGGTGTCACAGGAGTACCATCTAAAGCATAGGGTAAAGGCGGCTTCGTTACGATTGTGGCTGGTAAAGTCACTCTCAAAATCAACACAGAAAGTGGTAGAGGTAATACAAAACATTACAGGGTGGAGTCTATATGCTAAATAAGTCAAAGTCAGTTTTATTTGTCAATTCCTCACATGCACTGGACATACAAAGGAATTGAAATTACGTTTCTCACTATCCCACACAGAGACAGGTCAGGACAGAGGACAGATACAGGACAACATATAGGCAGGACAGGACAGACATTAAGATGCAAGACAGGACAACATATAGTAATGAGAGGTATTGTGTTGTAACTAGGGATGCAAATTATCGATTAATTCATTAATTGATAGTTGATTGACCTTATCGATCGATTAACGATTAACTGATAAGCGGCGTTTTTCACCTGAATTTTAGTGTTTCAATAGGGTCTTTAAGAATATAAGCTATAGTAACATAACACTGAGTCAAAAATATATCATAGTATTATTATATTGTATATTCCTCAATTAATTATTCCTTAGCAAAAAGCAGACAAATGTATTGATGCTGAATAACAAAATACAGTAATCCCTCGCTCTATCGCGGTTCGCAGATTTGTTTTTTTTTTTTCAGTTTTTTTTAAAATAGTGTAACATTTTTTTATAGTGTAACATTGTGTTCTGTCCTGATTGGCTAAGAGACTAGACCAGGACTGGACTAGACTAAACCAGAACTCGACCAGGTCTAGACCTGGACTAAACCAGGATTAAACCACCACGTGCCGCTGCTGCCACAAACCAGCCGTACGAAACCAGCAGCGGCACGTTGCAGCGCATTCTTGGGCGCCGCAGTTCGATCTCGGCTCGCGCGTACACCCGGGGCTGCTGAGCAGTGCTGTTGGCGCCTGCAGAAGGCGGCTGTGAGTCGAGCTTGGCGTAGCGCAGTGCGCGGTTGCCTTATTTCGTGACCACGCGGGTGCACGTGTCCGGGATTAGCGATTAATTACAATTAATGCGTTTTGTTCGACCAACGTCTTAATCGACAATTAATCGTTAATCGATTAATTGTTGACATCCCTAGTTGTAACCTATTCTAAGTGTAACAAAAGTGTAGCAAGTGTGACCAGTGCAATAAATAACTTTTATACCTCTACAGCAGGGGTGGGCAATTATTTTTCCCCAGGGGCCAAATGAGAAGCAGAAAATATTGTGGAGGGCCGAGCCAAAAGTTTGAAGTCTACTCTGGTTATTAATTTTACTTCTACATTGAAATCAGTAAATGGCATTGTTTACAGAAGCTGGTAAGTTATATTATTATTAAGTAATGGGAGAGTGAGGCTTTACAAAAACTGAATTTATTCAGTAAAATAATTCAAAATAATGGTAAATGTGAAACATTTGTATAACCTTGCAATTACCTGTAGTGTGAAGCATCAAGATCTTCACTTGTCTTCACCAGTTCTACGAAGGCCTTCAACATCCTTCGACATCAAATGTTGGCTCATTCCTAAAAATGGATTCATAAGAACATAAACAATGTTATGATCAATGTTCCCCTAATTTTTCATGTGAGCAAACACACTAACTCCCTGAGCATTCTTGGACCCCTGTGAACAGTACAATATTTTGAAAAATAATCTCAAATAATTAAAATATCGGCCCATAAATGAGCAGTGTATAAATCTGTAAAATTACATTAAGTGATGTTTTCAATCAATCAATCAAACAATATTTATAAGGCGCTTTTCATACAAAATTGTAACACAAAGCGCTTGATAAATATAGCCTGCATATAGCTGCATTTTCTTTTTTTTTTATGGATTATAGGACCTATAGGCCATAAAATGGGTCTTTCCTAAAATAATGATCACCAAAATAAGTATAAATTATTATCATTTTATATCTTGCTTTTTAATCATTAGCCTATTTCAGCAATTTTGCGTGAGTGACAGCGCTCTGTGGTATAACACTCTGGGGAGAGGATTCACACTGTGAGAAAGTTCCATCTTTTTGGCTCACAAAAAACTATGAAAACAAAGTAATCAGGAGAAGATTACATTATAGCTATAGCTGTCTCCTCTTCTGTTCTTCCCTACGTGAAGTGTGTGCGGGCGGCGGACCTGCCGCTCTGACCCGCGGAGATGTGCAACTACAACTATGGTCATACTGAAGGAAGCGAGAGAAATGTGGTCAAAATGTGTCTGTTTGTAGTTGGCTTGTCCCTAACGCGTGTCATATTCACATGTGCAATCTATCAGATTGGTCATTCCGTGCATCTAACCAGCGCTTTGTTTATCAGTTCAGGTTAGATTTTATTTTATGCGCTGCAGGCGCACACCTTAGAGGGAGCATTGGTTAGCATTAGCGTATCTTAACTCCGCTGCACTGTTATTACTGTTATATAGCGTGTATGGTCAGGGCACGTACGCAAGTACTGTCAATGACATGATTGGCTGCGTAGCGTAAGTGACTCATATCGTATGATTGGCTGGACACCTGTCACTCACTGAGTTACGCAGCAAAATGATACAGAAAAAAATATAGATCTAATTAATTTACAGTGCGCTGCATAGGTTTTCTTGTGCACTGAGAATGTGCGAGCAGTGCGCAATTGCGCAGGCGCGCAGCTTAGAGGGAACATTGGTTGTGATAGTGTTCACATACATAACATATGACTTACTGTTCTTTCTCTGGTCTGACAGGTTCACTCAAAAACCTGGTGTACTGTAGGTAACAGCTCTTGTGGTACTGCACCTCGAGAGCCACGCAGTCTGTCTTTGATATGAAGAAGAAGAAGACATGCTTTATTTATCCCCGTAGGGAAATTATTTCTCTGCATTTGACCCATCCTTCAGGAGCAGTGGGCAGCTCATCTTTCAGGCACCCAGGGACCCATCTCCATGATCTTATTGCTAGGCTTGGTCAGGACCTAAGCTGGAGGATTTTACCTGGAGAATGTTTTGGGTTGATGGGGGAAACCGGAGTTATGCTATGCTTTAGTTTGGTTATGGCATGTTACATGTTCATTAGCAGTGAGATGAATGGTCATTAGTGATAGGTGTGTGTGTGTTGAGGTGGATGGGATGCAGTTAAAAGTTTCTGCCTTTGATAGAGCTTCTCTTTGTCCTTTGCCTGCCTTAACGATGAATTTTGACATTCTCTTGCATATTATGCACAGGGCAGGAAGGATGAGGCCAGAGCTCGAGATGGACAGGCCTGACCTGGATCTAAGTATCTTTGGACTCGGGGTCGTCTGGTCCGATGACATGGAGGGGATGGCCTCGCTTGTTGAGGGTTTTTCTGTATCTGGTCTTCTCTCTCTCACACACACGCCTTTCCTCTCTTTCTATTGCAACCTTGTCGATCCTCTGCAGCCTCTGGAATGTTTTAAAATTCCACATCTACGCAGTGTTGGTAGTTTTAGGGTATGGATCTACACTCACCGGTCAACTCCATCGACCGCCGTAGACAGTTTCGGTTGTGTGTTAAATCCAGAGTTTTTCCATGCTTCGCAGACGTAATGTGCAAATAGCAGTTCTTACGTTTTTGGGTGAGTTTTCACTACTTGATGTTTCTCGTTGCTTCCGTGATGCGTCTGTGTTCAAATGCAGCGAACCAAAGTATTACTTCGCCCTGAAGAAAATAGTTCTTTATAAAATCTATTGGCATGAAAAATTTACAGGATTTTGTGATGAGAACTTTTTGCTGTAAGCTTAACATAACTTTCGTTTTTATGATCTGGAGATTGTGTAGTCCGGAGACGGCGGAGTGGAATTCAATTTCTGAAAGACTTTTTGTGGTTCACCTTACAGCCTAATACTCAGAGTTTTGAGCTTGAAGTAGTCCTGCATTGTCTGCTTTCAAGGGTTGAGTGCTGAGAGAATTCCTGTTTTCACCCACCGCCTACCTCCGCTCACAGGGACAGGGGTTCATAGTTAATGCATACATTCTTTAACATTAAACACATAAAATATAAATGTGGTGTTTGTTAAATTCCACTGAAGAGGGAGTTGTCAGTGAAACAGGAAGTTAGTGGACTCAGTGAAGCTGTTTTAACCAAAACTGTGCTTTACAGTGAACACACTGTAAAATACTAAGGTATGTTCTGAACACATACATGTGTACACACACGTGGACACACACATGTGGACACACACCTGTGGACACACACCTGTGGACACACACACATATGGACACACACCTGTGGACACACGTGTGAATAAAGTCCACACACACAAAACTGAATTGGTCAGACTCAAGCAGCACAAACGTGTGAATCCAGGTCATATGCTTTTGCAGTGCTCGTACTTATATAAGGTTTATGTTAGTGGAGCATGAGAAGATGTGGTCACATGACCACATCACATGACACCTCCACAATGGTCAAGTGTGCATCAAGATGACTGCTCTTCCTCCTATTCTTCTCCTCCTCTTCTGCCTCATTTCCTCTTCATCCACCTCCTCCCCTCTCCTCTTCCTACTCTCTTCTTCCTACACCTCTCCCCTTTTCCTCCACCTCCTCTCCCTCTTCTGTACACAGCACCCGGAGGAGGTGTCTGGGGAGAGGGAAGTCTTTATTTAGATGATAAAAAGCTTCATTTGAGCAGCAGTGCACCAGGAGCCTCATGGCTTTAGGCTGGATGACGAGGTGTCTGGGGAGGGAGAAGTCTTGCTATTCACTGCAAAAAAACAAAAAACAACAAAACAAAAATGATCTATGTTGCCTTGTTGGGGGAGTATATATATATATATATATATATATATATATATATATATATATATATATATATATATATATATATATATATATATATATATATATATATATATATATATATATATATATATATATAATTAGTGATAACAGGAGAAGTTCAATTTGTCAACTGGACCAAGTTTGTTTGGTTGAAAACGTTTCGCCGCTCATCCGAGAGGCTTCGTCAGCTCTAATAAGAATACTGGTAAGACACTTGCTTATATCTTGCTGTAGGGAGGAGCTACCTAGCTAACTACTTTCCGGAACTATCTCATTGGTTTCGGTCTTTTGTTTCTCTGGCGTCTAGCTTAACGATCCCTATTCATCCCTACACGCCTGTTTTTCACCCCTCTGGCCCTGACCTGGCTAGCCCCATTGTTTCCCTGTTTGTTTGATCTAGGCTTAATAATGGAATTGTAGATGGGATGCAAATTATATCTTACGCCATACCATTTCTGTTCAGAGAAGGATTCTCTTTTTTGACAAAAATAGCCTCTTTAACTCCCCTCTCAAACCAATTCTTTTCCCTGGCTAAGATCTGAACCTCACTGTCCTCAAAAGAATGTCCGTGGCTTCTAGGTGAAGATATACGGCAGAAGACGGTCCACTCTGGCACGCCCGTCTGTGTTGGTACATCCTCTTGTGAAGTGGCTGCTTGGTTTCTCTCAATATAGCGCTCACTGCAGTCTTCACTACACTGAACGGAGTAGACCACATTGCTTTGTTTGTGGCTCGGTGTTTTGTCCTTTGGGTGGACGAGTTTTGTCTTAAAGTGTTTGTGGGTTTGAAATAAACTGGGATTTCATATTGTCTGAAAATCCTCTGTAGTTTTTCCGACACGCCGGCCAGGTACGGAATCGCTACCCCTTTCCTCCTGGGTTCGGATTCTCTATTATCTTGTTTCTTGCCCTTGTCTCTCTTGGTTTTGTTAACAGCCCATTTGGGATAACCACAAACAGAGAGGGCTTCCTGCACATGTTGTTCTTCTTTTTTCTTACCCTCTGTGCTTGTGGGAACCACTTGGGCCCTGTGTTGTAATGTCCGAATAACACCCAGTTTGTGCTGCAGTGGGTGGTGTGAATCAAAAAGCAGGTATTGGTCTGTGTGTGTGGGCTTCCTGAAGACTTCTACTTGGAGTCCCCGGTCTCCTCCTATCGTTACTGCACAATCTTAAGAACGCCAATGTGTTATCCTTGGCATCTTCACGGGTGAATTTGATATTAGGATCTACAGAATTGATATGTGCAGTAAAAGGTTCCAAATCTTGAATTTTGATTTTTGTAAAATTATCATCAACATAACGAAACCAGTGTGTGGGAGGAGTGCCTGGATATGAGGCTAAGGCACTCTGTTCAAATTGTTCCATGTATAGATTAGCCATGATAGGGGAGACCGGTGAGCCCATCGCACAGCCATGAATTTGCCTGTAGAAGTTCCCTCTGAACTGGAAATAGGTGGTATTTAGACAAATTTCCAGCAGTTGGCAGATTTGGTCAGGAGAGTTTGGTTCTCTCTTCTAGCTTGGAATCCTGTAGTAAACTCCTTCTCGCTGCTTCGACCGCTACAGCTGTGGGGATACAAGTGAAAAGAGAGGTTACATCAAAGGAAACCATTGTCTCATCCTGACCAAACTGGAGAGACTTAACTTTGTTTACAAATTCAGCTGTGTTCTCAATGTGGTGCTCCGTGTTCCCCACCAATGGAGCCAAGATGGTTTTTAGGTGTTTGGCCAAATTATATGTGATAGAGTCAGCACTACACACAATGGGTCTGAGTGGTACTCCTTGTTTGTGAATCTTCGGGAGGCCATAGATGCACGGGATAGCATCACCAGGGTACAGTCTGTAATACAGTTGTAGATCAATGACTTCTTCTTTCCTCAACTTCTGTAAGAAATCAATGATCTTCTTTTTGTACCCATTGGTGGGGTCCCGTTTCAGTACTTCGTATGTTGTCGTGTCACTGAGTAGGCTGTTCACCTTAGCCTCATAATCAGTTGCGTCCAAGATCACCGTGCATCTCCCTTTGTCTGCAGGCAGGATTTGGATGCTCTGGTCCCTCTCTAGAGCAATGATGGCCTTCCTCTCCTCTGGTGTTACGTTAGAGGGTGGAAGTTTAGCATTGCTCAGTGCAGCTGTTAATTTCAGTCTAAGGTCTCCAGCTTCTGTCTCTGTGAGCTTGTTGTTCCTAATGGCGGTTTCAGCTGCCGTGATGTAATCCACCGTGGGGATGTGATTAGGAGTCACAGAGAAATTCAGTCCTTTGCAAAGGACTTCTTTCTCTGTCTGAGTGAGTACCCGGTTGGAAAGATTTTTCACCCAAGGATCGGAGTGACAGTAGGAAGGAGGACAGACCTAGCCAATCGGTGCACAAAGAACGCTGGGTGAAAAATCTTTCCAACCGGGTACTCACTCAGACAGAGAAAGAAGTCCTTTGCAAAGGACTGAATTTCTCTGTGACTCCTAATCACATCCCCACGGTGGATTACATCACGGCAGCTGAAACCGCCATTAGGAACAACAAGCTCACAGAGACAGAAGCTGGAGACCTTAGACTGAAATTAACAGCTGCACTGAGCAATGCTAAACTTCCACCCTCTAACGTAACACCAGAGGAGAGGAAGGCCATCATTGCTCTAGAGAGGGACCAGAGCATCCAAATCCTGCCTGCAGACAAAGGGAGATGCACGGTGATCTTGGACGCAGCTGATTATGAGGCTAAGGTGAACAGCCTACTCAGTGACACGACAACATACGAAGTACTGAAACGGACCCCACCAATGGGTACAAAAAGAAGATCATTGATTTCTTACAGAAGTTGAGGAAAGAAGAAGTCATTGATCTACAACTGTATTACAGACTGTACCCTGGTGATGCTATCCCGTGCATCTATGGCCTCCCGAAGATTCACAAACAAGGAGTACCACTCAGACCCATTGTGTGTAGTGTTGACTCTATCACATATAATGTGGCCAAACACCTAAAAATCATCTTGGCTCCATTGGTGGGGAACACGGAGCACCACATTGAGAACACAGCTGAATTTGTAAACAAAGTTAAGTCTCTCCAGTTTGGTCAGGATGAGACAATGGTTTCCTTTGATGTAACCTCTCTTTTCACTTGTATCCCCACAGCTGTAGCGGTCGAAGCAGCGAGAAGGAGTTTACTACAGGATTCCAAGCTAGAAGAGAGAACCAAACTTTCTCCTGACCAAATCTGCCAACTGCTGGAAATTTGTCTAAATACCACCTATTTCCAGTTCAGAGGGAACTTCTACAGGCAAATTCATGGCTGTGCGATGGGCTCACCGGTCTCCCTATCATGGCTAATCTATACATGGAACAATTTGAACAGAGTGCCTTAGCCTCATATCCAGGCACTCCTCCCACACACTGGTTTCGTTATGTTGATGATAATTTTACAAAAATCAAAATTCAAGATTTGGAACCTTTTACTGCACATATCAATTCTGTAGATCCTAATATCAAATTCACCCGTGAAGATGCCAAGGATAACACATTGGCGTTCTTAGATTGTGCAGTAACGATAGGAGGAGACCGGGGACTCCAAGTAGAAGTCTTCAGGAAGCCCACACACACAGACCAATACCTGCTTTTTGATTCACACCACCCACTGCAGCACAAACTGGGTGTTATTCGGACATTACAACACAGGGCCCACTTAGTGGTTCCCAGAAGCACAGAGGGTAAGGAAAAAGAAGAACAACATGTGCAGGAAGCCCTCTCTGTTTGTGGTTATCCCAAATGGGCTGTTAACAAAACCAAGAGAGACAAGGACAAGAAACAAGATAATAGAGAATCCGAACCCAGGAGGAAAGGGGTAGCGATTCCGTACCTGGCCGGCGTGTCGGAAAAACTACAGAGGATTTTCAGACAATATGAAATCCCAGTTTATTTCAAACCCACAAACACTTTAAGACAAAAACTCGTCCACCCAAAGGACAAAACACCGAGCCACAAACAAAGCAATGTGGTCTACTCCATTCAGTGTAGTGAAGACTGCAGTGAGCGCTATATTGGAGAAACCAAGCAGCCACTTCACAAGAGGATGTACCAACACAGACGGGCGTGCCAGAGTGGACCGTCTTCTGCCGTATATCTTCACCTAGAAGCCACGGGACATTCTTTTGAGGACAGTGAGGTTCAGATCTTAGCCAGGGAAAAGAATTGGTTTGAGAGGGGAGTTAAAGAGGCTATTTTTGTCAAAAAAGAGAATCCTTCTCTGAACAGAAATGGTGGCGTAAGATATAATTTGCATCCCATCTACAATTCCATTATTAAGCCTAGATCAAACAAACAGGGAAACAATGGGGCTAGCCAGGTCAGGGCCAGAGGGGTGAAAAACAGGCGTGTAGGGATGAATAGGGATCGTTAAGCTAGACGCCAGAGAAACAAAAGACCGAAACCAATGAGATAGTTCCGGAAAGTAGTTAGCTAGGTAGCTCCTCCCTACAGCAAGATATAAGCAAGTGTCTTACCAGTATTCTTATTAGAGCTGACGAAGCCTCTCGGATGAGCGGCGAAACGTTTTCAACCAAACAAACTTGGTCCAGTTGACAAATTGAACTTCTCCTGTTATCATGGATTATACCTGGACGACTGAGGGACTTTTCACGCATATATAATTAGTGCTGTCAGGCGATTAAAAAAATGTATCTAATTAATTACAGGATTTGTGTCAAACATGCATGAAAAAATATTTACAGTGGTACAGTGAAAAGACTACAGACTTCCCCTTTAAGTCTTTTAGTCTTTCGCTCATTCGCTCTCTTTCTTTCTATGCACGTTACCTCCACTGTAACCAAGACAAGACTGCTGGCAGACCTGCAGTGCACCTATATACCCCCATTCCCCCTCCCACATTACAGAACATTCATTGGAAAGCTTATATACCCCATTTCACTATTAATTGGCGAATATTTCTGGTGCCAAAAGGTGAGCACGTACAGTAACTTTCATGTAACGTCAATAAATAATACAAAGCTTCAAATATACAGAGAATACAAATAATTGCCCGAAATAATTGCCCATGCAAATTACTCATGGCTCACATGACCACCGGAACCCGTGAAACTGGAGGATTTAAACTCCCGGCCCGGATGTGTCCGGGTTTGCCAGATCACACCATGGGAGGAGGGAGAAGGCGGCAGTGTGAGGGTAAGTGAACGATCGATTTTAGCGCGATTTGGATGGGCAAAACTGGTGCTTCTAAGTGCCCCCTTAGTCGCGGCAGAACATGCTGGTTAGGTTATGGGAATTAAGTTTAGTTTATGGTTGATAATGAAAAAGGTTTGGCGCGCGGAGCGCAGCAGATAAGGAAACGGACGTGCGCGTCTTCACGTTCTCTCCCCGGGGACAACGCTCCGTCACATTTTTATAATTAAACTTACTGTTCAAAGGCCCTGGCAGCGATTTGCTCGCTGCACACCAAATTTAAAATGCGAGCGCATTGAATTACCACAACACATTAATTTGCAGTGTAATTAATTAATCTAATTAATTAAACTGACAGCCCTAAAAAAATAAAATAAAATAAAAAGTGCTCCTCACCTTCCACGGTGGTTGGTCTCTCTCTCTCATCCAGCTCGGGTCCTCTACCAGAGGCCTGGGAGCTTGAGAGTTCTGCACAGTATCTTTGCTGTTCCTAGTACTACACTTTTCTGGACTGAGATGTCTGATGTGTGGCCTGTGGAATGTTGGTAGCCACTCCTCTTCAAAGGCTGTTATGGACGAAGAACACAGGTGGATTTTATTGATGGCATTTTGAATGCACAGAGATACCGTGATGAGATCCTGAGGCCCATTGTTGTGCCATACATCCATGAACATCACCTCATGTTTCAGCAAGATAATGCACGGCCCCTATGTCTGCAAGGATCTGTACACAATTCTTGGAAGCTGAAAATGTCCCAGATCTTGGCTCGGTCATTCTCTGCAATTTTCGGAGTTGCTGGATTTGAGATGGAACCTTGCATGCATGGTCAGGAGCTTTCATGTCTTAACGTCTGTGGTCTCCTCCTTTGGCCAGCTTATGATTCCTGCTGGGTAGGACAGAGAGAGCAGTAGGGAGCAAGAAAACAAGCAGCTGCGTTCCAGCAAGGACAGAGAAAGAGTAGAGAGTAATGGATTTTGGATGTTTCATCCTGGATAGTGGTTCCCACACTCACTAGTCCTCGGCTTCCTGATGGATTTGCGATGGAAACCCCCATACATGGTCAGGAGCTTTCATGTCTTAACGTCTGTGGTCTGTATCTCCTCCTTTGGCCAGCTTATGATTCCTGCTGGGTATTTGATCACTGGCAGGGCGTAGCTGTTGCCTGTGTCTTGTTCTTGCCATTGAGCTGACTTTTTAGGACTTGCCTTACTCGTTGTAGGTATTTGGCCGTAGCCGCTTTCCTTGTTGCCTCTTTTTTTTTTTTTTTTTTTTTTTAAATCTTTTATTATTACATGGTACATATATTAACACCACAATAACATTCACAAAGCACTCAGAAGACACATCGGGGGATGTGGGCACGGGAATAAACACCACTGGGCACAAGGGCCTCTTCAAGGTTGCCATTTACTTGTGGGATACCAAGGTACTTGTAACTTCCCTCAATGTCTGCTATTGTTCCTTCCGGGAGTGAGACCCCCTCTGTATCTTCCCTCTCTTTGTCACCATCCTACTACATTTCTCAAGCCCAAATGACATTCCAATGTCTGTGAGTCGATGTGTCGCTCGCTCTTACGGCTTACAGCTGTACAGCTTGATGTCATCCATGTAGAGGAGGTGGCTGGTGGTGGCCCCGTTTCTGATTCTGTATCCACAGCCTGATTCGGCTGAGGGGGTTCAGACCTTGCAGAACAGCAGTGGGGACAGTGCATCTCCTTGGTATATGCCACAATTGACAATCTGATAAACTCTATGCGAAGAAGATGTGTTGCACCATTGGTTTCAAGGGTGGTTTTCCACAACTGCATCAAGTTTGCAATGAACACCCTTAGACTCCTATTGATATTGTACAACTCCAAACACTCAGAGATCCATGTGTGTGGCCTTTTGTTGTGGGCAGTCTGGGGCGCACCTGTGCACTGGTCATGATGTCGGATCGGCATCTTGATGTGGCGCACCTGTGAGGTGGGGTGGATTGTCTCGGCGGCAGAGGTGCTCGCTGTCACACATTTGGACAGATTTGTGAACAATGTTTGAGAGAAATGGTAGTGTTGTGTATCTGGAGTGAATTTTGGATTTTTTTGTGTTTTGTCGTTTGGATTGGCGAGTGAAAGTTGAAAATGGAGATCAAGTTGTGCCAACATGACAGGAGGATTTATTCCTTCAGAGACAAGTTTTGAAAATGTGTGCTGAAATTGACACTGTAGTGTGCAAATGGCAGGGGGAAACAATTGATTGGACAAGCAAGATATAATAGACATACAGATACAGAACACTATAAAGATGTTGCTTTGAATGTGTTTTTGCAGTAAACACAAGTGAAGGACAGAGAACAGGGTTCTGGGATGTAGGTGGAAAGGGGACCACTGGAGGTATCTGGTTTCTCCTGGTGAACAACTATTTTAGTCACAATTCAGTGATGTCATAGTACATTATACACACAGTTCTGCTGATTTCAAATTTGACTAGAAAAACAAATCTGCTCTAAAAGAAAAGGAAAATAAACTAAACCAAAAATGTAAGAGGATAACACAGGGAAGAAGGTGGACATGATGGAGGGAGCAGTGTATAGAGGGAGGTAGAGAAGAAGAGAGAGAAGGGGGTGAGAAAGAAAGAGGGATGAGGGACAGAGGGAGAGGAGGTTGCAGACTGGATAAAAGGACACTTGATAAGAGGGAAGCGGGAAGAAAGGAGTGCTTGAGAAACAGAAGGAGATAGACTGAGAGAGAGAAAGGAGAGAGGGTGAGAGAGAAGGGAAAGAGGGAGAAGGGGATGGAGGAAGAGAGAGAGAGTGAGAGAAAGAGGAAGAATAGGAGAGCGATTATAAGAGAGAGAGAAAGAGAGCAAACAGCGGACCGCCAGATGGTTTCTATAGCAACAACATTCCCAGCCTTCTCTCCCTTTCTCTCTCTCTATTTCTCTTTGTGGAGTTTGCATATTCTTCCTGTGTCTGGGTGAGTGTCCTCCTCTTTCCCCATGGAGAGGTTGAAAGAATTAAATATTGTTCATAGTTTTACATCAGTCCAGTGGCAGTGTGGGGACCAAAGTTGAAGAGATTGTATCTCTCCTTGTAAACCTATATCATCAACACGGAAAACATCATCTAAAATGCAGTGTACACACTTTAAACCTTCATTGAACAAAGTAAAGGTGTTGTTATTCATCTTTATTACTCTAATCTTATATTGTGTCATTTCGACAAGTTTTGGCCCTTATTAACATTATGGTTGCTAGGTAACAGTTATGGAATTTCCTCTGCTGCCTGTGTCCAACCAGAAAGTATATTTATAAACTAAAGCAATCTTAGATATAATGACGTAAACTCTGTTTTAGCGTACTTAGCAGTCTGACCTACCATAGGCTCTAATGACCCTTCAATGATCCTAGAAGGTACCATGAGGACAAAATGCTCTAAGCATTTGGGCCCCGGGGATAAACTGAAACCACTCAATTAATCATTGGACCTAGATCGAGTCACGCCATTGGTCAGCTCCTCTGTCCTACATCTGTGATTGGCTCTGGCCAAAATGTGCAGAATCCACAAGTCTGTAAGAAATAAACATGAATAATAAACATTCAAATACTGATTTCTTTCTGAGTTAATTTGTCCAGTCACTGCAGAAATTATCCAGTGATTACCTTTTGGATATTCCATGGCAAAATACAATATTTAGTAGGCACAAACTGCCCTATCTTGGAGTATGACATCATCACATTATAATCTGAAAAACTCCAGTTTGGTTTGTGGGCTGCGTCTCATCTCATTTTTCTGTTTGAGTTGTAAATATGGTGTAATATTAGTCTAAAGACTCTTGATAAGAAGACTTTTCTTCTTTCTTCACTGACTTCTATTCAAAACTACAAACCACAGCCTCTTCATTTAGGCATTTCACCAGAACAGAACATGCCCTTTCATGGTGGAGTCAGACATAATTTGTCTCCCATCTATAATTCCATTCTTAAGCCTAGATCAAGCAAACAGGGGAACAATAGGGCTAGCCAGGTCAGGGCCAGAGGTGTGAAAAACAGTTGTTGTAGGGATGAATAGGTATGGTAATCTAGACGCCAGAGAAACAAAAGACTGAAACCAATGAGATAGTTTCGGAAAGTAGTTAGCTAGTTAGCTCCTCCCTGCAGCAAGATATAAGCAAGTGTCTTACCAGCATTCTAATTAGAGCTGACGAAGCCTCTCGGATGAGCGGCGAAACGTTTTCGACCAAACAAACTTTGTCCAGTTGACAAATTGAATTTCTTCTTTTATCATGCCCTTTCACAATTTATTTTTGTTTTTATATATTTATTTTTTTCCAATGGAAATGTCCTGAGCTCTCAAGCCTCAAATGCAGGACAGTGTTACTCAACACACATGAATGAATAAATCAAGCAAGAAAGTTCTGGGTTTGAATACAAGGCCGTTCTGTGTGGAGTTTGCATGTTCTTCTTGTGTCTGGGTGGGTTTCCTCTGGGCACAGGTGGAATCCTCCAGCTAAGGTAGTCCTGACCAAGGTCAACTGATGGGTCTCACAGCTGCTGACAGGTTTAACTCAGAGACACTGAAGGATGGGTCAAATGCAGGACAGATTTCCCAACAAGGACAATACAATGTACCGTAACCTAACCCCACACTCATGTTACTACTAAGGATCAGACTCGATACTCAATACCGATTCCAATACCACGATGATAATAAAAAACACTTTCTTTAGAATGTGATAGAATGTGATTTTCCACATTAAATGGTAGTACTTTCTTTTCTGTTCCCATGTGTCCTTATATCTGTGTAATCCTCCAGTCGTCCTGTAGGTTCCATAGTGCTACATGGGTGTATACTAGTCTATGTGCTCTTATACTTGTTCTGATACAGCTCAAGATCATTCTAGAGACATTCAGGACACTTTTTTAGTACCTGCTCAAATGATTATCTAGTTTTGATATAGGTTTTAGTATTGATTTGAATATGATTTTCTTTTTTTTTAAATGAGCAAAACATGATTTGTACATACATATAATTAAATATGTTTTAATCCCAGTAGCAGAAACAGCACAGTCATGATGCAGTTATGGTGCATCTTAATCCTCAAAACATTCAAATCACATGATAAGAGTAAAAGTTCTGTTTGTTTTTGTGCCTGTGTTCAGTTGGACACTGCTACTTTGCCTGCAATTTAAGTCTTTAATAATTCACAACAGGCCACAGTTAAATTGCTTTTAAATTATGTAACAGTCCAAACAATGCTGATACTAAACACCTTTACACGCTCTTATTCATGCTTCAGAGTGGGTCATATAAATAAGATTAATGCTATTGGTGGTTTTCCGATTTTAAAATGTGCTGTCATAGTCCCAGATGGGGGCAGAGAGGTTTATTAGGTTATTACGTTGAGCTTTCATAGCAACTATCCAAAAGGTAAATCCACAAATGTTGAACCTGATTAATTCTATAAGTAATTTGACTCTAAAACTCGTTGTATTATAACAAAAATCTACTAGGCACATCTGTCTTTGGGGCTGATTTACATAATTGTGGTGGTCAGTCTGTGGCACTGCCAGCACTACCGCTACACACACACACAGAGGTGGGAAAATACAGAAAAATTCTAATTAAGTAAAAGTATCTTTACATTGCTTAATTCCTACTCATGTAAAAGTAAAAAACATTACTTCATTTAAAACGTAATTTGAGTAAAGGTTATTCAGTTACTTTCAATTATTTGATGTAAAAAAGGATGAGTCATAAATCTAATCCAGCATAAGTTGTTTTAATCAACTTTTAGGTGATACAGTGGAAACTTTGTTCAGTGCAAACCTTGTACATTTTAAAGACAACTAAGCATCCTAACACTGAACTCTTCCTTCTTTTTAAAGAACTTCATAGAACTTAGAACTTTAACTCATTCACTGCCAGCCTGTTTTCAGAATTCCAACCCCAGACTGCCAGAAGTTTTAGTGCATTTTCACTGATTTTACAAGACACAATTCACCTGAACAGGTGGGTTTTGAGTCTGGATTTAAAGAGTGGGAGATAGTCTATATTCCGGAGGTCAGGAGGGAGAGAGTTCCAGAGCTGAGGAGCAGAGCGGCTGAATGCTCTGCTCCCCATGGTGCTGATAAATTCTATAAGTAATTTGACTCTAAAACTCGTTGTATTATAACAAAAATCTACTAGGCACATCTGTCTTTGGGGCTGATTTACATAATTGTGGTGGTCAGTCTGTGGCACTGCCAGCACTACTGCTACACACACACACACAGAGGTGGGAAAATACTGAAAAATTGTAATTAAGTAAAAGTATCTTTACATTGCTTAATTCCTACTCATGTAAAAGTAAAAAACATTACTTCATTTAAAATGTAATTTGAGTAAAAGTTACTTAGTTACTTTCAATTATTTGATGTAAAAAAGGATGAGTCATAAATCTAATCCAGCATAAGTTGTTTTAATCAACTTTTAGGTGATACAGTGGAAACTTTGTTCAGTGCAAACCTTGTACATTTTAAAGACAACTAAGCATCCTAACACTGAACTCTTCCTTCTTTTTAAAGAACTTCATAGAACTTAGAACTTTAACTCATTCACTGCCAGCCTGTTTTCAGAATTCCAACCCCAGACTGCCAGAAGTTTTAGTGCATTTTCACTGATTTTACAAGACACAATTCACCTGAACAGGTGGGTTTTGAGTCTGGATTTAAAGAGTGGGAGATAGTCTATATTCCGGAGGTCAGGAGGGAGAGAGTTCCAGAGCTGAGGAGCAGAGCGGCTGAATGCTCTGCTCCCCATGGTGACGAGACGGGCAAAGGGGACAGAGAGCTGAAGAGAGGAGGAAGAGCGGAGGGTGCGGGATCGAGTGGCGATGTGGACGAGGTCAGATATGTATGGTGGGGCTAGGTTGTGTAATGCTTTGAAGGTGGTAATGAGTATTTTGAAGTGAATTTGCTGTTTTATGGGGAGCCAGTGGAGTTCTTGTAGTACGGGGGTGATGTGATGGATAGTGGGGGTCCGAGTGATGATCCGGGCTGCAGAGTTCTGTAGGAGCTGCAGTTTCTGAAGGGATTTGTTGGGGAGACCAAAAAGAAGAGAGTTACAGTAATCGATGCGGGAGGTGACAAGGCTGTGGGCTAGGACGGCAGTGGTATGAGGAGTGAGGGAGGGGCGGAGACTAGAGATGTTGCGTAAGTAGAAGTATGCAGACCGGGTGACATTATTGATGTGCGAATGAAATGAAAGTGTGCTGTCGAGGATGACACCCAGACTCTTGACCTGAGGAGAGGGATGGACAGTTGAGTTGTTAATGTTAATGGAGAAGCTATTAGATTTGGAGAGTGTGGATGGAGTGCCTACTAGGAGGACTTCTGTTTTTGAACTATTGAGCATTAGGAAGTTGGAGGAGAACCAAGAGTTGATTTCCTGTAGGCAGAGGGTAAGGGAGAATGGTGGGAGTGATGAGGAGGGTTTGGAGGAAAGGTAGAGCTGGGTGTCATCCGCGTAGCAATGAAAATGAATGTTGTGCTTACGGAAGATATGGCCAAGAGGGAGTATGTAGATGATAAAGAGGAGGGGCCCCAGGACAGAGCCCTGGGGCACCCCCGCGCAGACAGGAAAGGTGTTGGATGTGTGTGATTTGAGATGAATATACTGTGTGCAGTCGGTGAGGTATGAGGTAAACCAGGTGAAGGGGGTGTCAGTAATGCCGATTGAAAATGGAGGAGGGTGCTGTGGGAGACAGTGTCGAAAGCTGCAGTAAGATCAAGGAGGATGAGGATGGAAAGTAAACCAGAATCAGCTGCTATAAGGCGGTCATTGGTGATTTTTATGAGTGCAGTTTCTGTGCTGTGGAGGGGTCGAAAGCCTGATTGGAATAGTTCATACAGATTGTTATTACTGAGGTGGGTGTGGAGTTGAGAGGCAACAGTCTTTTCAAGGATTTTGGAGATGAAGGGTAGGTTGGAAATGGGGCGGAGGTTATTGAAATCGTTGGGGTCTATACCAGGTTTTTTAAGAATTGGAGTGACTGTGGGGACAGTACCAGAGGTGAGAGAAGAGTGGATAATATTGGTGATGAGGGGAGCTAGTACAGGGAGGCAGGTTTTAACAAGGGCTGTGGGGAGTGGGTCAAGGGAACAGGTGGAGGATTTGGATTTTTTTATAATTTCTATGATGTCCATGACAGAAGGGAGGGTAAAGCTAGAAAATTGGGTACCGGGGTATGAGGCAGGGGTAAAGTAAACTGTAGAAACTGCAGCTCTGCATGAAATCAGGTGTTGGTGGAACGCTTCAAATCTCTCCCCTGTGCAAAAACAAGGAAATGGATCAGCTGAGGGCTCAGAGCGAGAGGGAGAGTTTGGCCACGCCCCCACCCTCTACTATTGGCCAGCTCTTTTCTCCTCATTTGCATTAAAGCAACAACGCCCATTATAGAGTGTTCAGAGTGAGAAAAATTACTCTTTCTCAGCTTATCTCTGTTTCTCATGCACTGAGTGTTGATTTTGAAGAAGGATTCATTTACAGTATTAGGGAACCATTAAGGAGCCAAATAAAAGCATCAAGAAGTACCATGTCATGGGATCTTTAACAACAAAATACACAAGATTCACTTCTATCCTACATTCCTCTCTGACTACTGGCATTGTACCTTCCTCATTCAAAACTTCAGAAATCACTCCAATCATCAAAAAACCCAACTGATTTTAATAACCTGCACACCATATCCAATCTCCCATTTCTTTCTAAAATACTTGAAAAAATTGTTGCTTCTCAACTTGACTCTCACCTCACTGAAAATAAACTGTATGAACAATTTCAATCTGGCTTCAGACCCCTCCACAGTACCAAAACAGCCTTAATTAAACTCACAAACGATCTCTTACTTGCAGCTGACAATGGACTCCTAACAATACTCATTTTACTGGATTTAAGTGTAGCTTTTGACAAAATCACTCACACCACCCTCATTGATAGTCTTATCTCTGTTGGCATCTCACACACACCTGTGCACTGGTTCATTTCGTATCTTTCCTCCCGCTCTCAGTACATCCAACTTGGTTCATACTCCTCCCAGATTACCCTCTTTCCTCAGGAGTCCCCCAAGGCTCAGTTCTTGGCCCCCTTCTATTCATTATCTACCTCCTTCCCCTTGGTCACATTTTCAGAAAACACGTCATCAACATAACTTCCACTGTTATGGAGATGACACCCAGCTCTATATCTCCTCCAAACCATCCACCATACTCCCACCCTCCTCCCTCACCCACTGTATTCAGGAAATCAAATCCTGGTTCTCCTCCAACTTTCTAAAATTAAACAGCAATGAAACTGAAGTCCTACTAATCGGCACCAAATCTACATTAAACAAAATAGACAGCCTTTCAATCACTATTGATAATTCCTCCATCTCTCCCTGCCCGCAGGTAAAGAGCCTGGATGTCATCCTGGACAGCACTCTCTCATTCCAGTCACACATTAAAAATATCACACGCACTGCTTACTTCCATCTCAGAAATAACAACCGTCTCCGTCCTTCACTCACCCCTCACACAGCCACCATTCTTGTCAATAGCCTGGTCACCTCACGTCTTGACTACTGCAATTCCCTGCTGTATGGTTTCCCCCAAAAAACTATTCACAAACTACAACTTCTCCAAAACTCTGCTGCCCGGATTGTCACCAGAACTCCCTCTATTCACCACATCACCCCGGTCCTGCAGCAGCTTCACTGGCTCCCCATTCACTATCGCATTCAGTACAAAATCCTACTCCTCACATTCAAGTCCATCCATAGCCTGGCTCCTACTTATCTCACAGAACTCCTTCATGTTACCGCACACACCCGCTCACTCCTCACCTCCATCCCCCTCACAGTCCCTCCCGCTCGTCTCAGCACCATGGGGAGCAGGGCCTTCAGCCACTCTACTCCCCATCTATGGAACTCACTCCCCCCAGACCTCCGGAACGTTCAATCACTACCAATTTTTAAATCCACACTTAAGACCCATCTTTTCAAAATAGCTTACCTCACTTAATCATCTATCTCCCTGCTGATTGTTTTATTTTACTTGTATTGCATTGTCCTTTCTCTTTGTTTTGTTTTGTATATACTGCCTGTTTTTATACTCAACAAAAATATAAACGCAACACTTTTGTTTTTGCTCCCATTTTTCATTAGATGGACCCAAAGATCCAAAATTCACTCCAGATACACAATATTACCATTTCTCTCAAACATTGTTCACAAATCTGTCCAAATGTGTGACAGCGAGCACCTCTGCCCCGCCGAGACAATCCACCCCACCTCACAGGTGCGCCACATCAAGATGCCGATTCGACATGGCCAGTGCACAGGTGTACCTTAGACTGCCCACAATAAAAGGCCACCCCGAAATTTGCATTTTTTTTTGCTTTATTGGGGGTCTGGGGACTCAGAACCAGTCAGTATCTGGTGTGACCACCATTTGCCTCATGCAGTGCAACACATCTTCTTCGCATAGAGTTTATCAGATTGTCAATTGTGGCCTGTGGAATGTTGGTCCACTCCTCTTCAATGGCTGTGCGAAGTTGCTGGATATTAGTGGGAGCTGGTACATGCTGGCGTATACGCCGGCCAAGCACATCCCAAACATGCTCAATGGGTGACATGTCCGGTGAGTATGCTGGCCATGCAAGAACTGGGACATTCTCAGCTTCCAAGAATTGTGTACAGATCCTTGTAACATGGGGCCGTGCATTATCTTGCTGAAACATGAGGTGATGTTCATGGATGTATGGCACAACAATGGGCCTCAGGATCTCATCACGGTATCTCTGTGCATTCAAAATGCCATCAATAAAATGCACCTGTGTTCTTCGTCCATAACAGCCTTTGAAGAGGAGTGGACCAACATTCCACAGGCCACAACTGACAATCTGATAAACTCTATGTGAAGAAGATGTGTTGCACTGCATGAGGCAAATGGTGGTCACACCAGATACTGACTGGTTCTGAGTCCCCAGACCCCCAATAAAGCAAAAAAAAATGCACATTTCGGGGTGGCCTTTTATTGTGGGCAGTCTGGGGCGCACCTGTGCACTGGTCATGATGTCGGATCGGCATCTTGATGTGGCGCACCTGTGAGGTGGGGTGGATTGTCTCGGCGGGGCAGAGATGCTCGCTGTCACACATTTGGACAGATTTGTGAACAATGTTTGAGAGAAATGGTAGTGCTGTGTATCTGGAGTGAATTTTGGATCTTTGGGTCCATCTCAGGAAAAATGGGAGCAAAAACAAAAGTGTTGCGTTTATATTTTTGTTGAGTGTAATTGATTGTCTTTGTGCGGCGTCCTTGAGTGTCTAGAAAGGCGCCTTGAAATAAAATGTATTATTATTATTATTATTATTATTATTATTATTATTATTATTATTATTATTATTATTATTATTATTATTATTTCCATTAGTCTTTCAGTAAATTGTTGAGCACAGGAATCTGGTGGTTTGTATACACAGCTTATTAAAATATTTTTTTCTCTTGCAGATGTAATTTCCATAGTTAGAATTTCAATTACATTATTTTCAATTGTTGTTATTTCATTTACCATTTGCAGTTTAAATCAGAATGTATATATAATGCCACTCCTCCACCTCTTTTGCTCTTCCTATTTACTGAGAAAAGCTCATATCCATCCAACTGTACCTCATTCATGATGTCATCCCTAAACCATGTTTCTGTGATTGCAATGATATTGAACTCTTTCTTAAACTTATTCATATATTCTTTTATTTCTGACAATTTACTGTAGAGACTGCTGCTGTTTAAGTGGATGATAGTGAGAGTATCGACTTCAAAGTTTTGTTAAATTGTTCCTCATTATAATATTCACAAGCCATTGTAATTCTATGTTCAGTTATTTTTGTATCTATTTCCTGTATATGATTCATATTTGTTTGTTTGTTCTAGACCAGGGGTCGGCAACCCGCGGCTCCGGAGCCACATGCGGCTCTTTGATCCCTCTGATGCGGCTCAGTACAGCGGTCCCTCGTTTATCACGGGGGTTACGTTCTAAAAATAACCCACGACAAGCGAAATCGTCAGGTTTATATTTTACAATATAAGGCTGTAAATGCCTGTAAATGCCTCACCACACACATTCTACACTTTTCTCAGACTGGAATTAATGTTTTCTCACATTTCTCTCTTGTTTAAACACTCAAACGTTCGTACATTTTAAACAAAAATGCACAGTATTAGAGAACGAAACCAAAGTGTATTTCGTGTGTGTGTCACAGTTCTTATGACCGCTTCGCTGTGGCGGGTTTTGTCGGGGAGAAAACTTGCAAACATACGGCACTTCAGAGTCACAGTGCGATTGAACATTTATATAAATCTGGCAAACTGAACGCATTCTGTACAGGAGGCACGGAGAATGACTGATGAATCGGCAAAGGTCTACAGTCCCTTAGCCAATCAGGACGCAGAAATGCGCTTTGATACACTATAGAAAAATTTGGAATAAAAAAATCTGCGAACAGCGAGGCCACGAAAAGTGAGCCACGATATAGCGAGGGACCACTGTATTTAATTAAAATGTATTTTATTTTAGTTCATTCATTTTCAAAATGTAATTCTATGGCACAAAGGCAAAAAAAAAAAGACGTTATATGCAGTGTTATTTCATTTTTAAATTTCCCAAAAGGGTTTTGTGGCTCCCAGTGTTTTCTTTACTGTGTGAAATGGGTCCAAATGGCTCTTTGAGTGGTAAAGGTTGCCGACCCCTGGTCTAGCTGCTTGAGTGAGAACAGGATCTATTGTTTCAGTACAAACATTCTGTATAAGAACTGTTGAGGTGTCTCATTTTCATGTTGTTTGGCACACATCAAATCTTGGAATAGTTTTGTACTACTCTTTTCACCTAGGTGAGACTGCAGGAACCTTTTAAGCTTTGTGACAGTTAGATCATCCTTGATTGTCAACATGTCATGAAAGTTACCTGGCTTAATCACAACAGAGAACTCCCCTGATGACTTCATTTTGTGTGTGGTTTTCTTTACAGATGCTGTTGTAACTCAATTCAGATGTGTCACTTATCATTCGCCCATGTATTTTAAACTCTTTGCGGGACAGCAGTGGCAAGTCCTTCATGGCTATCATGCTTTCGCCAGAATGGCTAGGAGAGACGGAGACAACCGCTGGCTGAGCTCACGAAGTGGAAGTGATGGCCCACCTGTGGCTTGTTGGACTGGTGTCTGTGTTGTCTGCTGGCTTAGGGAATGATTGGTGCTTGCTGGGGATGGGTAGAGTCTGTCTTGGTCTGGAGAGGCTGTAGCAGACAGGACTTGGTTCATTTGACTTTAAATATTATCGTAACGGGCAAGTAATGTCTGACCAAGTGCTTGCTTTTTGTTGATCAGCGGGAACACTACTGATCACTGCCGTTTCTAGCGGCACAGGACCTTGGCTGCGATGCAATAGCCCCATCTATGATGCATTCAAGTCTCTTTAAAAGCCCCGGTCCTCCCGTCTCGGGGTGGCTTGGCATGTCAAGTACAACGTAAGGTACTCAACACAGCTTTCTTCATCACCTTGGCTTAGTTGTGTGGCATCAAGTCCTTCATCATCACCTAAAGAGGTGGCGATGAGGTGGGCTTCAGTAGCTGTCAGCTGATGAAGCTTTTTCTTCTTGCTCCAAACAAGTTGTTTTCTTTCATTGGCCGACATTTTGCTGGTCTTAGATGCTTGGGTTTGCACACTGTAGGCCTCTTTCCTGGTCACTGGCCAATTTTGCTGCACACTGGCTCACCCCTGGCACCGGAACATGCAGTCCTTGTGGCCCCAACGTTCGGTATCACTGGATCAGCAGCGACCTATGGATGGATGGCATGCTGATCCCGGACGAGTCCCCATGAGCACGAAGCACAGAGGCTACCATAGCAGTTACCTCAACTCTTCTCATTTGCCTCTTTCTCTTTTTCCCTCTGCTTCTTCTTTTGGTCCACTGTCTAACCTATTAATTTCTCTCTCTCTTTCCCTGTCTGTTCTCTTCTCCTCTCTCCTCCTCTCCCTCCCCCTCATCCTCCTTTTTATCTATCTCGCTCTCACCCCTTCTCTTTCTCTCTCCTCTCTCTCTCTCTCTCTCTCTCTCTGTCTCTTTAAGTGTTAGTAGAGGGCACAGATTTGCCCTGTGTGTGTCCACACTGTGGGTCACCTCTGCAGGACTCTGTGTCGGTGGAGCTAAAGGGCATGGACATTTTATTAGGTATACACTCATACACAATACTCTGTCACACATTAATACTTAAAGAACTATATCATGTTTCTTTTAAACATGCTTTTTTCCCCCATCCGACTTCTGCACTCCTCTATCGATTGGTGGCTATGCTATTTTTATTTATTTTATTTATTATTATTATTATTATTATTATTATTATTATTATTATTATTATTATTATTATTATTATTATTTTATTATTATTATTTTATTTTTTTAATTTTTTTTTATTTTACTATATATTTTTTCACAATCAAGTTAAGTTTGGGGTTAGGATCAGGAACAGTTCATTTGGTTAAGGTCCAAGCATAGGGACAGGTTAGCTCACCGGCTCTTTTGTGTAGGAGTTTTACCTTTGAACCAACAATCCAGGCAAAATACAAACTTTGGGTTAATGGATTAATGAAATGAGTGAATGCGTGAATGAACCACAATACAACTTCAGGTATGTTTTT
Organism: Paratrypauchen microcephalus; assembly: GCA_036785185.1. Taxonomy (NCBI): domain Eukaryota; kingdom Metazoa; phylum Chordata; class Actinopteri; order Gobiiformes; family Gobiidae; genus Paratrypauchen; species Paratrypauchen microcephalus. Next base: position 4,028,710 of record JAVJIX010000050.1, on the reverse strand, counting down.
GAAGAGAAGATAACATTATAACAGGGTTAAAAGCTCAAAAAGGGTCCATTTGTATAACATGTGTTCTTTAATTCTTGATCCGAAGCAGTTAGTTTAGTTTCAAACATCCATACATTCATTTATTGTCATACACTGTGGCCACACAGGCTCGTCTAAGCCTGATCCTCTGATCTCAGGAGCTAATTAGGGCTGGGCCTAGTCAGGACTTGGAGGGGAGACCACTGGGAAAAACAGGTGCCAGTGGCTCTATTGAAAACTGTTGTTGTGTCCTTAGGCAAGATGCATCATCCACAACTTTTGAATGGTTGAATTGTCAGATGCCCTCCAATCCTCCTATCACCCTATGTGTCAGACAGTGATGCCGGTAACGTGTTACTTAGTAACGCGTTACTGTAGTCTGACTACTTTTTTAAGTAACGAGTAGTGTAACGCAACTACTATTTCAAAACCAGTGGTCAGATTACAGTTACTTATCTAATACACCGTGCGTTACTATTTCTGCATTTTGTTTCGTTTCGTTTAGTTTCGTCAGCCTCGGTTTCCCATGGTTTCATTATGGGAAACTAAGGCTGACGAAAGGAAACTAAACGAAACTTACGAGGCTTACTTACGTTTTGCGTGAAGAGCAAGAGTCAGCACTTGATGCGCGCACGAGCGCTGTCCTCCGTAGTCGTCTTGCCCTGTGTCTTCATCGTTTGGAAATTGATTGTAAAATAATGTAAACCTCACGATGCTGCTCAAACATTTGTGAGAACTGTATAAACTGAGCAAACCATATCGCTAAGGCTAGATTGAAAACAGCACGTAACATCGTTATTCTCCTCCTTCTGGGTTTGGACACGGCTCATTTTTGTCCAATGGCTATGCGACCTCAGCACACGTGCTTTTGTTTATAGACTTTAGTTCGCTTGGGGAAAAACTGCAGTGTGAAAGCGAACCGCACCAAAATAAAAAATAAAAAAAACATTTGGTCCGGACTAAAGCAAGTGAACTATCGGACTTTCCTGGTGTGAAAACGATCTAAGATCCCTACCAGTAACGATACTGAGCTGCCTCACAGAACATGCTTTTATAGTTACCTGGACAAGCAATATAATAATAAGATAATATAATAATATAATAAAATGTAATATAATAATATTATAATATATTATAATAATATAATATAATAAGCCTCTGCTGAAAGTAACTAAAAGTAATCTAACTTCATTCATTCATTTTCTTCCGCTTTTCCATTTTCTGGGTCGCGGGGGCAGCAGTCCGAGCAGTGTTCTGCTGCCCACAACACAATGCACCAGCCCCCATGAATCCTTCCGCAGGTGGTGGGTCCACAGGAGGACGGCTCACGTCACAATAGGCCTTGATGTATCTTCTGCCATGGGGGCTACCAGTGTCCACAGATACTGGGGGCAAGGTGGGGTTAAGTGTCTTGCCCAAGGACACAACGGCAGCGCTCATCTGTGGGAGCTGGGATCATATGCGGTCAACCCGTCAAGAGCTGGATTCGAACCACCAACCCCTGGATCACGAGGCATATGCTCTACCAACTGAGCTACTGCCGCCCCATAATCTAACTTAGTTACTTTTAAAAGTAAGTACAGGGGGTCCTCGGGTTACGACGGTCTCGGTTTACGACGTTTCGTGGTTACGAACGCGCCCCCATTAAAAAAAATATATATATATTACGCGTCATTCAGTCTTACGCGGTTTAGCGTGGTAAGAGATGTAAACAAACGCGAACGGCGCGCGGCGCACGGCGGAAGAATACGCTTTGTTGTGGTTGTAGGGAGAAGAAGACGGCCTCGTGTGCGTGCCCAATGTGGGCGGAAGTACCTGATGTGGGCTCTGATCTGCTCCTATGAAAGCGGCAGTGATAACCAAGCAGCGTAGTGGTCTAATTATTGAGATGGAAAGGTTATTGGTGCTTTGGTTGGAAGATCAAAGGCAAAATCCGACTTACGACGAAATTCGGGTTACGACGCGTCTTAAGAACGGATCAACGTCGTAACCCGAGGACCCCCTGTAGTCAGTAACGTAACTAAGTTACTTTTTAAAGAAGTAGTCAGTAGTCAGATTACTTTTTCAAAGTAACTATGGCAACACTGGTGTCAGATGCCCTCACATTCCCTTATCTCCCTGTGTGTCTTTGTATTGTAGCTTTAGCTTCTGTTGGTGACACACTTCAGGTCCAGATAAGGATTGTTCCCACCGCCCTTCCCAAGATGGCGACCGCGAGTCCCCTCTGTCCACGCCACATTCCTCTCTTATCCTCGTTTACATCTCCATTGTACCAGACCTATATCCTGTGGTTTGTATGGATGTAGGCCTCATGTATGTGCACTGTATAACGCCCTGACCTGGTATACTTTAAAGCACAGACATTTACTTTCAAAAACCATTATGTAAGATTCAGATAGACACTGATAGTGCACTGTATCATGAATATAACCCAATTCATTTACATTACTGGCAGCACTTTTAAAGTCCTATATACAGTGTTGTTACCTCCGCAGAAACACTTACAGTTGTGTTTTGTTTCATTCACACATGTTTGAGTAACAGTTTATTCTTAGTCTGTCTACATCTCCAAAGCTCAGTATGCTCTGTTCCACCTTGTAATGTCGTGTGGTTATTTTCCTTTTACTGTTGGATCAGGAGGCAATTCAGGGCAAGTGAAGGTGTATGGAGTTTAAAAACACATTGTAGCACTTGTATTTTCACATGACATCACAATGTGCGACAGAATGTTTTAAATGCAGAAATGCGGAGTTTGTGTTAATCATATGTGAATGAAACAAAACCCAACCTCTCTACAGTAACACAGGGAGGACATGCACACTCCACTCAGAGATCTGTCTACATTTTTGTTTTCTCATTTCCCTTAATCTTCTCTTTCTTTCTCCCCCCATCTGTGTCTCTCTCTTTCTGAATCTTAGGCTGCTCTTCTTCTCCCTCCCTTCTCATTCCCTCACCTCTCCATCTTTCATTCTCTCTAATCCACTTCTTCCCCTCTCCTCCTCCTCCCTCTCCCCCTTTCTGCCTCACTCTCTCTTTTTTCTCTCTCTCTCAGTTTTCCCTCTCTATCTCCCCCTCCCTCCCTCTGCCCTTCCTTCTCTACAACTCTCTCCCTCTCTCTTGTCTTGGGCTGGATCCTGGTTTCTCCTCTTTTTCCTCTCTCTCTCTCTCTTCCCTGTGCTGCCCCCTCTTTCTCTCTTCTTTCTCCTCTATCATTTCTGTCTGTTTCGCACCTTCCTTATCTTCTGTCTTTTTTTTCGTACTCCCTTCTTTTCCATCTCTCATCCTTGTCCTGACCTCCCTCTCTCCCCATATCTTTCTCCCTCTTTTCTCTCTCTCTCTGAGTCTTGAGCAGGATCCTGGTCTCTCTTGTCTCTCTCCCTCTTTTCTTGTTCTCTTCTCTCTCTCTCCCCTCCCTCTCTCTCTCTCTCTCTCTGAGTCTTGGGCAGGATCTTGGTCTGTGTCTGTCCCAAATCCTCCTGAGACCCAGGACTGTACTTTACTTCTGTTTCCATGGATACTGCCTCCTGAGCTCCTGATTGGACGAAGCACAAACTCACAGCTTCAGGCTTTGGGTGAATTACAACACATTCACTCCACAAGGTTCTCACAGGAGCTCTGCATTTACATTTTAGATTTGCTTCCAGTGTCCATTTCTTTCACTAAAATATTATTTGTATCAGTGTGTTCAACTTACACAAGCTTTATGTTCAGAAAACTGACATAAACTGAAACTAAATATTATTTCACCAAATTTGACTCAAACTAAGAAATATTTTACTCATTTGACTGAAATGAAATAAAAATCAAAATTTCTGCATATTACAGGTTACATTCATCATTCTACTAAAATATAGTATTTTATCAAGTCTTACCTATTTTGAGGAATTAAAATCACACCGCTCCAAACTAGGGCCCGGGGGCCAAATGTGGCCCTCACACCATTTTTTCTTGGCCTTCAGGTTTCCTAATGAACTGGCCCAGATAGCTAAAAACAATGCTACTACAAGTTTCTGTGCCTAACATAAGGGCTAAATCTGTTTTTTCATGTACCACTTTGAATGCACCTGAGCACCAGCCTGTGGATTGGCCCTCTGCTTTGTTTCTGTTCAATATGTGGCCCTTCATGACAACCCTGAATCAAGTTTATCATTTTACTTCCTATAGTTGAACACAAGTAAATGTGACACAGGACAGTGGAGAGAGAGAGATAGAGAGAGAGAGAAAGAGCGAGAGAGAGAGGTGTAAAACAACTTGATCTATACTGTCCAGTTGCTCAAAGGTGGTCCCAACTAATCCTCTGCTCTTATAGAGACACTTCACACATTTAACACTTACTTATACAACCTGTGTCAGATGCTCTCCCATCCTCCTTTATCCCAAATATAATTTAGTTGAAAGTGCCACAGCAGAAAAAAACACATACTTCTGTCTTTTTGCCCCAGGGCATCCTTGACCAAATGTATTGGATATATTCTTAAATATCTTGTATGTGTATGCAACTTATGCCAAAAGCAACACACTTTCTTTTTCAACAAAACATTTTTACACAAAACAATGGGTGGAGTTGTTACTATGGAAATTATATTACTTCACAATTTCACTAAAAATATATTGTGATAAAAATTCAAAAGTCTCTCACTCTGCATCTAAACCTCTGTATATTGGACCTCTGTGTATATAATCAGTACTGAATCCATGGCAAAAGGAGAAATTCAATTTGTCAACTGGACAAAAGTTATTTAGTCAAATACGTTTTGCAGCTCATCCAAGCTGCTTCTTCAGTTCTGGTCAGACGTTGGTGGACACTGCCATATCTGCCTGAAGGGAGGAGCTAACTACAATGAAATTACTCTGATACTACCACATCTATTTGTTTACAGTTTCTGTTAGTTAGGTAGGCCTACCTGGACGACTGAGGGATTCTACACACATCTTGAGAACAACTACGAGCCAACCATCTTTGGACTGGTAAGAAAGCTGGAAAAGGACACAAAAAGGTTAGCAGAGGAGAGGAATCATTTACACTTTAACCTTAGATGCAACTTAAAGCAACTTATTCCCAAGACCACAGCATCAACTTCCTGCCAGCTGACAAAAGGAGAAGCGCAGTGATCCTGAACTCAGCTGATTATGAGGCTAAGGTGAACAGCCTACTTACTGACACCACAACCTACGAATTACTAAAACGAGACCCCACCAATGGGTACAAAAAGAGAAGCTGGAGAAGGAAGAAGTCATTGATTGACAGCTGTATTACAGACTGTATCCTGGTGACTCCATCTCTTGCATCCAGTGACGGACTGGGCGGTCTGGCATTTGGGCTCATGCCAGAAGGGCCGCGGCCCCAACAATGCTCACCGTGGCCCCGAAACCGCATTGCCTCGACCCACCCACTAGTTATTCGGTCGTTTCGTGCCTCCATCGTCTTAAAAATTCCGCCCTATTGCTGTAATTGAAAGGACCCGTTCGGTATTTACACCCCTTACAACTACATATATATTACAGTGACGGTGGCACCATGATGATGTGTTTAAGGTATTACATTATTTTATTTTGCCGGGATATTTCTTCCTACGATGTTAAAAATGTGCACAGTTTGAAATAAAACAAATATATCTGTATTTTGTATTTGTTTGCGACAACTGAAGTAAAGCACTGACTTATGGAAAATTCCCACGGCCGGCCGCGAGTCGAGCTCACGTTACCACGATTTGACCAATGTCTATCCGAGTTGCTACCAAGAATTGACCAATCACGGCACTGGTTGCTACCAAGAATTGGTAGCGCTCGCATATGAAGTGGAAAACACTTTATACGGAAGACAATAGTAAACCTTTTCGAGGAAGTTAGTACAACACAACATTTAATCACTTTCATGAGAAATAGAACGGTGAAGATTGTGGTCGTGTGGTCAAGTTAGTCAAAGTAGAAGAGGAGATAGACGGACGGCCGGATACTTGGCATTATAGTTTAGTAAAATGAATCGAGGAGGAGGCACTAAACGACACAAGGGGGGAGCGATCGGGTTGTGGAGAAGAGCATTTATTAACGGCATGAAGGTAAGACACTTTTTTTTTTTATTATGGCCGGGTTGAGCATTGATTTCCATGACTTTAATGCAGTTGTTTAATGCATAGGGCTGACGTCTGCCGTTGTTACCTGATGTGCTTTGTGTATGCAGCCCACTGTTTTGGTATTTTATTCTGCGCGGTTCTGTGCTGGCATGTTGTGGTTGTGAACTAAAGTCACGGTTGATGGGTTAATCAGAGCGTAATGTATGGAATTGCGCGTGTCCATAAATGCTTAATGTATAAATGCTTCATGTATGGCGTTGTCAGACGTAAGACAACCCCCCATCCCTTCCCCCCTCCACAGTCTACGGGTACGGGGCCGCTTGAAGGTGCAAATTGCCAGGGCCGTTTTTTGTCCCAGTCCGTCACTGCTTGCATCTATGGCCTCTCAAAGATTCACAAACAAGGAATACCACTCAATGTCCACCAGCACTCTGGCCAGAACTGAAGAAGCAGCTTGGATGAGCTGCAAAATGTATTCCACCAAATAAACTTTTGTCCAGTTAACAAATTGAATTTCTCCTTTTGCCATGGATTCTACCTGAACAACTGAAGGATTCTACACACAGGGCTCTCAAGTTTTGAGCGGGGTGGTGCGTGAGACTGCGTAATTTCTGAGGAGCGGGAAGAGGAGGGGGGGGGGGGGGGGGGGGGTTTGCCCTGCGCTTGAATTGTGTAACTAAATTTCAGCGTGAGAAATACCATGTGTGGCCTGTGGCGAATTGCGTGTGTCACACTCTCAAAGCGTGAGACTTGAGAGCCCTGCTACACACAATACTGAATACCTCACTGGGTGATTTTTGGGGTTCCCCGCACCTCTCGCAAGAGTTCCCGTGGCACCTCTGCGGGATTACTTCCTATTAATATGGCGCGCTCCACATACGGTGGTGTGTGTGTGGTGACGCCTGCTTGGAGCTGCTACTCAGGTATGCATTTCTTAAATTAAAAGGGTCATTTATCTACTTTTACTGCGGTTTATATCACTGATATGTTTTCAACCTTTTAGGTGCTTCTGCCATTTTTATAATGCAATATTGTCAACTTTTGCACATGAAAAATAAAGAGGGAACTGGTGAGTCCATTCATTGTTTATGCCACTCGGAGCTAATAAGGTAACGCTGGCCTCCGAGCTACGAATGGTTCACGATTATGTAGTGTATCACCTTGTATTATTATTATATTTATATGGACATTTATCTAGTGCTTTTAAAATGAATATTATTAATTGTCATTACTGGATGGCACTAGATTATGCTTCCACTGTAGGCTACAGCCTTATAGAATGTTTTCACGTGACGTCATAAATCCAGAAGTCAACCAATTTGGGAGAATTCGAAGCACCACAAACAGTGCATTTATGCCGCAAAAAAAATAATTTATAAAAATGGTCAAGCATTGTGCAGTCCTAGGCTGTCACAATAGAACAGACAGAGAAAAACACCTGCAGTTCTATTGTTTACCTAAAGTAGTGACCAACCAGGGTGAACAGACAGAGCAATTATCAAAGGAAAGGAGGCGATTGTGGATCGCCAGTCTTCAACAGAACTGTGTCAGAAATTTGGATTCCGATGTGGAAGGTTTCTCGTGAAATTAAAACATTTTTCTACATGGTTGCTATCTAAACACATGTAATTTTGAGCACGTAATCCTACCAAGATGGCTGCACATCCGGGTAATCGTCCTGTTTTTCCGGGTTCATGAAAACGCTTTCACCATACATGGAGTTAATGTGATTAACTGAAATTCAGGAGCAGGACCACGCCTCAACCACCTTCTCCTCCTCACCAGTGAATCACAGTTCACCGTAACCACACCTCTAATTTCCTGGAGCGATTTATAGCCACTCATCCCTTCATTCAAGTTCGTATCAGTTAACTCGACCCCTCCTCCCACCCCTATCTTGTTTGTTTTTCAGCCATAAGACATCTCCTAAAGGGGGGGTCCCGTTCCGCTGGGTCAATCGAAGATTGAGACAGAGCCCCCACCCATTGTCTCAACCCAACCATCACCGTCTATTCACCCAGGCATCCACTATCATTCAATAATATCTTCACAGCATTATGTTGATGGCGTGGTCCTAGCTAGTGAATTTGTTATTAACTTGGGTTGAATTTAATGTGCACTGATTCACTGAACTATTTCTATTATTCATGATGCAGTATTTTGGTAATTTAAGAGTATTCTGTAGAACACTGAACAATTATTGATTTGAATTGAATATAATTTAACTGAACTGAATAGTAATATTATATTATAATAGCAATTATTTAAATATTTATTAAGAGTTTAAAATGGACATGAGACTGATTATTGGTCCTGTTTGATACAGGTCAGGTTCCTTTGTCCCAGGTTCCTTCATTCCATTGTTCTTCTGTTCCATCCATCCGTCCACCCATCAATCAACTACTCTCCAATCGTCGGTCCGTCCACTCCATTGTCCGACTAAATCCGATACCGAGTTGCCCAAGCCCAAGAGCCTAAGGAACTGTACCAATCACCACCTTCTACAGTGCGATAGGAGGTGCAATAGCCCCACACCCCACATTACAATAATCATAAAGGACTGGGTCAAACCTACTCACCTTTCTCACTTCGACATTATAACCTTTCTGTTACAATATCGGCAATATTGAACTGAACTTTTATTCGGAACGGCAACGCGCCGTATTCAGATCTTCTGACACTAGCCTGTACCCCATCTCTCATATACATTCCATCAGACCTTACTTATTCTATTCTTTCTTTTATACTCTTTAATACTACATTGTAAATATCCCATGTACATGCCTGCAATGAAGAATGAGTTGCTTTCATTTTCATTGTGCATGGGTATAGTGTAAATTGTACATGTGTATAGTGACAATAAAAGGCATTCTATTCTATTCCTTTGTCTTACTGGTGTTAAGGCTCAGGTGGTTTCGCCCACACCAGTCCACAAAGTCACTGATGACTGAGCGGTACTCCGACCCGTTCCCCTCAGACACACAGCCTACAATGGCTGAGTTGTCGGAACATCTGGAGATGGCAGCTGTCTGTGTTGAAGCGGGTCCAAGGTGGGGCTCACCACAGAGCGGAGGTGATTGAGGATCACCCTCTCCATGGTCTTCATGAGGTGGGAGGTCAAGACGACTGGTCTGTAGTGGGACGGTTCCCTGCAGTTTGTTGTTTTGGGAACCGGGACCAAACAGGAGGTCTTCCATAGGACGGGGACCCTCTCCAGGCTGAGGCTCAGGTTGAAGAGAACCTCACAGAGCTGGTCTGTGCAGGTCCTCAGCAGCATGGGGCAGATACCATCATCTTCCTCTGCTTCAGCCGCCTTAGCTCCCTCGTCATCTCGTCTGGTCTGATGGGGGGGGGGCTGGGGTGGACTGCAGTGGGCTGGAGGGCAGGTGAAGTCGGTCAAGGGAGATGTGAAGAGGGGGGAGTCGGAAGAGGGGCAGAGGGGGTGGGGGCGAATCATATCTGTTAAAGTAAGTTTAATTCATCTGCCCAGCGTGGGTCACCATCAGCTGTCCCTCTGGCACTCTGTCCAAATCCAGAGATGTTCCTTAGTCCTCTCCACACGCCCTGTGCATTGTTCTGGGCCAGCTGCTCCTCCATCTTCCTCCCGTAGTCCTTCTTGGCCTATCGAATCCTCTGCTGGAGCTCCCGCTGGACCCTTTTCTGCTCCTCTCTGTCCCCTGAGTTGAAAGCCCTTTTCTTCTGGTTCAGGAGGGCTTTAAGCTCAGGGGTGACCCAGGGGTGATTGTTGGAGAAGCACCGTAGCCTCCGGGTTGGTACAGTGTTCTCCATGCAGAAGTTGATGTAGTCCGTGATGCAATGGGTCAGGCCGTTGATATCGTCTCCATAAGAGTCACTGAACATGTCCCAGTCTGTGTTCTGGAAACAGTCCCTCAGACTCTCACAGGCTTCATCAGTCCAAAGCTTCACAGACAGCTTCTGCAGTGTATATTCCGGGAGCAGATAAACCAGGCAGTGGTCTGAGCATCCGTGCGGGGGGAGGGGGGTTAGAGGTGTAGGCGTCCTTGATGTTTGAATAGAACAGATCCAAGTCTTATTGTCTCTCGTGGGGCAAGTGACGTACTGCGTGAAGGTGGGAAGCAGGGACGTGCACACGAATTTTGAGGGGCAGTTGCTCTGACCTGAAGAAAAGGCAAACCAACCCCCGCGGGACCCAGGGGACAATAATCACAGGCTATATGAAGCGTCTGGAGGAGGCTTGTGGCTGCTCCTCATCTTAAATGTAATGTAATTATGAAAAATTGCCAGTAGTAGGCTAAAATATGAGTCTGATTAATTAATCAATTAGCCTACACAGTATCATCTCATCTTCATCACAATGCAACATCTCTGTCTCACCTGCTGGTTGGCTTTTTCTTAGCCAACCCTGCAGTGATGTGCTCCCCTTTGCTTTTCCTCTCTCTCCTGCAACCGCCTCTTTTCCGTGGGCATCACGTAACATAACACACATTACCCAAAATAGTGATAAGATCATTTAACCATTTTGAATGAACAAATTCATGTGATGCATTAGTTCCATCATTCATTCTGCTGCTAAAACGAAATTAGTTAGGAACTGCAGACAGGTAGCTTAGTTTGCCTACCACAAAATAGCAGCCTTTTTAAATAATGGGTTGCAAGCTAGCTAGCTGTCTGATTATTTAAGCTAAATGTGGAAACTGAACATGTATTTATGAACATTTTTATTCAATTCATAAACCTTCATGGTGATCATTTGTTATACATCTCAATCTCACCTTTTACAACAACCGCGACAATCTCTTTCCACATGCAGGCTTGGGTCAGATGCCAGTCACGTGTATCAGCAGTGGGCACTGTCCGGGCGGGAGGCGCTGTGACGCACGCAGTCGGGGCGGCGTGCCACCTTCGCCTCAAGCCTTTCCTGGCCAACCGCCACGGAGGAAGTGCGCTCGGCGGGGGCCGGTGACACCCAGGGAGAGGTCCCACGAGGGGATCCTCCCGCACCAAGTTGAATCACCTGGGCGGACCGCATGGACCACACCCGTTTACCTCTAAACGGTTTCACGTCCTCTTGAACTCTCTTCAAAGTTCTTTTCAACTTTCCCTTATTGTATCGGTCTTGTGTCGGTATTTAGCCTTAGATGTAGTTTACCATCCACTTTGGGCTGCATTCCCAAAGAACTTGACTCCGAGAAGGACCCCAGCGCGACGGGGGCCGTTACCGGCCTCACACCGTCCACGGGCTGAGCCTCTATCAGAAGGACTCAGGCCCCTGATCGTCACCGGGCAAGCAGACTTCCGTACGCCACATTTCCCACGCCCGCCCGTCAGACGGGGATTCGGTGCTGGGCTCCGTCTTCGCTTTCCGCGACTGAGGGAATCCTGGTTAGTTTCTTTTCCTCCACTTAGTAATATGCTTAAATTCAGTGGGTAGTCTCGTCTGATCTGAGGTCGTAGTCGGATGAAGCAGGGACGGGCTCACGGAGCTCCGGTAACCGCCGCTCGCAAACTGGTCCAGCTCGCGAGTGAATGAAGCTGCTTTTATTTTAGGAAAAATGTTTTGAGTGGCGATTTTTTTTGTTTTCATTTTCAAATCTAGGCCTAGGCTTACATAAAATTCTGTATTGATTGAACAATTTTTGTTTTTGTTTTTTTCTGACTCATTAGGGCAACATCAGTCCAGAAGGGCACAGGGGGAGTTTCCCGGGCAACCTGAGCAACCCCCCTGTGCACGTCCCTGGTGGGAAGAATGGCGGAGAGAGATGTATGATTAAAGTAGTAAAGATACAACCTAAGATTAAGAGATTTTAATGTTTTCCCATGGCAGTATTCAAAATAGTAAATAATTAGTCAAATATAGAGAGAAAAGTAGCCTAACTTTAACTTTGACTTACATAAGCATCACGCATATTATATTTCTGACAATGGCCTAAATAATGTGATGTGATACCTTTATAATTACAACCTTACAGCCAAAGCAAACGCACAACAGTCCATGTGAAGTTTTAAGATTAAGATTAAGCCTTTATTTGGTCGCACACACAGTGACTTCTGCATTTGACCCATCCTTTTCAGGAGCAGTGAGCAGCCATCTTTCGGCGCCCGGGGGGCAGTACTGGGAGGGGTCTTGCCCATGGACCCACACTGGCTTGCTCAGGGACCGTAACCTGAGCCTCTTCTGACTCGGAGGAGCGCTCCCGAGACCCGGTCACAAACACAAACACGCAAACCTCCCGGAGCTGCATGAGAGGAGGAAAAGAGGGATTTTACCGCCATCTACTGGTCAATCCCGGTACTGCTGATTCACTTATGGATGATTTGCAAAGGTTTCTTCAGTTTCTTTAGAGAGCAAAACTAAGGAAGTTCTGGTGAGATAGAAATAAATAAGTCTTTTATTTATAAGCCTACATTTCTTTAAAATGTCTACACATATTTGTTTTATGGTAAATAGATCTGTATCTATTATAACAATTCCAACTGTGTTTCTGGGAAAATAACATATTGCGTTAAAAGAAAAAAAGAGGTGCGATTAAAAAATAAAAATACTGTAAATAAATAAAACAAAACAAAACAAACAAACAAACAAAACATGTTTTAAGCCTATTATTTATATAGTAAGAACAAGTAACTATTTCGACTTCGACATTCATGATACATTTGTAAATTTTAAATGGTAATTAAAGGATTATGTAATATTAGATAGTAACGTATTCACTTATGTATGCAGATTATTTATCAAAGCAAACAAAAAATGTATCTTCACGCATCTAGGAACCTTTGTTATTAAGTTTTTGCGTTCCGCCCGGGCCGTTGACCGCGCTGCACAGGTGACACAGTTGCTTTCGGCACGCCATTGTGGACACTAGTTGCTGCTGCTGTCATTCTGCGCCTTGTTGCCTGCGCTGGTTTGGTTTCATTCGTTATTCCAGTGAAAGTTCCATACTGTAAAGCTTCGTTTCACAATGGCAGACTCCTGGGCGCAGGCCGTGGACGCGCAGGAACGCGAAGCTTCTGAATCGGTAACTCACGAGCTAATCCGCCGCTAGCCCGGTCCAATTCCCTTATTTTCCATCAGCACACACGCCTCCCGCTTTTAGCAGCTTTGAAGTGTTGTTAGCCTCACATGCCCTTTACTGAAGTGTAAGCGGACGCATTTGAATTCGCTTGTTATGACTGTGTTTCTGTTTCGGGTTGGTGGAAACGAAAGCCAGACGCGTGCTCAGTGCCTGACTAGCTTTTAGCTCGTAAACAAAAATGCTCAGTGACTCACAAAGGTAATCCTGGCCAGCCCTCAGCTTCTTTAAAGAAGAAGTGACTTTATTGATCTCACACAGGAGAAATTCTTCTCTGCATTTAACCCATCCTGTTAGGCTTTCAACCTTTAGATTCGGTACTTTCCATTGTGCCTCTTGCTTTAGGCAGCATCTTCTTGTCATAGTCATAGTCATAGTTTGCTTTATTGTCGAAAACAATCATGTACATGTGAACGAACTATTCTATAACTAACTATTCTCATTGAGAAAATAAACACTCTGATACTTTATTATTGCCAGCTTGTGTGTTGCTGGTGGAATAGAATAAGCTTCACTGCCACTGCTACATATACAACGAAATTAAAGGTGTTTTATTACAGAGAATTGATTCTTTTGAGCTTAAGCCAATGTTGATACCTCCTGGACTTGTTTTGTTTCATTCACATGTTTGAGTAACCCGTTATTATTAGTTTGCCTATATCTCCAAAGCTCTAGATGCTTTCTTTTACCTTTAGCTCAGTAGGAGTCCATGGCCACCTTCTATAGAAGGTGTGTGGAGATTAAAAACACAGGAGCATTTCTTTATTATCTACCACTGTGAGTTTTCAGTTTTCAGAGAACAGCCATCAGCCTAAATCTGCAGGATGTGTGAAGACCAGAACTGACAAAGCAGCTCGGATGAGCTGCAAAATGTTTTCCACCAAATAAACTTTGTCCAGTTGACAAATTGAATTTCTCCTTTTACTAAATCTGCAGGGTTTGAGTGTTAAACATGTGCAAATGAAAACACAAGTCCAGGTGTAGAAAAGGCCCCCTTGCATTGCATTTTGTATTTTGTAACCACCAGATAGAGCCCTTTTATGGTAAGAGCTGGCCAAGTATAACCTCTTTAGTTATTTGTGTCCGTTTTGCCATGTTTGATAGAGTTTCAGTGTTGGTATATCCTTTGTACAGTAACAACAAAACTGACTTTGATCTTTGATCAAAGATCAAAGTAACATTGATCTTTGATCAATGTAACATTGATCGTTGATCATTGATCAAAGATCAATGTTACAGTGAGAGCACCCTCTTCAGGTTTGGAGCACTTCCGTGGCCTTCTGCGCGTTTTCGGCTTTGCTATGTGTTTGCACCCTCGGCCACTGTAGATTATGTCCAAACACACACACACACGCACATACTTAATCCGACAGCATTCAATCAAGATTGTTCAACCAAGTGAAGCATCGCAGTGATGCTGACTGACTGACTGATCACCTGCTGTGGGTTCCACCATTAACGATCCAAGCAAATTGAGTTAGGAAGCACATCCTTCCTCACAAAGTGGTCCTTTGAGCCGGATCTGGAGCTTGCAGCAGCAGATGTCTACACCGTTGGAGCACAGGAGGTCCAAAGCCCCCTCCGCATACCTGCAGGATCATGACCCATCTGATCTTCCGTCTAGACCAGTGCCATCACCCTCCGCTGATCGTCCTTCAAAGGTCCAGCAGCGACTACTAGAGGAAGAGCACGTCAGCAGCCAGGATTCACGCCCTGCATCCCCAGTGAGTCGGCTCTCCCATAGCCCCGTGCAGCGGACAGTCACTGTCTCATGGGACCCCTCTATTGGTGATTGGCAGAGAGAATGCTGGAAGTTGCAGCGTGAAAGAAAGAATCTCCTAGAATCCATGGAGAAACTTAAGTTGCAGAATGAGGAGCTCAAGATGAGAGTAGGGCACACCCATGCCCGCCCTGCGCCAAGATCTGTAATTGCCCGAGAGTCACTCTACAGAGAGGGGGCGGATTACAGACGTGCTCCATCAAAGCACAGATCTGTCCACTTCCAGGTAGGGATGGGGCCGATCCGATCCGATATCGGGTTCCGATATCAACGTAATTCACGAATCGGAAATTTCCGATCCATGAGCCATGTCTGTATATACACATTATCTTCTGAAATGACTCCACAAGTGATTCCCTGTCGGCTGCTCTGCTCCTGCTGTAAAATGTGGAATGGATTTCCTGAGCGGAGGCGCAAATGAGACACAGAGTAATGAGACATGCCTCCGTTCTGGAAATCCATTCCACAGTTTGCAGCCAGCTAGCAGGCAAAGTAGCAGCGCAAGCTAGGGGTGGGCGATATGGACAAAAAAATATCGCGATATTTGTAGGATTTTAACGATGATATGATGATATCACCCCCATTTAGTCAGAAGTTATTTTATCACATGGCGATAAACTGTTTTAGTGCAGACAGCAGCGCTCTCTAACGCTGCAACTTCATGTTAACGCACAGACACTTCCTCCTCAGGCTGCGCACACACATCCGCTGTGTTTATAAACTAATAATCCATCCATAATACATGCATACACGCAGAATACATAAGACACAGGGTTCAAAGTGTGAGAAACAAGTAGCGGTTTATAGTCCGGAAATTATGGTGTGTTTATATAGGCTATTCTTAATGTTCAAGCAATAGAGCTACGCTATAGGCTCGTACTGATTTTTACAATCAGACAACCGAGCCTGTCTTAAACTTTATACCCATTTCACCAGACAGCCCATCCTCTAGATGACGGGTGTGATATGGACATTGTGGAAGGGGAATTTGTGTGTTTGTACCTTGGACATTGATGTCCACGTCAGTTTTGCTCACGGTGCTCTACACGCGTGCAGCCTGGACATGCTCAAGCAAGGCCATCTCTCCCGATAGCTGTCCACAAATATTTGTTGTTTCCTAGTCTTTTTTTTGGCGGTTCAGCCATGTCACGCAAGCCTTGCAGTTTAAAACCAAAACTGTTTTGTCTGCAATGAATAGGGCTGGGTTCAAAAGATCGATCCATGATACGATATCGATTCACTATGAAAAAATATGATATCAATTCAAAAATTTGCGGATCGATCTTTTCCAAATGGTTATAGGCACTATTTTCTCGACCACAGAAGGAGAGCTATAAAAGGCGGGTGCCGGTGAATGAAACTGAAACTTGGCGCGCCTTGCGAGATGGCTGGAGCTGCACAGCTAAAATCACCTCCTGGTTTGAAGGCTGATGTGTGGTATTACTTTGGATTCAAACGTTATGAGGACAGTATGTAAGTAGATCGATATCGAATCGGATCGGATCGTGGATCGAATCGCATCGTGGCCTTGTGAATCGAAATTGAATCGATCCAGGAAATCAGGATCGATACCCAGCCCTAGCAATGAATATGGGGAAACATGGCGGCGACCATTGCAACACACGACGAACATGGTTCATCTGTTCGTCGTAACCTTGACGAGTGGGGTGGAGTGGATCCCACAGATGGATCCCACAGATGGATGAGCCAAACATAGGAGTAGACGACGCCATTATCTACTTGCTGCAGCGGGCGCTCACCTACCTAGTGAACGCCGGGAGTGCTGTGAGAGTCATGTTCTTTAACTTCTCCAGCGCCTTCAACACCATCAGGCCGGCGCTGCTGCAGGGGAAGCTGGAGGATGCAGGAGTTGATGGACATCTCACTGCTTGGACCATCAACTACCTCATTGACCGTCCACAGTACGGTCATCAGTGACTTTGTGGACTGGTGTGGGCGAAACCACCTGAGCCTTAACACCAGTAAGACAAAGGAGCTGGTGATGGACTTTAGGAGGAGACCACTACCTCACTCACCGGTGAACATCCAGGGGCAGGACATAGAGACTGTGGACAGTTTCAAGTACCTGGGTGTTCCCTCAACTATAAACTGGACTGGTCCCACAACACCGACGCCCTATACAAGAAGGGCCAAAGTCGCCTCCAACTCCTGAGGAGACTGAGGTCCTTTGGAGTGTGCAGGCCTCTGCTCAAGACTTTTTATGAATCTGTGGTGGCCTCTGCTCTCCTCTACGCTGTCGTCTGCTGGGCCCCGAGCGGCACAGAGCGGGACAGGAAGAGACTTGATAAGCTGGTCAGGAGGGCCAGCTCTGTCCTGGGCTGTCCTCTGGACTCTGTAGAGGAGGTGGCTGAGAGGAGGGTGCTGGCCAAATTCATGTCCATCATGGATGACACCTATCATCCTCTGCACTGGACTGTAGAGGAACTGAGCAGCTCCTTCAGCAGCCGACTGAGGCACCCCTAGTGCAAGAAGGAGCGCTACTGCAGATCCTTCATCCCCACCGCCATCAGACTGTGTAACTCTACTATATAGTCCAAACGTGCAATAATTTTTTTTTCATTATCTTCTTTTTTCATACTCTCTTAGTTACTGTTTGTTTTATTATTATTACTTATTTTATTCCATTCTTGCCTGCATGCACTTTTTCTTTCTTGTTCAAACTGTCCCTGCCTGGAGCTACTGTGGCAAGTAAATTTCTCCTGTGTGAGATCAGTAAAGTCTTATTTTATCTTAGCCCTCCCCTAACGCGTCAGTCCTCATGCTGGGGACTGACACCAAACCAGTGGGGGCATCATTCAAAGCTCCTGCCAGCCAGGTCAAGAAGTTTTGTCCATTTTGTGACAACAACAAGCACTTTTTGAATAGTTGTCTGTGTTTGATTACTCCAAACATGCTTTTACTGAGAGAGGATTGACTGTAGTCTGTAGACATTTGAAGTAATAAGTCCCAAAGTCATCATTGACAATTTAAAACAGCGATATCACATTTCAATTACAATTTGATTAACAGCACATTCTTAGGTATCAAAACACAACGTGAAGTGCTGCGATTTATCAATTGAACTAGACACTATAATAATCTATTAAGAAATTGTATTCAACCCTGACCACAGCCATCTATCTTCATTAACAAATGGACAGTAGAGGCGGTGGACACTTTCAAATATCTTGGGGCGGGGGTCACTATGGACACTGCGCTTACATTTGATCAGCAAAAGGACTCTGTTTCTCTGTATCTGTTATTACCGTTGTACCAGTCCATCATCCATCCCATAATGTTGTATTGTTCCACCTGCCTTTTCAATCTCCTCCCCCAAAAAACCCAAACAAACAAAAAAAAACACAAAAAACAGTCTAAACTCACAAAGGCAATGCACACAATACAACAACACAACTGCTAAAATCATAGGTGTTCCTGAGTTTAAATTCTACACTGCCATATTTAGATTTTGATAATTGATTACTAATTAAGTACAACAGTTGTTCATTAAAAATACTGGTATGGTTGTATTTTCTAGATTAACAGTCTCCAAATCAAAGACAAACCAGAAGAGAACGGTGAGTTTGGATAGCATTTCATTTGATATTCTTGTTGGCGATGTGAATTCTCACTTTTGGTTTGTTATTTATGATGTAGGTGCAGCTTCAAAAACAGAAGGAGAAGCGAATAACAAGACCGAGGATGACGACAAAGGTGAGGAACTGTCCCTATACGGTGCATTCCTATTATTCTTTATGAGCTGATTGCTCTGATGCATTTTCTGTATTTCTGTGTGTGTTTTCCCAGAGGACAAAGCAGCACAGTCTTACCTGAACAAGCTAATCCGGAGCAGTTTGGTCAACAACAAAAATGAAGTGGAAGTTTTACAGAAAGATCCAAATTCACCGTTGTATTCAGTCAAATCTTTTGAGGAGCTCAGACTGTAAGTGGATATATTTTGTATTATCATATATCATTACATTTATTTAGTGGACAGTGAGTAAATATTCAAAAACTGGCCCAAAGTTCTCTGGACACAAGTTAAGGAGGAGATATTATGCAAAGCAGACAAAAAGATAAAAAAAAAGGAGCTTAAATTCTGGTGAGTTACATTTTTTGGGAAGCTGTAATTTCATAACCTAGTGTTGGGCCAATATTGTGAATGGATTTATTGTCTAAATAAAGTGCTTTTTATTATTATCATGGTATCAGAATTGATATTGCGTATCATGTCTATTCCTTCGTATTGAAATTGAGCTCAATATGTTAGTATTGTGACACAAATGACAATTTCCAGTCATATTTTGACAACAGCTACTACTTTCATGATCTTTTTAATGTCCCATGTGCATATAATTTGCATATCTTATCATAATGCTGTTACTAGTTACTTTTTCTATGTAGTTGTTTCTTACACATTTCTGTTTGTTTGCAGTAAACCACAGCTGTTACAAGGAGTGTATGGGATGGGTTTCAACAGACCGTCTAAAATCCAGGAGACTGCATTACCCATGATGCTCGCTGAGCCGTGAGTACCTCTTAGGAGGAGGATACAGTA
Organism: Paratrypauchen microcephalus; assembly: GCA_036785185.1. Taxonomy (NCBI): domain Eukaryota; kingdom Metazoa; phylum Chordata; class Actinopteri; order Gobiiformes; family Gobiidae; genus Paratrypauchen; species Paratrypauchen microcephalus. The sequence continues at coordinate 4,009,228 of JAVJIX010000050.1, read as the reverse complement.
CCCCCCCCTTCTCCTCAAAACAGCAGGACCCTCCTACATTTGAGAACACAATCAAATTGATATGTGTTAACATGGACAATAGAATGTTTTAGCCCGCATACTACAAATGAAGTCTAATTTATCTTAAAGGAAAAGTAACGTTTTTTTTTACAATTTGAGCCTTATTTCGGTTATTAAGTTGTTTTACTCACCCATAGCACTTTGGTGTCATATGGAGCACTTCCAGAGATGTTTTAGATTTGCGGTTAGCCTAGCGCGACTTCTAGCCATAGCTCGGGGCATATAATATATTCCCCAAGCATGTAATATGCCCCGTGCGGGCTCCAAATAACACAAACTTTAGCACTTTTCCAATCATAGAAGCTCGATGTCTTAGTCTACGATTTTGTTTGAAGCAAAAATGGCCTGTAATCCGAGATTTATCCATAGTTTACAGCTTTGCGTTTCATGTTTGGGTCCCGGGAGCTGAGAGCACACTCCGCACATGCGCACTGGCCTCCTCATCTACTCGAAACTATGGCTAAATCTCGGATTACAGGCCACTTTTGACCACACGAAATCGTAGACTAAGACATCGGGCTTCTATGATTTGAAAAGTGCTAAAGTTTGTGTTATTTGGAGACCGTAAATAAGTGCCCCGAGAACTCACATGATGGAGATTGCTAATCTAAAACATCTCCGGAAGTGCTCCATATGACACCAAAGTGCTATGGGTGAGTAAAACAACTTGTTTTATTACCGAAATAAGGCTCAGATTGTAAAAAACGTTACTTTTCCTTTAAAGGTGCTTTACCTGCTTTTTACTAACATGAAAAATGAGTTTTCTCTGGTCCAAAGTTCTTCCTCACTTCCCTTATTCCCTTATTCCGAGCATCCTAATTATTCACCACGATGAGTTTCTAAGCACTTTTCACAACTTTCAGAAACCAGAGCGAAGATTTACCATCACATTAAAGAGAACAACAATTGTTGGATTGTGGGCGATAAAAAACATTTTAAAATAATTTGATGCAGAGAGTACACAGCCAGCACAGAGCTGTTTTTTACAATACATCTGTACTTGTGCAAGATACATTTTACTTTATTTATAGAGGAGCTCATTCTCCAAAAGGCTCGTACAGCTCCGCTCAAACAGTCGTACTATAATACTCCCTACAACTACACAACAACTCACCCTTATGTAACAGATAACCCTGTCCTGTCAATCATCATATCATTTTTGCACTGTTTTCCTTATGACCTCTTGTAAATAGCTGAGATATTTGTATTACTTATTTTCTATTTTATTTTTCTTTATATATATATTTACATCATTCTGCCTTATTTGACACCTGTCTCGTTATATTTTTTGCTACTTATTTAGAATTTATTATTATCATTTATTTTTTTTATTCCTTGTTGTTATATTGTGATGTGTGAGCTTCTGTTTCCAAGTCATTTCCCTTATGGATCAGTACAGTTTGTCTAAGTTTATTACATGGAGAAGAAAATCTGGAAATCTGGTACAGCAACTTCAAGTCAGGAAACTTTTTGCATTAGCATTTCGGACAAGACTGAAATCTAAACCACTAAACTAAAGAGTTTCAATGCATTTCAAAACATGTTTGTAGAGGTCTGTAGAGGGTTAGCAGCCTTTGTATACAACAATATATAGATTATGTATTGTTTGCAGAGAGGATGATGTTCCTTGAATAACTAGTACTGCAAGCCTATGACTGAATATTTAACAGAGCAATTCCTTTATGTTGGTCCAGTCCACAGAATCTGATTGCACAGTCACAGTCTGGAACAGGCAAAACTGCTGCTTTTGTTCTGGCCATGCTCAGTCACGTCGACCCCAACAACAAGTGGCCTCAGGTTTGTACTACTTCACTTTCTTCAACTACTACTACTATTACTACTACTACTAAACTAAGTGTGTATGATAAGTTAGACTACATTGCACAAAAACATAACACAGAATTCTATTGAACATTTACCGAGTTGGACAGTTTTGGTAAAGTTCATTATTTTAGTTCTTGGTTATTAGACTTGTCACGATAATTGTCAACTTATCATTCAGTACATGAGGGAATAATCATTTTTAGGGTCAATATTTATCATGGGGACATTTTCAGTAGATGTAGATACATCAGAAAAATCGTGTTTGTTGTGTGTAAATTGTCTGTGCAAACTGGCTGGAATTTTGTGATGACAGAGGTGAATTGGCGGTACTTCTGTAGTGTTCAGTTTTTTTAAACTTCTCTCCACAAACTGTCACTTCACTGATATGACTCTGGTAAATATTGACCACAGTTACTATCCTCCCAAACAATATGTAACTCACAGGCAAGGATGTAATGGTAAAAATGTGCAAATGTTCATGTGTCATGAGATGAAACGGTTAAATTCTCTATTCTTGTCTTTAGTGCTTGTGTGTGTCTCCTACATATGAGCTGGCTCTACAGACGGGGAAGGTCATTGAGCAGATGGGCAAACACTATCCTGAGGTGCAACTGGTCTACGCCATCAGAGGAAACAAGTGTGAGTTTATAAGAGTCTTAAAGCCATCTCTGCAAGACACAAATTCTAGAATGATGAGGTTGGAGCTGTTAGGAAGAGAACAGGAGCAGATGAAAGGGTCAGATGGAGCAGAGAATCATTGTATTGTGTCTTTGGCAGTGCCGAGGGGAGTGAAGCTACAGGAGCAGATTGTGATCGGGACCCCGGGGACGATGCTCGACTGGTGCGCCAAGTTCAAGTTCATCGATCCAAAAAAAATCTGCGTGTTTGTGCTGGACGAGGCCGACGTGATGATCGCCACACAGGGACATCAAGACCAGAGCATACGCATACAGAGGTACAAGAGGACTGTGTTTATTTTTGACTTGAATCTCCACAAACATGACTCTGATTTGGCCTGGAGGAGGGCCCTCTCTTGCTTGTTTCCATGTAAATGTTCCTATAATTGTTGTTGACTACTGTATGGTGTAAAACGTATCTATGCCCATGGAGAATGTTCAAAAGTATGGTTTTAACCTTATATTTCCAGAGAAGGTTTCAATGGTGGTCATCTGAAAACTGAACACCTCCAGAATCAAAACTCGTCCTCCAGGGGCTGAACTTGGTTAACTCCGAGCCAGAACCATCATATTAATGATGGCTTCTGAATGGAGCCTGAAAAGATGTGCAAAAAGTGTCCAGATGACCACCAGTCAAACTGTCTCTACATTGTAATATCCCCCTCTCCTCTGGCGCTCTTTCAGGATGCTGCCTAAGAACTGTCAGATGCTTCTGTTCTCTGCCACTTTCGAGGAGACGGTGTGGAACTTTGCTCAGAGGATTGTCCCAGAGCCAAACATCATAAAACTGAAGAGAGAAGAGGAGACGCTGGACACCATTAAACAGTACTACGTGATGTGTAACTGTAAAGAAGAGAAGTTTGAGGCTCTCTGCAACATCTACGGAGCCATCACCATTGCTCAGGCCATGATTTTCTGCCACGTGAGTCACAGCACTGTTCACATCAGAAGGAGACTCAAGGCTCATCACTTCACTATATGTGATGAATATTTAGTTTATTTTTCAGAGCCAAAAAATTCAAAGTGACATTCAACCGCATCTTACAGATTACAGATATTATACCATCAATGGTTCTTCCTTCCAAACCAGTTATTTTCTTTTTCTGGCTTTATTGTTTCTTGTTTCATTCATAATTCTTTGTTCTCAGACGAGGAAAACTGCTGGGTGGCTGGCAGGGGAGCTGTCCAGAGAGGGTCATCAGGTGGCGCTGCTGAGCGGAGAGATGCAGGTGGAGCAGAGAGCGGCTGTGATTGACAGATTCAGAGAGGGAAAAGAGAAAGTGCTTGTCACAACCAACGTTTGCGCCAGAGGTACAGGACATCTGATTCATGGGGAGGGCATCTATCATATAGGACAGGGGTGTCAAACTGTTCCACAAAGGGGCCGGGGGTGGCTGCAGGTTTCCTTTCCAACCAAGCAGCAGCACACCAAACTTGACTCATTTAATCAACTGATCTCAGTCTTCAGACAATTGAAGGCGTGGCCTTGGTTGGTTGGAAAGAAAACCTGCAGTTAGGGGTGTAAAGATTAACCGATTTGGATCGGTTATCAGTCTGTGACCTCTGCGATCCCAGTGTACCGATCAACGGAGCCCGGATTGGTCCAAATGCACTACGAAAGGTCCGATGCACCGGATTTACGCTCCTGAGCGGTCTCTCTCATGGCGCAGAAGCCGCTCTGTGTGTGTTTGCGTTCGCTAAATCACGGGTTAGTATGTGGGTGGTTCACTTACCTGGGGTTGAAGCTTATTGGCTGATTAACTGACAATCATGCCAGCGGCACGGGCTATTATGCGGAAGCGAGCAAAAAATGTTTGTATGTGCCTCGTCAGGACAGGAGATCTACGCTACTGGTAAGATAAGTTTCCATTTATTAAGCTCTTGTTTGTTAATTTGGTGCGCTACCGCTATTTATGGACATGGTTCGTATGCGTGGTTAACTTTTGTGCCAGTGTTGTGTCGCGTTGATATCAGTCTGATGTTTCACTGTCGGCTCGATAGTCTCCATGGCAGCTATAGACCAGAACAATTGTATGATACACTACTAGCGTTTTTATTGTCACGGTTAGTGGATTGGGTGATTTATTTAGACAACATTCATGTATTGGCAATGTATATTTGATTTGGGCTAAAATTGACTTGGCTAATTTACTTTTGTGTGAAAAATACAATGTATAACCAGAATTGGTGCCTTCCTGTATTTAGATACTTATGATTTGTGTATAGAAATGTACTTCACATGATTTTTGTCTCAAAGGAGACTGGGGTAATGTTATGAGACGGAGAGAAAGTATTAGTTATTCTCTGATTTTCTTTTTTGTTAAGAAAAGTTAATTACAGGCAAAATAATTCGATTCTCAAACAAAGAATCATTAGGACAGACAAGCCATTGCAGAGGGGTGGAGAGGGTCGTTGTCTTGAATAGGGAATTGGACGCCAGAGAAATTTGAAAAACAAAGAGACAGATTAGTTGATAGTTTCAGAGCTATTTCAGTGTAGTGAGCGCCGCCTAGGGCTTATAGATATGCTAATACAAGACGCCAGAGGAATTCGTAAAACAAAAGAGAGTAGCGGGGATAGGTCAGAGCTTTGTTCAGTGTAGTTAGCTCCTCCCTTGCAGCTAGATATAAACAGGGTCTAACCAGCATGAGGGCCAGAGCTGACGAAGCCTCTCGGATGAGCGGCGAAACGTTTTCAACCAAACAAACTTTGTCCAGTTGACAAATTGAACTTCTCCTTTTATCATGGATTCTACCTGGATGACTGAGGGACTTTTCATGCATCTACAGGCAAAAAAGACATGCTAGTGTTTTCTATAACTGCCTAGTAATATCTATCTTCTTGTCAATGATATGTTGCACTTTTACAGTTGGTGAAACTCATATGAGTGACTGAAGCACTAATCATTCTGATTCATTCTGATTTTTGCCTTTAATAGGCTTGTTTTATAACGTCTTTTTTATTTGTGATATCCTTATTGTTTTGTGTTGCTTGAGGGAAGGAATGTGTTGTATTTTAAGTATGAGCAGAGTTTTGCAAACCGGATTGACAGTTTTTCAGTAGGCCTGGTGTCTGTTGGACACTAAATAAACAAAAGGATACTATTTTGATATTTAATTTGTTTGTCTCTTTTTCTTCTCAATAACTTTAAAGCACTTGGGAGTAAAGTTGTCAATTTGTATTGAAACTGAAATTAACCGAATCGGATCGGATCGAATCGTACCGGATCGTTTACTAATTTTAATCGAATCGTCCCTGAATCGAATCGTAGCCTGTGAGATTCGAATCGAACTGTTTTGTGAGTGAAAGATTCACACCCCTACCTGCAGCCACACCTTTGTGGGACAGTTTGACACCCTTGATATATGGTGTGCGTCTGACACACAGGGATATAGGAGGCTGGAAGGGCATCTGACACATTTTGTTTTCTTCTGCAGGTATCGATGTGGAGCAGGTGTCCGTGGTGATAAACTTTGACCTCCCAGTGGATAAGGATGGTAACCCTGACAACGAGACATACCTGCACCGGATTGGTCGCACAGGTCGTTTCGGCAAACGCGGCCTGGCCATCAACATGGTGGACAGCAAGATGAGCATGAACATCCTCAACCGTATCCAGGAGCATTTTAGTGAGTAGCACCATACACTTTTAATACACCTTTTTTTAATACACCAATACACCATTTTTAGAAATTTTACACAAAATTTCTTTAGGTTCTCCCAGTTAAAGTGGTCACTGAAAGCCATGTTGTCTTTTTAACCATGTTGTCATGGTGATGCATGTACCAAATGTCCACTTAACATTAAAATAATTTCTATTACTCTTATGGAATAATGGGACCCATGGTGTATATTTGTGTTGCTAAGGTGATGCACAAAAGCTCCCTGTTATCCTATTAAAAAAGGTTGTATTTTGCATGGTGTTGCTGTGGAGATGACGTGTGTTGGCGTTGTCTTTTGAGTGAAAAGAACAGCCTAAAGCCACAATAACACAGACTAGTCATCAGGAAGTGACGGGTTGGCCTGCAAGGGCCATTTGATGCCCTTTTGTAGCTTTAATTATATTTCTTTGTGCCAAACGTTACTAACTCTGTCCTGTCTTTACAGATAAGAAGATCGAGAGGTTGAACACAGATGACTTGGACGAGATAGAGAAAATTGCCAGTTAAAGGGGCGGCCATGTCCTCTCTTTAAGGGACAGTCCCCTCCTCATGGCTCTCCATGGACTTGCTGTTTTAAGCTTTTACTTTTTTAGATTCTGGAAAGAAAAACGTTTACACATACTCGTGTTTCTGTCTCTGAAACATACCCCATTTCACTATTTGTGCAGTTTAATAAAGTTTAGTTTTATTTTTTTATTCTTGATTTGTGGTGCTACTTTGGAATGATCTTGTCTAAATTTGGGAATCAGGAACATTATAAAATGCCAAGAGATCTCAATATATAATTATAATGTGCCACAAAATTTTTTAAAACTTAAAAACCAAACAGAAAGAATGTTTTTGGTAGAATGATGCCGGGTTGTGCTGGATCGATTGCACAAAAGCTCCAGTGAAGTTGGGTATGCTTCTGTCTGGGCCTGGCCACACTTCATGTTCATTGGCTATTTTTATAAACCGCTTATTTTACCATCTGTTTGGGCTTCATGTGAATATGTAAACCTTTTTATGACAAGTTTGGAAAGTAAAGATGCTGTAAAATAAGTGATTGCCTTCTATTTTTTTTTTTTTAACAAGGACTGTATGCAGCCTGCGTGTTTTTTAAAGATACTATAATCACAACTGAGCCTGTGTTGCCTTCACCTGCAGTTAGACACATCCAACTTGTCTCATTCTCAGTATATGGACAGGTCATGCCTCACCTGGCAACCCAAATGAGTCATATGACAATCAGAATTCTGCTTTCTGATTGGATAGACATTGTCCATTGTGTCTAATGTTTTGCAATTCAGAATAAATAAGCATTACAATTCTTATCAGTAAAAGCTATATTTAATTTGAACATGTTTACGTTAATGACATTTGAATCGAAATCATGCATACAGTTCCTTTTTAAATGAGCTAAAAATCAGTTTGTGTCTTGGTTGAGGTTCAAATATTGCACAAATTTGAATGGACTGCCAAATTAACGACAAACGTGCAGAAAATATCTGCCAAAAACCTCATTTATTTTATTATGAAATATATACCAGTACTTAAAATTTTTTAGGGAGATATGCAAATTTATGTTTCTCCTACCTCAACTGTACACTGCTCAAACTTGTTTTAGTAAACTCTGAGATTGTTCATCTTGAATGGCCATGTATGTGTGACCAGGCCCTACATAAAGTTACTGGATGGTGATGGTTGGTTTGGAAGGGTCTATGCAAAACTATTCTTACTCTATTGAAATGGGACAATGCTCAGTTTAAATAATCTATCATGTTTCTTCACTGGTGTAGTGCCTCAAGTAAGCATAGAATCACCAAACATCATTTTAAACATGGACAATTTTCAAATTCACAACCAAAATTCAGGAAATTTTGGGACACCTTTAAAAATGTTATTAAAGATGCAGTTTTTCAGTGTGCAAAACCATCTATTCATCATTCCTGTATCAGAGTGTGTATCACCAGCCTCATGGCCAGGGGCGGCGCTGGAGGTGGGGTGGGTTTGAGAGGGCACTAGCCTCCCTTAGAATGGCCAATGCACCCCCAAACATTTTTGCCCCATTTTCATAGGACATTTAATCTCTGCTAATAATGTGGCAACCTCAGAGTTAAAATGAGACTACTATAAAACAAGAATTCCATATTATTCCATATTTATAAATCTCTACATGGGTCAGCTACATTTAAACTTGTTTAAAACAGCAAAGCAAACGTGTTAAGTGAGACTTTGGCACCCTCTTAGCTCCTCCAACCAAAAGTGTCTGGCACCGCCCCTGCTCATATCTCCTCTGCTCTCCAGACCCTGCTGCATCTGTGGGTTTTATTGGCTCCTTCCTTGGCCAATTAGAAAGAGCTTTACAGCCCAAAGTAAAAAAAAAAAACACCCCACTAGAGATGTACAAATCTACCTTTTTCAGTACTACCCTAGTAGTACCAGGGTCAGTGAGGGCGCTATTTAAAAAATTGAATATTTAAAGATTTTGTGGTTAATCCCGAAGACTGAAATCTGAACTGCTAAACTAAGTCTAGAATCTCATGTATTTCAAAACATGTCTGTAGAGGTCTACAGAGTTAGCAGCTTTTACACAAAAAAGACCCCGTGGACACACAGGGAGGGTATCTGACACACAGGGAGATTTTGTTCTCAAAAAGGACCTTATATTATCTTAATAGCCCACCAAATTGTAAAACTCCCATCATTTTTTTTACTTTGTCCCATCCTTTTCTAACTCCTTTTTTTTTTTTGCTTCACATTTGGCATGTGTTTGAATCAGAGTTGTGTTCAGCTCCTTTTCTATGCTTTTCAAGATTGTGATCTAAAAACACAATGCCTCAAGTGCATTATTCACTCCTTTTGTTGACAATTATTTGACAACAATTTGGTCTTAAAATGCCTATGACAGGAATTGACGATTGTCTAATTTCTACTTAAGTTGGTGAGATAAGGTGGAGGTATAATGTTGGATGTATAAATCATAAATTTACCCCAATCAATCAAACAATTTGTGAGGAAAAGCTGAAAATATGTTAAAAATGACAGGAAGTAGAGTTGTCTTTTAGAGGGATCACTAGGATAATCCTAAAAGCAGTCACAATTTGCACACAAATAATTTTTTTCTCATACTTAAAACATTATTTCAACAAAATAAAGGTGTTTTCTTATCATTTTATCTGTCATATAATCATTTCTGACATTACAAGAGTCTTAGTGTTCTACACACTCCTACATGATTGCTAGGTAACAGATATGGAATTCCCTAGTGTGATGGCATGATTTCCAACCAGGAAGTAAAATTTGAAACCAAAAAAATGACCAAACTGGAGAAAACATTAGAAACTTTTTAGTAAAATCTGATCTTAACTGTGATAAAAGGAGAAGTTCAATTTGTCAACTGGACAAAGTTTGTTTGGTTGAAAACGTTTCGCCGCTCATCTGAGAGGCTGTTTGGTTTCCCCAATGTAGCGCTCACTGCAGTCTTCACTACACTGATCGGAGTAGACCACATTGCTTCTTCACAAGAGGATGTACCAACACAGGCGGGCGTGCCGGAGTGGACCGTCATCTGCCGTACATCTTCACCTAGAAGCCACGGGCCATTCTTTTGAGGACGGTGAGGTTCAGATCTTAGCCAGGGAAAAGAATTGGGTTGAGAGGGGAGTTAAAGAGGCTATTTTTGTCAAAAAAGAATCCGTCGTTAAACAGAAATGGGGGACTTAGACATAACTTGTCTCCCATTTATAATTCGATTCTTAAACCAAGTCAAAACAGACAAAGAAACATTAGGGCAGACAATCCAGGGCAGAGGGGTGAGAGGGTCGTTAGACGTTGAATAGGGGGGCGAAACTAGTCGCCAGAGTAATTTGAAAAACAAAGGGACAGATTAGTGGGGATCGTTTTCAGAGCTTTTTCAGTGTAGGACGCGCCTCCCGGCAGCTAGATATAAGCAGTGTCTAACCAGCACAATAACCAGAGCTGAAGAAGCCTCTCGGATGAGCGGCGAAACGTTTTCAACCAAACAAACTTTGTCCAGTTGACAAATTTTTTATCATGGATTCTACCTGGACGACTGAGGGACTTTTCACTGATCTTAACTGTGTTTTAGTCAAATGAGTAGTCTAACCTACCATAGGCACTTTAATATTCTGTGGAAAACTTGTTTATTTACTGTGAGTACTATATATAATAATGAGTGCATTTTGAGCATCTGTAGATGTGTGAAACCAAATGTTGATTCTGGACCTGTGGCTCGAATGGATTTCAAAACAAAATGGTGTTCTTCAGATATTGGTGAGAAATGAGTGTCTGAATCAGATGCTTATGAGAAGTGGAAGAAGAGTTTAGAATGTGACAAACAGCACTGTGAAGTTTGAGCAGAGATGGTTTTCTCCATGACTTTGCCTCACTTTTTGACTTCAAGATATACACTACTCACAATAAATTAGGGATATTATTCATGAGTATTTCCTATTTGGTCTGAATTTTAATGAAATAAGCAAAAGTTCCCTTTGATATTACTAAAAATGAATGAGAAAAAAAACACCTTTTTCATTAGTTTAATTCATTACACCCCCAAAAATTATGACAATAACAAAGATAGCCCCAAATAACAAAAACTTGACTGTCAATAACGGGTGTTTCCACCATTTGCCGCAATGACAGCTTGACAGCGACGTCTCATGCTCCTCACTACCCTCATGATGTTGTTCTGAGGCAACGCATTCCACTCTTCCACGAGTGCTACACACAGTTCTGCCAGGTCATGTGGTGGTGGGGTATGATCATCCAGTCTCTGCTTCAACTGGTCCCAGACGTGCTCTGTGGGGTTCAGGTCAGGGGACATTGCTGACCATACCATATGAGGCACTCCGACTTCCTGAAGTCGAGCTGTGACAATTCTGGCTCGATGTGGTGGAGCATTATCATCCATGAACAGAAAGTTGGGGGTGTGCTGGCGGAATTGGGGAATGATGATGGGTTCTATGATGTCTCTGAGGTAAGAACGTGCAGTTACTGAGTCATCTACAATAATCAGATCTGTTTTGCGCTGACTGGTGATGCCTGCCCAGACTGTTGCACCGCCTCCACCAAAGGGAACCCTGGGGACCATGTTGACCTTGGCGTATCTCTCACCTCTCCTTCTCCAGCAACGCTGACGACCATCATTTCTGTGCAAGGTGACCCGACACTCATCAGTGAACAAGACGGTAGACCACTGCTGCATTGTCCAGGTCACATGATCTTGTGCCCACTGCAAATGTTCACGGCGGTGTCTTGGTTTCAGTGCAGTCACCTGCAACGGTCGTTTGCTATTCAAGCCAAAGCAGTGGAGTCGGTTGCGTATGGTTTGTCTGGAAACCCTAGTCCCCCTCATCTCTCATAGTCCAGCAGATACAGTATGTGAAATATTCTGGTAGTTTTGTGCCTTTGATGATACAAGTATGAAATTTGGTACACAGTTATAGCATACCCTTAGGAAGCATTTTGGATATAGGGACATTCCGTATAACCCCTAGGGTCAAAATGGTGGCTATTTTACAAAATGGCTGCCACGAATAACAAATTCCGCCTACAAGGTCAGCAAAGTCATATGTGTTTGGTGCGAAACACAGTGCAGTGAGTACATTAATATTATCAGCTAGAATGCATTTATCTACTTCATATTTGACTGAAATGTGCATCTACGGTGGCCTATGAGGGACACATAACAGTTTAGCATAGCAATAATGCACGGCTGGAACAAGAGCTCTGCAATATGATCATGCATGTGACTGTTACCTGAATATTGTTTCTGGAAATATAAATAGATCAAAAATCTAATTTGGTGAAAGTAACTTAGACTCATTGAATATTTCCATTATTAATTACCGTACATACCGGTAGATAGCAATGTCGCAATTAAATGCAAAAATTTGCGAAACGATATTAATGTACTCACTATATTAATTTTTATGATTGCATAATAGAAACGTGCAAACTACAATGCTTTGTTCATATTGATTTGGGTTTAATATGGTCCTGACCAGTGCAAAGAATAATGTATTGTGGCCTATTGGGGACATTGCATGCCAGTCACCCATTGTGTATATATGCATCTCCTCTGGGCTGGGGTTTGTATAAAAACATTTTAATTCTGCTATTCTGTTTTCAGGTGACAACTCCACTGTAGTGTACCTATAGACTAATCCCCTGATGGGTGGTGGTTCAAGACAATGGCCAAGCATTTCAAACTATTAGACCCCCAGCAGCCAGGGCCAAGTACATCTGTTACAACAATTAACCAGACAGACTGGAACCTCTGTGTGCTGTGTCAGATGGACACCACTGAGCCTCTCTTGTCATGGTTCGGTACCTGTGCGCACCTGTATACTTGCCTCTGGCATGCCCGTATGTAACCTCGGCTTGTGTTTCCTTTTCGCGAGAAAGATGAATGAGTGCGGTAAATAAAGTTAGATAGAAATGGCAAGTGAGAGTGGAGATAGCGGCAAGGACATAGAGGATGCACCAGTGTCATTTAAGTCCGGTGTCTGGGGAAAAGCGGAAAGTCACAGACACCCCCCTCCCACGCCACTGCCGAAATGCGCTCTAATCAGAGGCATTGAGGAGGGAGCTTATGCTATCAGGGAAGCTAACAAGAACAGAGAGAGCATAAAAAGGCGGTAAGTGAGGCATGGACAGATAGGGTGTTTTATAAAGTTTAACCTGCTCTGTGATACACGTTACACGTGTGAAAGAGCTGCGCTTGCGCGCTCGCTCACTGACGTGCGGTATCCGCAGCTCCAGATGGAGCGCGGCCCGCACACCGGTAGAAGTTTAATACGAGACACGTACTTTTGTTTCTGTTTCTTCAATATCTAGTGAAAGGGTTTTTTCAACAGCAGGTGACATAGTTACTGCCACCAGATCGGAGAGATTGTTCCAATAATGGGCTTAAAGTCATGTCAAATTCAGATTGTGTGATTATTACATTGTATTAAGATTTTATATTACATTAGATTATTATATAATCTTATAACCTTTTTAATGTTATATCCTGTTATTGTGGATTATTAAGATAAATGGATATAAGCTGTATTTTGAAAGAAACCAATAAGAACCGTACAGAACCGAAAACCGTGACCCTTAAACCGTGATACGAACCGAACCGAATTTTGTGAACCGTGCCGTATATACACACACACACACACACACACACACAGACACACACAGTGGTCCCTCGTTTATCGCGGGGGTTACTTCTAAAAATAACCTGCGAGGACAACTTTATATTTTACAATTATTATACATGTTTTAAGGCTGTAAACGCCTCACCACACACATTCTACACTTTTCTCAGACTGGAATTTACGTATTGTCACATTTCTTTCTCATTTAAACACTCAAACTTTAGTAGATTTTCAACAAAAAATGTATTTCGCGTGTATTTCACAGTTCCTCTGACCGCGCCACTTTGTCCTGGCACCGCTCTGCCTGGTACAGGCGTCTTTTACCGAGTGCGCACTTTTTTTCTTTTGGGTGAGAAGATTCTTATAAACAGACATGCCACCAGTGACGGACTGAGCAGTCTGAGCATTTGGGCACATGCCACACACCTTGGTATGAGACCGTGTAGAGTCTGCACTGAATACCTAGGGGATGGGCCGCGGCAATGCAGCCCACCCCCCAGGTATTCGGTCGTTAACCATGGACGCGGTCCCGAGAAGAAACACAGTCTGGACACTGCCGGCCTTGGTTTTGAACAGGCGGCCCCTAGTGAGACGCACGGCCTCACGCCGGTCATGCTGCTCTATCACGGATTTGACCACAATGAGCAGGTGCACGTGTCCGCGTGCACACTTCTCCGGGTGGTCAATGCGCATCGGGAAGTAGCGGCAGTGTTTCCGCAGATCGAACTGCTGGAACCTGGAGTCCAGGTGGCAGAACCAGTCCTGAGAGCGCACGGAAGCGTTCTCACTACAGTTCAGAACCTGCGTGTCCCAAGACGTGGCAGTGCCGTTGGATGAGCGCGGTGCGCCCTGGTCATCCCTCTGTGCTCACACTGTGTTGGTGTGTTTGAATGAGAAGCAGTCCGAGCCGCACCAGGCTCTGGGGCCGCCCGCTTTCAGTCCCAGTGCGTCCTTCTCCGCAAGCCGTGGAGCATGAGGAAGGATGTGAAGACCAGGGACAGACTCAGCACTGGCTTCAGCAGACCCAAAAAGAGCCACTTCCTAAGATCCAGTGACTCATGTCTCCGCGCCCCTCGCGCATCCAGCCGAACTCCCGGAGCCGTACCCTATAAAAAAAAGATAGATAGATAGTGGTCCCTCGCTCTATTTTTTTTTAAAATAGTGTAACATTTTTTTATAGTGTAACGTTGTGTTCTGCGTCCTGATTGGTTAAGAGACTAGACCAGGACTAAACGTGGACTAAACCAGGTCTAGACCAGAACTAAACCAGGTCTAGACCAGGTCTAAACCTGGACTGGACCTGGACTAAACCAGGACTGGACCAGGTCTGAACCAGGATTAAACCACCACGTGCCGCTCTGTGGCTCGGGCTGAGAGGACGCTGTCCGGGCACCACGGTTCTATCTCGTGCTCGCAGCCCCGGTGTACGCACGGTCTCGTGCCGGTCGTGCTGCTCTGTCACGGATTTGACCATGATGAGGGGTGCACGTGTCGCGCACTTCTCCAAGGGGTTGGTGAGCGTCGCGTCCCGGGACGTGGCAGTGCTCCTCGTGCGTCCGGCGGGGCTTCTGGAGCCGTGTCTCCCCCCACACGTCACTATTAATACATTTTGTTGAAAATCTATGAGTGTTGAGAGAGAAATGTGAGAAAAGGTTAATTCCCGTCTGAGAAAAGTGTATAATGTGTGAGGCATTTACAGCCTTAAAACATGTATAATTGTAAAATATAAAGTTGTCCTACTTCGCGGATTTCTCTTATTGCGGATTATTTCTGGAACCTAACCCCCGCGATAACCGAGGGATTACTGTGTGTGTGTGTCTGTGTGTATATATATATATATATATATATATATATCCCTCGCTCTATCGCGGTTCACTGTTCGCGCCCTCGCTGTTTCTGTTTGGATTTTTTTCCCCCCGATTTTTTAAAATAGTGTAACATTTTTTTTATAGTGTAACATTGTGTTCTGCGTCCTGACTAGGACTAAACGTGGACTAAACCAGGTCTAGACCAGAACTAAACCAGGTCTAGACCAGGTCTAAACCGCAGGTCTAAATCTGGACTGGTCCTGGACTAAACTAGGACTGGACCAGGTCTAGACCTGGACTAAACCAGGATTAAATCACTCCGTGGCTCTTGCGTTCGTTTGTGCGTGTTCGGTTGTGCGTGTTCGGTTTGTGGCTCGGGCTGAGAGCACGCAGTCCGGGCGCCGCGGTTCTATCTCGTGCTCGCAGCCCCCGGTGTACGCGTGACACGTGCTGCTCTGTCACGGATTTGTCCACGATGAACCCCTCATCGTGGACAAATCCGTGACAGAGCAGCACGTGTCGCGCACTTCTCCAAGGGGATGCTGCGCGTTGCATCCGCGCGTCCGGCGGGGCTCCCGGAGCCGTGTCTCCCCCCACGCGTCACTATTAATACATTTTGTTGAAAATCTATTAAAGTTTGAGTGTTTAAACTAGAGACAAATATGAGAAAATGTTAATTCCAGTCTGAGAAAAGTGTATGTGTATGGTGAGGCATTTACAGCCTTAAAACATATAGAATAATTGTAAAATATAAAATTGTCCTACTTCGCAGATTTCTCTTATTGCAGGTTATTTCTGGAACTTGGAACCTAACCCCCGCGATAAATGAGGGATTACTGTATATATGTATATATATATATATATATATATATATATATATATATATATATATACCTCTAATATATATGATCAAACTGGTCACAGACTAGACAAATGGGTATGAAAGTGGATAAAGGATTGGTCAACAATGGTGTATAATTCTTCTCACAATACTTGATATGATCTTGTTAAAATTTGATGAAATGTATAGCTTGAGGTAATATGTCATACAAAACTTATAAATAACTTATAGACTTAAAAAGAGAAAAAAGAGCATGTTGTTTCAAATAATTTTACAAAAAAAAAGTACATTGTTGCTTGGATATAAATATGTTCTTCAAAATATACAAATTACAAAATGTATAATTTTCATGAAACCTTATTTGAGTATGTGGAAAGTTCCGACAGATTTTGTTCTTCTGGTTTTGTAAACTGTATATCTGAAAGAAAAGGGAAAAATCAGACTCAGTTTGGACCACTTTACACTTTAAAACCTCTAATTATTTGTTTAAGTATTCTTAAGAGACAGTGGCTCCCCTAATTTGAAGGTCAAATTCCCCAGTTCCCCAGGAGAGCTATGGCTACATTACCTTGAAGTAAATGAATATACAGTGCTTATACTTTGTAGTGCTTTGAGAGGCTTTGACAAGCCTGTAAAAGCACATTACCAATGTAAGGCATTATTATTGTTATTAATAATCAAAAAGTATAACTACGGGTCTTAGAGCCAGGTTAGTCCTGGTTGAGTGTGACTCACCTGTGTCCCTGTACTCCACATTGGTGAGAAACAGTCCGTGCGCTGGAGCAGACAGGCCCTGGGGAAAGGCACGCGAGTTCTGGGCGTCAAGCACTTTCTTCAGGCTCAGAGGAGAGAGACGACCCCTCCCCACAGCCACCAGAGCACCTGCCATCCTCCGCACCTGCACCAGAGGACAGGGACACTAGCTCTCAATCTAGTGTCATCTTTTGATTGTACAAAAAAATAGAGCTGCAAGACTAATCACAATCAAAACTGAAATTACAATGTGAATAAATGAAATTATCAAATTGCAAAGACAATTTCTTAAGTACCATAATTTCCTCCACAAACAATTCAATTCTTATTCTGTAAAAAAACTGCTAACCCTCTAAGATCTATACAAACATGCTCTGAAATGTGATTCTTGTATTTGTTTGTCAGTCGTTTTCAATTTTTATGGACACATTAAAAATGCGAACTTTGAACAAAATCAAATTATTAAAAATAATATTATTAAAAATCGCAAATCTAATTGTTAAAGTTTGATGAAAAATCATGTACCTCATCAGATTTGACTTTTCGCTACAGTAGTAGATGGCGCTTCTCACGTCTATAATATCGTTAATCAAAATGGCACGACATACTCACCTGTTTGTAGAGGAAAGATTTGCTCCTGAAAGTCAGCTCCCAGAACGGGACGTGTCTGAAAACAAAAGGCATGACATCACAAGGTGGAACAGAGCATTTTGAGCTTTGGAGATGTAGAAGGACTAATAATGGAGGATTAAACATGTCAATGAAACAAAACAGATCTTCACGTATTTTTTGATGAGGTGGCAGCTTTATAAGATAAGATATAAGATAATCCTTTATTTGTCCCACAATGGGAAAATTGCAGTGTCACAACGCAAGTTTCAGAAACAGTAGGAAAATATGAGCATGCATCAAAATTAAGATTAATAATAATAATAAGTATGTACAATCAACTAAAAAAACACAACACTGTAAGGTTAAAAAGCACAGGAACGTTGCACAATAAATGTCTTTGAGCAGTGAACAAACAGCTGTTAAAGTGACTCCTCCACATTTTATTAACAGGTACTAGTAGTATATATTTGATTTGTTTTTGCTTTGCACTTCGTCTAATCAGAGCGCATTGAGGAGGGAGCTTATGTGCGCTAAAAGGCGCAGGTGAAAAAGTGAGAAGAGACGCGTTAAGTGAGGCACGGGCAGGTAGGATGAGGTACAGGATGTTTTATAGTTTAACCTGCTCTGTGATACACGTTGGTACGCAATGGTACACGCTGTTGCGAAAGAGCTGCGCTCACCCGCTTGGTCCGCGGCTCCAGACACGGGCTCACGCGACCCGCAGTTTAATACGAAGTTTAATACGAGACACGTACTTTTGTTCTGAATACGGGACGATTCTGTTTTTCAAGGGACGGTTGGCGACCCTAAACACAACTATACATATATATACACCCAAAATCTTTCTCAACAAATTTGCACAGATATAAAAAAAAAAAAAAGACCCGCGGCTGAAAAAAAAGCGGAGTTCCGCTAAAAGAGGGAACTCTTTCATCCCTGAATATTGCACATTGTTATTATTACTATGGAGATGACACATGGTTGCTATGGAGATGAACATGACTAGCATTGATCATTGTACATGAACATGACTAGCATTGATCATGGTACAACATGACAAAGCTCACGTAAGAATACAGCCGTATCACGCAGTACGCTACCAGGGGAATCCCAGTTACGCACCGGGAAGGGAGTTCCCCTGTTGCACAACGTGGTGCGTGATACGACTGTATTCTTCCGCACTGGAAAATAGTTCCCACCCAAAATGACCAAGGCAAGCTCTCCGTGTTGATTTGCACATTTATTTGCACTCGATATGAATGCGCACTACACAGAAAGTAATTGGGAAACACATCGAGCAAATTAATTCCTTTTGGCCGAAATCTTTCTCTGGCTACGTTAGACTCCAGTCTAAGGCGGAGGAGCACCAGTTACCGCGGCGGTCAGTGGCGACAGGCTCGGACAATGGCTGGGTGAGCAGGAAAACGCTTTCCACCACTTATTTTAGTCTCTGGACTGTGGGGAGATGCCCAAATTTGACCTGGGGGTGGCATATCCCTTGATCTCACACACAATGACACACAGGAGAAATTCACTTCTGCATTTGACCCAAGTGGGCTGCAGTGGGCAGTTCGTCTTTTCCGGCGCCCGGAGGGCAGTACCATGAAGGGTCTTGCCCAAGGACCCACACTGGCTTGCTCATTGCTGGGGGAGGATTTGAACCCAGGTCCCCCGGGTGAAAGTCAAGTGACTTACCAGTTGAGCTAGCCAACCGGCTAGCCGGTTTTGCGTAATAAAAATGCGAATTGTACTGTACAAATAAAGCAAGAAAGAAAAAGCAAGCTATGCCTTTATTAGTCCCACAGTGGGGAAATTCCAGTTCTGCATTTAAACCCATCCTGTTATCAGGAGCAGTGAGCAGCACATTACTGCGCCCGGGGACCATCTCCATGATCTTCTTGGTTCGGCTTGGTCAGGACCTAAGCTGGAGTACCTATGGTGCATGTTTTGGGTTGGTGGGGGAAACCGGAGTGCCCGGAGGAAACCCACCCAGACACGGGGAGAACATGCAAACTCCAAACAGAAAGGCTCGGGTGACCCAGGGATCGAACCCAGACCATGCATGCAAACTCCACACAGAACACACACAGAAAAGCCTGGGCGACCCGGGGATCGAACCCGGAACCTTCTTGCTGTGAAGCATGAGTGCTACCCACTCAGCCACCGTGCTGCCTTGCCATGCCTAATATTTCTTTAATTGTTAAACTTATATGAAACAATGGGAAGGTACTGAAATGCTCTAACCTCATCAGTAATGTGCAAACTGTCTTACAGGCTTCCATAGAGACTAGCTTAAAAGGGACAGTGTGTTGTTTATGTTAATCTGTATGGGTTCTCCTCTAATAGTGTCGTGCATTAACACTGGCTTACCGCTCACCGCGTCGTCTCAGCCCGGTTCTGGAGCTCGGGAACGTGGGTCCGGTAAGTTCGCGAGGACATTTAATAAAGCTTGTTTTTCTTCTCAAAAGAACATTTGTCCAAAAAGTGATATATTTGCGTCACAAACAGTTGTCCGCTATAAATTCAGCATTCACATTTGCATATTTTCTCTAGATTCGTATCACTCCGCCCATGTTAGCTCTATTAGCCTGTTCACTTGTAAGCGGATGTATACACCAGGTGCAGTACGCCGTAAGCGGATGTTTACAAGTGAACAGGCTATAGGCTAGGATACGCACGCAGTGATGCAACTCCGAGAGAAAAGGGCACCATGCAAATTAGGGAAAATAGGCTGCTGGATTTTTTCGGACAACTGTTTGTGACAAAAATATATATCACTTTTTCGACAAATGTTTTGCGAAGAAAAACAAGCTTTATTACCTGTCCCCGCGAACTTACCAGACCTACATACGTGAGCTCCAGAGACGAGACTGTCAGCGGTAACCAGTGTTAACGCACGACACTTTTAGAAGGGAACCCATACAGATTAACATTTAAAAAAAAACGCACTATCCCTTTAACCCTCCTCACGCCCAGTGTCTGTGTACACTGGCGTAGAGTGCGGAGTGT
The DNA here is from genome assembly GCA_036785185.1 of Paratrypauchen microcephalus. Taxonomy (NCBI): domain Eukaryota; kingdom Metazoa; phylum Chordata; class Actinopteri; order Gobiiformes; family Gobiidae; genus Paratrypauchen; species Paratrypauchen microcephalus. The sequence continues at coordinate 3,988,831 of JAVJIX010000050.1, read as the reverse complement.
GTGTAAGTGGTTCCTTAATGTTGAGCCTCAAAGGTTACCTGGCCAGCCAAATGATATCTCTCTGTATTTCCTATACACCGCGATACCATTTGGACACCCTCCATCCACCCTCGCTCCTCCGGTTAACAACGGACTCCGCGATTCTGATTCGTTCAAAGATGGTGACGTCAGTGCACCCGCCTTTGCCCGCAATGTCACTCTTAGGCAGCGGAAGTTCCGCCTCAGTTTTGAATCAAGATGGCGCAATCTCTGATTGGTTCACTTAGCTGTCTGTCTACGCGCAACCGCAGCGCATTTTGGACCAAGCGTTACCAGACTCACTCGCTTGTACAGCGATGAGTCATGGATTCTTCCAGGCAACCTCAAAGGTGGAAAAGCACTATAAAAATGTGATGCACCAGATGTGCACTGTGTAACTCAAAATCTCAGATGGAGATAGTTTAATGCCATATTAAATACTTTTTACACTCTCACCTGTGGAAGTGGTTGCTTGTGGACGAGCTCCCAGGCTGAATGCGGATCTGTTCCATGGTTTTGACTGGGTTTTTGAACGGCAGGTCTGAGTTTATGGCTCTGAAGCTGCTGAAGTCATGAGTACCCTCCAACATGGCTGCTGCTTCACGCATCAAGTCTATGTCCAACTCCCTGACACAAAGAACGAGCAAAGACAACTGAGGAATATCATCTGATCTCAGAAGATAAGCAGGGCTGGGCCTGGTTAGACGTTGGTTAGGACACTGCTGGGAATACAAGGAGCCACAATGTGGCACCAGTAGCAAAAATTGTTGTGTACTTCACCCACATTTGTGAATCAGTGAGATCTGTCATACAGTTACATAATTATATTAGTGTAATTCAGGCAGGATTTAGAAACCATGAGTAATGTTTGGATGATGTCAGTGTCTCAATATGCATTTTTCAGTATAGGCCTGCTTTAATAATCAGGATTCATTTTCCTTTCTGGTTTGTTCTAGATGAGCTCACGTGGTGCAGAGGTTCCAGCAGAGCTCCGACTCACTCAGAGGGATCTGGCTCTTGTCTGGTGCCAGAGCCACTCTGTACACATATGTCCTGCTCTGAGCATGGTACCGCGAATGGAAGGCCAGAGGCACACGAACTGCACGAGTGATTCTAAAGAGAGGGGAGATGGAAACAAGGAAATACAATTATAACAGTGTTTTATTAATAAACACAGAAGGAGTGAGAGCTTCAGAATAAAACAGGTGCTCCTCAAGGACAAGGCTCAAAGACTGACAAACTATGAAGGTACACTACCGTTCAAAAGTTTTGGGGTCCTTATTTTTGAAAGAAAAGCACTGTTTTTTTCAATGAAAATAACTTTAAACAAACATATTGCTAATGTGGTAAATGACTATTCTAGCTCCAAATGTCTGTTTTTTGGTTCAATATCTACATAGATCTATCACTCCAGTGTTGTAATGGTACAATGTGTTTGCTCATTGTATCAGAAGGCTAATGGATGATTAGAAAAACCTTGTGCAGTCATGTTAGCACAGCTGAAAACAGTTTAGCTGGTTAGACAAGCTATAAAACTGACCTTCCTTTGAGCAGGTTGAGTATCTGGAGCATCACATTTGTGGGGTCAATTAAATGCTCAAAATGGCCAGAAAAAGAGAACTTTCATGTGAAACTCAACAGTCTATTCTTGTTCTTAGAAAGCTATTCCATGTGAGAAATTGCCAAGAAAGTGAAGATGTCCTACAACGGTGTGTACTACTCCCTTCAGAGAACAGCACAAACAGGCACTGACCAGAGTAGAAAGAGAAGTGGGAGGCCCTGCTGCACAACTGAGCAAGAAGATAAGTACACTATATTACCAAAAGTATTCGCTCACCCATTCAAATGATCAGAATCAGGTGTCCTAATCACTTGGCCTGGCCACAGGGCTTGGCCCCTTAGTTCCAGTGAAAGAAACTTTGAATGCTTCAGAATACCAAAACATTTTGGACAATTCCATGCTCCCAACCTTGTGGGAACAGTCTGGAGTGGGCCCCTTCCTCTTCCAACATGACTGTGCACCAGTGCACAAAGCAAGGTCCATAAAGACATGGATGACGGAGTTTGGTGTGGATGAACTTGACTGGCCTGCACAGAGTCCTGACCTGAACCTAATAGAACACCTTTGGGATGAATTAGAGCGGAGACTGAGAGCCAGGCTTTCTCGACCAACATCAGTGTGTGACTTCACCAATGCGCTTTTGGAAGAATGGTCAAAAATTCCTATAAACACTCTCCTCAAACTTGTGGACAGTCTTCCCAGAAGAGTTGAAGCTGTAATGGCTGCAAAAGGTGGACCTTTTATTGACATCATATTGAACTCTATGGGTTAGGAATGGGATGGCACTTCAGTTCATAGTATGAGTCAAGGCAGGTGAGCGAATACTTTTGGTAATATAGTGTATATTAGAGCCTCTAGTTTGAGAAATAGACGCCTCACAGTTCCTCAATTGGCTTCATTAAATGGTACCCGCAAAACGCCAGTGTCAACATCTACAGTGAAGAGGCGACTCCAGGATGCTGGCCTTCAGGGCAGAGTGGCAAAGGAAAAGTCATATCTGAGACTGGCCAATAAAAGAAAAAGATTAATATGGGCAAAAGAAAACAGACATTGGACAGCGGAAGATTGGAAAAAAGTGTTATGGACAGACAAATCGACAACTGAAAACATGCTAGAAGAGTGCCTGTCGCCATCTGTCAAGCATCCGGCCAGTGTGGGTCCTTGGGCAAGACCCTTCACGGTACTGCCCCCCGGGCGCCAAAAGATGGCTGCTCACTGCTCCTGAAAAAGGATGGGTCAAATGCAGAAGTCAAATTTCTCCCGTGTGTCACTGTGTGTCATTGTGTGTGAGACCAAATAAAGTCTTAATCTAATCTGCTTTGGTGCTGCTAAGGTGGGAGATTTGTTCAGGGTAAAAGGGATTTTGAATAAGGAAGGCTATCACTCCATTTTGCAACACCATGCCATTCCCTGTGGATAGTGCTTGATTGAAGCCAATTTCATCCTACAGGACAATGACCCAAAGCACACCTCCAAATTGTGCAAGAACGATTTACAGGGATGAAAGTGACCAGTAATGAACAAAGCTGAAAGTCACCAAAAAGCTAGGGGGGTCCAGGGGCAATCTGGGGTCATTCCAGCCAATAAAAACTAAGATGTCAACCACCCATTTGGGGGGGGGTCCCTTTCCTCCTCTTGATGATTCCACTTTGCAGTACCTTCTCACAAATTCTTACAATACATATGTTTGCAATAAAAGTAAACTGTAATTCAAAGCACAAATCACATTTTATTCACAGGTACTACTGGTGACATACAAATCATTTATTTATTTATAAATATATTGACAATTCTGTTGATGTACCTTGCACAATTTCATGTACATTCTGTAAATTTTTTGTCATTACCTTACTCTTACTCTTACACATTTACCAAACGCATGTCTTGACAAACAGATGCATTTGTGCAGTTTTATTAGGCAAAATTCAACCACTTGTCGTGGTAGGCCTGCTCTGTGCAGACACTGTAACATAAATTTAGATTAGTTTTTGCTTCGGGTTTTGTCCTTGCTCTTCTAATCAGAGGCATTGAGGAGGGAGCCTGTGTGCACTATACACGGGGAGGAGAGAGCGTGAAAAGGAGTGGCGCGCTGACGTGAGGCGGACGAACAGGTAGGATGATAAAAGGAGAAATTCAATTTGTCAACTGGACAAAGTTAATTTGGTCGAAAACGTTTCGCAGCTCATCCGCGCTGCTTCGTCAGTTCTGGTTAGAGTGCTGGTTAGACACTGCTTATATCTAGCTGCAGGGAGGAGCTAACTATACTGACATTATTCTGAAACTATCTAAACTATTTGTTTTTCAGTTTCTGTCTTTTGTTTTTCCAATTTCTCTGGCATCTAGTTTAGCATACCCATTCAACCCTTAACGACTGTTTTCACACCTCTGGACCTGACCTGGTTGCCCTATTGTTTCCCTTGTCTGTTTTGACTTCGGTTTGAGAATGGAATTATATATGGGAGACAAGTTATGTCTGACAGGTAGGATGTTTTATAAAGTTTAACCTGCTCTGTGATACACGCTGGTACGCAAAGGTAATGAAGTGGCCAGCGCAGTCACCAGATCTAAACCCCATTGAGCTGTTGTGGGAGCAGCTTGACCGTATGGTAAGCAAGAAGTGCCCATCCAGCCAATCCAACTTGTGGGAGCGGTTTCTAGAAGTGTGCGGTGAAATTTCCCCAGATTACCTCAATAAATTAACAGCTAGAATGCCAAAAGTCTGCAATGCTGTAATTGCTGCAAATGGAGGATTCTTTGACGAAAGCAAAGTTTGAAGGAAAAAAATATTATTTCAAATCCAAATCTATCTTGACTATATTTTATAATTATTTTACAATTGATCGTGGTAAATAAATGTGTGACTTTTCATGGAAAACACCAAATTTTTTGGGTGACCCCAAACTTTTGAACGATAGTGTAACTGTTGTAGATTAAGTAGTAGTCTGAGAGTTGAAGAGAAGAAGCCTGTATCACAGGAGGAGGTTATTCACATCAGTACAGAGCCAGAGTCATGAATCAATCAAACAGTCCAGTCTGACTCTGCTTCTGCTGTAGGAAGTATTATCGCTCTGATGACTTAATTATTCTAGTGAAGGGTGTATGGAATTTAAAATCACAGTGACTATTACCACATTACATCACAAGGTGGAATAAACCGTTTTCAGTTTGAGAGAAGAATTCCAAGAAGGCTAAATAGGGCTTTGTGTGTTAAACACGCGTGAATGAAACAAAACAGAACTCCAGGTCTGTTTGTGATGAGGAACCATTAGAACATAGAACAGAAAATAGTAATATTTAAATAAATATTATGTGTTGAACTTTGCATGAATCATTCTAGATACGAATACAGAGTAAATGAGAAGAGAACTATAAAATGGTTAAAAGCTCTAAAAAGTCAATTTTACAGAATGGGTCCGCTTTAAAATATGCTGAGTTTGTACGGTTGTGTGTGAGCTGACCTGATACTCTGGTCCCTCAGGTGGAAGTTGAGTGCATCTCTCAGAACCTCCTCAGTGAATGGAGCCTTGTTTTTACGCTGCAGGTCAAAGTGGGCGGAGTTACTGAGAGCATGGACCCCGGTATCTGTGCGGCTCGACACGTACAGAGACACATGCTTCTCTGGCCTCAGCCCCAAAATGGCTGTCTGGAAAACATATTTCATAATTTTAACAATATTATTTTTGTTTTGTTTCTTTATTGTGTTTATTGCACTGAAAAACATAATAAAAGCACACGCCCTTACTCTGAGTGGGCTTGCACCTCTACAAACTTGATTCTTATTTGGTCTGGGACTCTTGTTGCCTGGTTTACACCTGACCATATCACAAGTGATATATGGTCTAGGAGCCACCTTCGAAATATCTCGTAGCGGAGGTGTGGTTTACGATCGCCAACAGCCGTTTATTGGGCGTTACGAATGTCTATCATTTGGCGTATACGTAAGTCCATAGCCAATCATGTCAGTTGTCAGTTCAAACTACAAGCTTCCGTTTGTCGCGTAGTACGCCGTCACCGTCTTGCCACCCCTCCCCGCTCTCTGATTGGCTCCCAGAATCGGGAGAGCTCGCTTGCCATAGTTGCCAGGCTGTCTTTCAGATCGGAATGAACGAAAGCAGCCTGGGATTTCCCAGGTTAGGACTCTTGCTTGTTTCCATGGAAATGTTGTTCCTTTGGCTATAATCTTCCACATTATGGTACAAAAGTATCTATCCCCATGGACAATGTTCCAGAGTATGTTTTTAACTTTCCATTTCCATGGAAACATGCAGGTGATATGCCACCTCCAGAAAGTTACATTTCATTATCAGACAAATCTAAAAAGAAAACATGACTCACAAAAGTGCAGAACTATCAATTTATACCCTGATTTGAAAGATTACAACATATTTGTTCTATTTTTAGTTTTCAATTTTCTTTTTTGGCATTTATATTTCATTATAATTATAAACAAAACACCCAATATTCAAATCTTCAAAGCAACATCTACAGGATTGCTAATTTGATACATTGTCCACCTCGACTTGTACCACATTAGTACTTAACCTCATGATTTTAAGTAATTTATGTAATTATGTTATAAACAGACTCATTTATCTGTATCTGTAAGGAGTGATTATAAACTAATTTAAACGTCCCATTACAGCTTGGTGCATTACTCATTGAAACAGGTATCCATGTAAGCAAGGCCAGGAGAGTGCAATGTTCACTTTACCAAACCACAAATTCCTGGTTAGTGGGCAAACATCTCTAGCAACTCAGCCACTGTCTATGTTGTTATATTAGTCAAACAATTTCCATACTAAAGAATAGACTTGATACTCAATATCAATTCTGATACCCAAACGATAACTACAGTCATGTTGTCACGATACTGAATTACTAAGGAAGACTCAATACTGATTCCGACAAGATAATACCACATATTACCACAATGATAATAAAAGACATTCTTTCTTTAGAATGTCATTTTCCACATTAAATGGTGGTACATTCTTTTCTATTACCATGTGTCCTTATATCTGTGTAGTGGTCCATGGACGTATACAAGTCTATTTGCTCTTATACTTGTTCTTATACAGCTCAAGATCATTCTAAAGGCATTCAGGAAAGTTTATGCTCTATCCTGTCAATGGGACATTTTTAGTATCGATACCTGCGAAAATGAGTAGCCTATCTATGTAGAATCCCACTGTCGTCCAGGTAGAATCTATGGCAGTAGCCTATCTAGTTCCGATACTAGATAGAACCTAATATTGTGGTATTATTAGAAGTGCTCAATCGTATTACTTACCTCTAAATGGTCTTGTACGCCTTTCTTATTTAGCTGGTGCGGAGGCACTTTGACCACTCCACTGTTAACGTAAAATGACACTTATCCAACAACATGGGCATCATTTTTACTAACCATTATTAAGTTTTACCAACCTGTATTTAGTCCCGATGTATTGAAAGAAGATTAAATAACGAGCCAAGTTGTTGTGCATTGCCCTTGTTGCTCGTGAGGAAACTTGATTTTTGCGCAAAGATAAGCTAACAAATACAGCACACAAACGGCGGCAATGTTTATTTTGAACAAGCGGAGAAAAGTCTAGCCAAGCGTTCAAGTTATTGCTTCCGGGATAAATTTGTAGTCCGGAAGTAAAAACTCACTTAAAATGACAGCGGATTAAAAATCATCCAAAACGTTTTTGTTTTTTTCCCCTTCTTCTTCTACATTTACAATACATTACATTTACGAATGGATAACTATTTAAATAAACTTTAGATAAATTTTAGTTTAATTCATTCATTCATTCTGATTTGTTAAAATTGCATGCTGGATGGAAAACTGCACTGACCCACCAAATGCATATAGTGTAAACAAAATGAAATTCACTCATAAAGTAATGCCTTACATTACTATTATTATTACATTACTATATTATTAATATTACTCTAAATAAAAAGTAAGGCATTACACTACTTTTGCATTACTTTAGTTACTCTCGCCAAAATGACTGGAAATAAGGATTTGGCATCTACAGTGCAAATCTCTCATGTGTCATGACTTTCACCTGCCGTCCAGGAGGTTTTGAGAGCCTGCAGACTGAAAACCAACATGTTCAGTAATTGCTTCTTACCCACTTACAATACCAAAAGAGAAATCGTCCTTTCCCTTCTTGCCACACCTTACCATGCACTCCAGCACCTGTTCACTGCCATCCTCTTCAATTCTGTAGCAAATGGCATTTTCACATTTGGTATACACATCTGTGAATATAGCCCATATGTATAGCTATTAAGATAGTTCCAGCTGGATTGCCCTCTAGGAGCTAGCACTATCCGATTCTTCTGGTTCTGTCATCCTTTGTCAGTCTGCCAGTTCGAGACGAAGTAAAAGGAAATGGAATGGTCCGCGCGGACTTTTATATCACTAGCTGATCTCGCGGAACTTTGTATGAAATGTAATGTTCTGCGCGGACTTATCAGATTCAGTAGCTGATCTCGCCGTGATCCGCGAACTTTGTATGAAGAAAACGCAAAACCCACAAAAACAAAGCAGGTTAAAAATGCATTGTAATGTGCGCATTACTGGCATTGTAACGAGTAATATATTACCGATTTTCTTCCCTGTAATGCGTTACATTACTGCGTTACACCAAAAAGTAATGCATTACAGTAATTAATTACTTTTGTAACGAGTTACTCCCAACACTGAAAATAATACATTACACAAGCCTGAGTTTTTGTTGATATCAGCTGATCTGCTGATATCCGGATATAAGCAATATGTGATTCTCATCCCAGCATCTCACCATCACAGACTTTTTCATTTCAAACTACTGGCTCTGTATACCTTCATATGAACACAGCAGTGAACCTTCAGTCATACTTTGGTTAGCAAATAAACGTTTAGCTATTAAACTGTATATAGTGTTTTAACATCATTGTTTATTGTTCTTTGTCTATTTCTTTTTGGCAATTTTAGTGCAAACTCTGTAAATATGCAGCTTTCTTGTCAAAAATGTCCAAAACTGAGTATGTGCTGCCTCCAGTGGCCACTGCAGTTTGAAGTACTACACAGGACAGTCCGAATTGCAGCCAGATATTTCTATTACAAACAAGTGTGGATACCTGTTAAGACCAATCACACTGTTCCTTATACCAGTGTTTCCCAACCAGGGCTACAAGTACTCCTAGGGGTACGCGGGCACACTGCAGGGGGTACTCGGTAGTGTTGCTGCCAGGCACAGGGGGAGATTTTTTGGAATTTTTAAATTCTAATTTGAGTAAATTTGAGTTAAAGAAAAAAGAGAGAAAATGGCTGAGAATTAAATTTTCAAATTAAGGAGATGAAATAAAATGATTTTAATTTAATAATCTGTTGTGTCACGTTCTACTTTTGGAGAATTATCAACACGTATGAGTCAGGGGGTACTCGAGGTATGACAAAAAGGCTCACTCTTCCCTTTAGTCCTCCAGGCCCACGGTTGGTGGAGTTTAGGTGTTTAGTCCGACTTTAAAGGGATATGCTACCCCCAGGTCAAACTTGGGCATCTCCCCACAGTCCAGAGACTAAAATAAGTGGTGGAAAGCGTTTTTCTGGTGACCCAGCCATTGTCCATGTCTGTCAGCACTGACCGCCGCGGTATCTGCAGCTACTCCGCGTTAGACTGGAGTCTAACGTCGCCAGAGAAAGATTTTGGCCAAAAGGAATTAATTTGCTTGATGCTTTTCCCAATTACTTTCTGTGTAGTGCGCATTCATATCGAGTGCAAATAAATGTGCAAATCAACACGGAGAGCTTGACTTGGTCATTTTGGGTGGGAACTATTTTTCAGTACGGAAAAAGACAGCCGAAGCACACACCACGCTGACAGGGGAATCCCTGTTACGCACCAGGAAGGCAGTTCCCGTTACGCAGCGTGGTGTGTACTTCTCTGGCGACGTTAGACTCCAGTCTAACGCGGAGTAGCTGCAGATACCGCAGCGGTCAGTGCTGACAGACCTGGACAATGGCTGCGTCACCAGAAAAACGCTTTCCACCACTTATTTTAGTCTCTGGACTGTGGGGAGATGCCCAAGTTTGACCTGGGGGTGGCATATCCCTTTAAAGGGCTGGTACATAATATGTTGTTGTATATGTGGTCCTTCTGCAGTCATCTGTCCTCCGTATAAACTGAGCTTGTACTGCCGCTGAATCAGTAGATCAGGTTCAAACCACAGAGGAGATATTTGAAACACTGGGTGGGTAGTGGTACTAATATAGTGTAATATTAAAATTAATGAAGTTGTCCTCAATACCATTATAAAATATAAAAATGTATTCTCATAAATTATCAAAATTTTCTGTAAATTTCCTCATACAAATCATATCACAATAATATGGATTTCTACATACATTTTTGATAAAACACATTGTAAATGTCACTTTTAATGTTTAACCTATATTGGCAATCTGAGCTAAAAGGCTTCATGGGAACTGTAGTTCATATGGTCTCATACATTTTATCTGCTGGGAATTGTAGAAATCGTCGGAACCTGATTTGGGGCATGGACCGTGGTGGGTTTGAGAGCCCTGATCTAATGAATTATGTAATTTTGGGAAGGCAAAGTTTCCGAGGTCACAGGAATGCAGCACTTTATGTGCATCAAAAGCAGACTTAAGGGGAAATGATATACCGCAGGCTGAACAGCTGTATGACCTTTCGCCTGCATGTGTCCCCATGTGGGCCTTGAGATTAGACTTTTTGGCAAATGTTTTATCACAAGTCGAGCAACTGTAAGGTTTCTCACCGGTATGTGTTCTCATATGGAGATCCATGTCACATCGTCTTAGAAATCCTTTCATACAAAATGAACACCTGAAAGGTCTTTCTCCTGTGTGTGTTTTCGTGTGGGCATCTAGATTAGACCTCTGAGAAAATGTTTTCTCACAAAATGAACAGCTGTAAGGTTTCTCTCCTGTATGAATTCTAATGTGAGTTTGCAAATGATCTTTTCTCTTAAATTTCTTATTACAAACAGAGCACTGGTGTTTCTTGCCCTCAACTCCTTCAGCTGTTCCTGACACATCTCCATTGTTCACAGTGGCTCTGGTCTCTGGGGCAGTCTTGTATTTGGGGGATAGACCCGAGTTTGGTGCAGTGGAGCTTCTGGCTCTGATCTGGACTTGGTTGTAGTGGTCTCCATCAGCCTCTGTCTCCATGTGTGCAGCTGAACAGCTGAATGGAGTTCTCCAGTCTTCATCATTGTCAGCTTCAGAAGAGTGCTCCGTGTCTCCCTCAGTCTCTGAGTGTAAATGTGTCTCTGTGCTCATGTCCTCTCCCTGGGTTTCCTCTCTGACATCATTTTGTCTTTGTTGAAGCAGCGAAGACTCTTCTTTCTTCGCACTGGACTCTGGGACACACCTGAAAATCAAGAACACTATTAGAATAGTTCCATATAGGACGCAGCAAAGGCTGCAGTTATCTAGGTGATATAATGTCCTATGCAGAGAAAATGGCTCTCTATGGTATATATTGTATATAAACCTACCAACCCAGTGGTTCACACGTGTACAGTGCTCACCGTGCCTCTGAGTAAACATGAGTTAGAAGTGTGTAAATACTTGAGGCCTACACTGGCAGCTGCTCTTCCTCCTGTTTGACGCTCTGTTCCTCTGGCTCCACTTTAATCTGTGGAGTCTCTGGGATTTCCTGGTTCAGACCTGGGCCAGGACTGAGGGAGGGTGTCTGGACACCTGGAGGAGGGAAGGTGAAACTACATGTCAAACCAACTCCACATTTAAGAGCTTATGTTAATGTAATGATTATTATACACCGCGTTCCAAATGATTATGCAATGTGTGTTTTGTTTTCCAGTGAAACTCATGGATGGTCTTGTTTGTCAGGTAAGTCCAATTAAAGGAAAAACTACTTCAAAAGGACATTCCACATTATTAAGCAGACCACCATTTTCAAGCAAAATTGGAAAGAAAAAGGATCTCTCTAGTGCTGAAAAGCGTGAAATAATTGAATACCTTGGATAAGGTATGAAAACCTTAGATATTTCATGAAAACTTAAGCGTGATCATCATACTAAGAAGAGTTATGTAGCTGATTCAGAGCACACACTGATTCGTGCAGATAAAGGCAAAATGAGGAAGGTTTCTGACAGACAAATACATTGGATTAAGACAGCAGCTGCTGAAATGCCATTACAAAACAGCAAACAGGTATTTGAATCATGGGGAGAGAGCTGGTCGGCCCCTTTAGGGTCCCTGAAGGTGTGAAAATGACCTCTGTAAAGTATGTGGAGTTTCTGACTGACCACAAACTCACAAGCTCAACAGATGCAAGAATTGTGAAGCTCCTATCAAATAAGGGGCCCTATGTTCAAATACAACTTGATCTGTTCAGATGTTTTGATTGAAATATCGTTTGATTTAGAAGTGAACTTTATTGATCTCACACTGGAGAAATTCTTCTCTGCATTTTAACCCATCCTATATATATATACATGTATTAGGAGCAGTGGGCAGCACACATTAGGGCGCCCGGGGACCATCTCCATGATCGTCCTGCTTCGGCTTGGTCAGGACCTAAGCTGGAGGATTTACCTATGGTGCATGTTTTGGGTTGGTGGGGGAAACCGGAGTGCCCGGAGGAAACCCACCCAGACACGGGGAGAACATGCAAACTCCACACAGAAAGGCTCGGGCGACCCGGGGATCGAACCCAGACCATGCATGCAAACTCCACACAGAACACACACAGAAAGGCCTGGGCGACCCGGGGATCGAACCCGGAACCTTCTTGCTGTGAAGCAAGAGCGCATTTCAGTAATATGTTAATGCTTATAATTAAAAAATAAACAAATGACCATTTTCAGTTCTTTACAACAATAACATGGTTTGAAACTCTGTTGTGCATAATAAAGATAAAAGCTTTTGTTTCCATATGCACAGTAAAGAAACACGTTTCCCTGTACAATGAAATTCTTACTTTGCTGCCCACCCTGGATGCCAAGAGCACCATAATTTGGAACAGTGTTGGAACAGTTCATGCTACGCCAAGAATTTTATGTTAGCAGAGACAGAGGACATCCTGAATATTAGGCATTTCGTCCAGAGCCCACTGCCCCAAAGCTCCCTGTTTATTTGGCCCAAATTGCCAAAGGCAGCAGTTTGCACCAGTGTTGTGAATTTTGATATGGAGGAAAAGGTTCAATATTAAGTACTGATTTTGATACCACAATGATTTAAAAAAGTTTATTTAGACAAATAACCCTAACCCTATGTAAAGAAGGTGATAACAGACAGTAGAAGCAGTACTGATTTATTATTAGTTAAAGTCACGAACATTTATTATTATTAGTTAATGTCACGAACTCAATGCAAAAAAATACTTTTGTTTAGAATGATGCATTACACGGCGGCGGTAAACTCGCTGAAATAACAGTTAAACATGTAATCAAAGGTTTATTTAGTGGTGAGTTGTATGGGCGTCTGAAGGAGACACTCACCCGCTCTGAGGAGCACGACTCTCGGGCTCAGAGCCTCCAGCAGCTCCTGCTTTCTTTGGATCTCTTCTTTGGAGCGGTACAGTTCCTCCTCATACTCCGCTATCGTTCTTTCAAAGAGCGCAAATATGTCTTCCGCAGCCGCAGTCAGCCGCTCCTTTACCAAAGCTCTCAGAGTGCGCCTTTTACACATTTTCACTCACTGTTTTTAGCTTTAGCTCCGAGCTAACCACCACGAGACTGACGCGCTAGCTGTTGTGCGCATGCGCGACTCTCCAGTCTGCGCCGGTGCACGGCGCCACCTGCTGGATCAGAGTCTGTACTTTATGCCACTGAGAATGTGACAGGAGGCCAATGGATCCAACACTTTTCACACCAGTATCATCAGAACTAAACCAGGTCTGTGGAATAACTAAACCTTTCTGAAAAACGGACATAAACGTAGGTCCACCATGTAACTTCTTGGTTTTTTGGTCCGTCATCTGCTTGTTTCTATGGATATGTCACTTCTCTGCCTGAAATGTTCCACAGTGTGACATTAAACAGTTCTACCTTCATTTATCCAATTACAGGTGGTTTTATAGCTCAGAAATACCTAGAAAAACAGGCATTCTGACTGAGCGGGGTCGCCTCTCTACGGATCTGACATTTAACTTGGTCTGGTTTGGTCTCCATAAAGATAGAAAGGTTTAATGCCATCTGCAACCTTAAACACTCAAAGAGCCATTTGGACCGTCTCCCACAGAAAAGAAAATACCTGGAGCCAAAAAAACATTTTGGCATCTAAACCAGCAGAGGGAACTACAAAACTACAACTCTGAGAAAACGGACTACAAGCGCACCTCCACTACAGCACAGTGAAATGACTGTTAAATAAAGAGCTGCGCTGCACACGTATGACCTGCACACCTATGATCTCTGAAAAGTTTCACATGAGCCATCTCCAACGCAATACACGCACAAAAGACTCCTGATCAGCAGCATATCCCTCTGTCACAGGAAGAACACGCATAGCTATGCCTTGTCCTTTAATCCGACTGAAGCTGACTGCATCAGGACACAGGAGCAGCTGTTTTTTCAGCGCTTATAGTTTATACAAATGCGCCATGTGGTTTTAAGTTTTGTTTATGTAAAACATTAACTAATGTGCGCAAAGCTGCATTTGACACATTATTATTTGAGTCCTCCACGTAGGAAATAAAAATTCAAACTTAAATTATCCATCAGCCAGGGCTCTCAAGTTTTGAGCGGGGTCGTGCGTGAGACTGCGTAATTTCCGAGGAGCGGGGGGCCGAGTGAACAATTTTTCCCGAGAAGCGGAGGGGGGGACATGAATTGCGTGAGAAATGTGTCAGTTTCATAAAAAATGTGGGTCAGAAGGAGGGCTGAAGGAAGGCATAGTCGAAATTGAGGTTATTCAGCATTTTAATGTCAAAATAGCAATATACAAACAGAATGGTGTCATCAGGCATCAGCCTCCATGTTATCAGCTTAGCAGAGAGACATCGGCCGTGAAGAGGGACATGGAGAGAACCCCCCAATGGGGTCGGATCACACACACCCCCACACACACACAAATGACCACAAGGTGTCTTTAAATACAGTACAGACTGTTGACTATTTATGACCTCAGCAACAACTAACCTATAGGAGAATAGCTTAGCTATGCAGACCATGTAAAGAACTCCCCAGCTTTAGCTAAGAAGACCAGTTTTCCCAATAGTCAGCCAAAATATTGATGGATAGGGAGCAGGTGATGTCAACACAGCCCAGGATAGTCTATGTGAGTCTTGAATTACACTTAGCTGTTCACAGAACACTGGGTTGAAACACAGAAGAACCAGGTGGAGGTTCTAAGTATACAGAAATAAGTATGCAGATTACAGTTTTCATATGTAAGTACACCTGTAAATTAAATATGAGATCCCACAATTCCTCCCTTTGAGCACATAAGCACATGTGCTCACCAATAACAACAGAATATTTAATTTACATATGAATGTAACCCAGTAAACTCAAATTTTAGACTTTAGCTTTCAAAATGTAACCATCAACACAGAAATCAATACAGAACTCTCCTGGAAAAGTGTCCTCCTCCCTTTGGAGTTATAAATCAGAAGATGGAAGGATATTTCTCAGATCCCCAATCGTTCACTTCCTGGATTCAACAGAGTGTTAGATGATGTCACACTCAGACGTCGCCGACATTGTTGAAATAACTCAGTTGACAGGAAAGAGCACAGTTGAATCCTTATGCACAGCTGCTCCATGCTGTTGTACTCAAAGATTTCAAAGCCAACAATGTCCAATTGCATCACCATTGAACCTATAAGTGACGCTGAATCTTCAGTGAACAAACTACATGACTTAGTTTATCCACACTGATCAAAAAATGTCCATCAAGATAAAAAAAAGAAGCAGACTGGATTTTAACACAGCCTTCTCCTGCACCACGAAGGTGTCGTCCTTCTCAGCATTCTTTTACTGTGTGGTTGCAGCTTTTACAGCTTCCTTCACAGTTTGAAGAGTCTGTATCCTTGATATGAGCTTTTTTGTCATCTGAGAATTATAATGCAAAAATGTCTCTGATTTGTTGAACACTCTCATCAAACTCCTGTTTGATACTGGGTTGACTGATTTGAGAGCACAGTTGCCTACATCAGCAAAAAATGAACAGACATTAAAAACAGACATCTCTGAGTCCAAAAATGGTGAAGCTCCTTCATTCTCCTCACAAAAACTGCCAGAATAGAGTGGTCTTCAGATGTCACAAGGACTTTGTGGTGTAAGATTTCACAACTTCTGAGGGGCATGCCAGGGGTTTGAGCAAAAACTGATTTGCTCAGTCAACTTCTCCAGTACCTGAACTCAGAATTCAAATTAATTGACACAATGACACAATCTGGGACATAGTGAGATAAATTACCCCTAAAAATATTTATCAAAAAATAGACAGTCTGATCTATCTAATGAACTATATTTATCTGCAACAGTAACATTTTAACATCAGCTAAAACAACCTCATTTTTAATAGTTTAATAGAACTCCTATTCACCTTTCACTAGAATATTAATCTCATCTTGATCGATTTAGATTACCAGAAGTGATACATATAATGAATCACAAATAATCAAAAACCCCAAATAACCAAAAAACATCTATCTGCATCCTTTGCAGAACTAAGATGAAACTAACTCGCACATTTTCAGATCTCAATTTTCAAAACAAAACATCTTCTTTTGTTGAACCACTTGGATTTTACCTTTATTATTAACTTCTCTGCTTTTGCAGGGTTTAACATATTAATTATCTGCAAATTAACTCTTCGAGTATTTTACAGCAACTTGTCTCATGTTCATTCTGAACAGGCAATCTTAAGATCTCTTATATTTTAGTTACACATTTAGATCTGATGTCCATCCACACAAAACCAACAAAAAAATCCAGATTTCTTAACATAAAAAAGCATCAAAACAACAGATTCCCAGATTCTTCTTACTGATTCTTACAGATTCATTACAGATTCAGATTACAGCAACCATAAATATAAAATTTAAACATGCAATTTTAGTTAATCTTGTATGGCTAGACAACATCACCGAATAATTTATTTCAGAAGTCCCAGTTTGTTCATCATCACAATTAATTTAAAATTCTTAGAGATCAGTACCTGAAACCTCTGGGTGCATGGAGAATCTCCTCTTCTTCAACTTTTTCTCTGCTTTTCTCGAGCCCCATGTTGACCTCTCCTTCGTGGCCCCTTTGAGCCTCACTTCTAGCCCCACGTTGGGCGCCAAACTGTCAGTTTCATAAAAAATGTGGGTCAGAAGGAGGGCTGAAGGAAGGCATAGTCGAAATTGAGGTTATTCAGCATTTTAATGTCAAAATAGCAATATACAAACAGAATGGTGTCATCAGGCATCAGCCTCCATGTTATCAGCTTAGCAGAGAGACATCGGCCGTGAAGAGGGACATGGAGAGAACCCCCCAATGGGGTCGGATCACACACACCCCCACACACACACAAATGACCACAAGGTGTCTTTAAATACAGTACAGACTGTTGACTATTTATGACCTCAGCAACAACTAACCTATAGGAGAATAGCTTAGCTATGCAGACCATGTAAAGAACTCCCCAGCTTTAGCTAAGAAGACCAGTTTTCCCAATAGTCAGCCAAAATATTGATGGATAGGGAGCAGGTGATGTCAACACAGCCCAGGATAGTCTATGTGAGTCTTGAATTACACTTAGCTGTTCACAGAACACTGGGTTGAAACACAGAAGAACCAGGTGGAGGTTCTAAGTATACAGAAATAAGTATGCAGATTACAGTTTTCATATGTAAGTACACCTGTAAATTAAATATGAGATCCCACAAATGCCGTGTGAGCGTGTGAACACGTCGAATTGCATGTTGAGAGCCCTGTGTAAATGTTTGTCTAAAGAGCAAACTTAAACTACAAAGCAACTAATGAGCGTTATATAAATTAAGTTATTACCTGATGGTTCTCAGTTTGTTTTATCATCACCGTTTTGTCGTTCTCCAGAATTTCTCCAGTGTGAGATCAATAAAGTTGCTTCTCTTCCTCGTGTTCAGTCGCTGTCCTTATCACTGGCAGTGCGCGCTTAGCAGTCTACTACTACAGTCTGCCCAACAACAGAACTATCTATTTTCTGATTGGCTGAAAAGGGCGCGGCGCCTGATAGCTGAGATTTTTTTCCGGGGAGCGGGGCAGGGAAGAGGAGAGGAGTTTTTTTTCGCTGAAAACGCGTGGTGCCTGCATAAACTGAGCCACACAGACCGATTTTCTGGGCACAAAAAAAAAATTAAAAAAATTCAGCGTGAGAAATGCCATGTGTGGCGTGTGAGCGTGTGAACACCTCGAATTGCGTGTGTCACACTCTCAATGCGTGAGACTTGAGAGCCCTGCATCAGCAGCGAACCAAAAATGCCGCCTGCATCTGTGTTCTGTCATCATTTTATCGTGTGTATCTGTCGCATCAGCCGTGAAAGCAAATGAATCTGCCCACTTAGCATTAAACGTTCTGTTTTCTTCAGAAACTTTTCTTCTCTTGGATTTATCCATCATTGGGTCGAAAAACTCAATTCATGCGGCTGGTGCCCGGAAAGCCAGATATGTGTCGGGTGTCGCACATCGGTGCATATTTTGAGCAACAAAAATGTTAAAAATGTTTTATTTGAATGTTACAAGATTACCATCATCTGCATTTAGAATTACTAGACAAAGCAATTACATCCATGAAGAAAAGTATTTGACGGAGCCTCCACCGGTAAAGTTACACAGTGCACCTTTAACTATGACTTCGGTCTCCAATTTTATTTTCTTAAAGATCCCATGACATGGTACTTCTTGATGCTTTTATATGGCTCCTTAATGGTTCCCTAATACTGTAAATGAATCCTTCTTCAAAATCAACACTCAGTGCATGAGAAACAGAGATAAGATGAGAAAGAGTCATAAAGCAACAACGCCCAGAATAAAGAGTTTGAGAGAGATCTCAAACTCTTTATTCTGGGCGTTGTTGCTTGAATGCAAATGAGGAGAAAAGAGATGGCCAATAGTAGAGGGTGGGGGCGTGGCCAAACTCTCCGCTCAGAGCTCAGAGCCCACAGCTGATCCATTTCCTTGTTTTTGCACGGGGGAGAGATTTGAAGCGTTCCATTGAAAAATAAACACATTTCCACATAAAATAAAATTAAACCACTGCTGTTCAAAGGTCCAGAGGCTCAGATAAAGGACTTCCGAGCCTAGAAACACTCGGACGTGCCTCCAGGCAAATAAAAAAACGCATTTCGCATTGCCTAGCGCATTCCCAGTCCAAACTCTCTGGGCGTGATTTACAGAGACGCTGAGTACAGACAGACGGGGGTGGAACTGCATTTGCATTTCTTTTTTCGATCTGACGTCAATAAGGTGCCTTGTTCAAAATCGCCCGTTTGAGCTCCGATTTTTTGTAACGCAGAAAAGGATCGCAAATGCTCAGTTTAGACATTTCGCAACTTTTAACCATGGGGGGGGGGGGGGGGGCTAAACAGGGTAGGGGAGCTCACATTAACGTTCACAAACCTCAGAAAGTGAAAATTTCATGCCATGGGACCTTTAATCTGATCCATGGACCACTGGTCTCCTGTCACATTCTCAATGGCATAAAGTGCACACGCTGATCCAGCAGGTGACACCGTGCACCGGCGCAGACTGGAGAGTCGCGCATGCGCACAACAGCTAGCGGATCAGTGTAACGGCTGCGGAACTCCTCGTCAGGCCGTATACAAAATACAGGACACAGTATGGAATCAGTCAGCTTTACTCCCTCTGCAGTCTTCCATGTGCTACTGAGAGGGGCACTTACAATTAGATATTGGCTGTGCTATCACCATGCTAAACAGGATTCACATGACTCTGAACTATACAAACCATGTACAGTATAAACAACAAATCAACTCTAAATTTTACATTGGTTGCAGTGGAGTTACAACTCAAAGAGACAAATGCACAAACCACAACCCTTACATAAATAAAATAAAATAAAATAAAATAAAACAAAACATACCTGTACAGGCATATTGTAATGACCTGAGGCTTTTCTTACTCTTCAGGGAGCTTTTACTGTTGAACAGAAATCAAGTCTCATTTACATTAACAGCGCACCTATTGTCACAGTGCAACAACTCAGCAATTCTTCTTTTTAGTTTATTAACGTCTAACGCACACTTGCTCCACGTATGCACACACACTCTCGTACCCACACACATGCGCCCACAAGCAAACCCCTTAAAGGCACACACACATAAAACATCAATAGATAACAGAACACAATTAACCCAGGTTATCACACTGTACACCCAGACCAGGTCCCCGACCTGGAAGTCTCTGCCCTTGCTCCTCACATCATAGTTCTGCTTTTGTGTCATGCCAGCCTTCTCTAGCTGGTCTCTGGCAACGGCATGGGCCTTTTTAAGTCGATACTGAAGCGGGCATACTCCGGGCCCGGTGGATGTTCAGCGTCGGGTGGCCTACCAAATGCCAGTTGTGCGGGCGTCCAAATTTCCCTGCCTAGCATCAGCAGGGCAGGTGTGCAGTAGGTGGTGCTTTGAACAGCTGAACGGTAGGCCATTAAAACAAGGGAGATGTGCCTGTCCCAATCTCGCTGGTGGTCTGCTGTGAGGATGGCTAGCTGCAGTCGCATGGTTAAATTAAACCGCTCCACTAGGCCATCATTTTGTGGATGTAACGGTGTTGTGCGTGTTTTTTCCATGCCTAAGTGCTCACACATGGCAGCAAAGACCCTCGACTCAAAATTGCGACCCTGGTCGCTGTAGATGATCTCTGCTGTCCCGAACCGGCTAAACATGCCTTCTATAAGTGCATCAGCCACTGTTTCAGCGTCTTGATCTGGCAGAGCGTAGGCCTTCGGCCATTTAGTGAAGTAATCCTTTGCACACAGCACATATTTGTTCCCCCGTCTGTTTTAGGAAACGGGCCCATTACATCCACCCCCACCCTCTCCATAGGTGCTCTGGATGCTTGTTGTTGCAGGAGAGCGCGAGTTTGGTCCAGGGGCCCTTCATGTGCTGCACATGCATCACAACGCCGACAAAAATCCTATATTCCTATATAATAGAACCCCTGATCTGCAGCCTCCTGCTGTATCAAGAGTAGGCGGCGTGGGCACACTTTGATGGGGTGTGCCCCGCCAGTGTCAGTGTGGTGCTCCACTGAATGTGTGAGCCCCACCTCATCATTGCTGAGGGCGAAGACATCCTTAAATTCCCACAGCAGTTCCCACAAGTTCATTTGCTGTTGGTCATCCAGACCGGCACAGTTTTTTCTCCAAATGTCTCTCATTGCCTCCATTCGATCCTCTTTGCCCTTCTTGTGTCACTTGCTGTGAGGGGGAGGTCAACTCACGCCCCCCCCCCCCCCCCCAATGTGAACACAAAAGTCCCCCAACCTCTCATTGAGGCAGTCTGTCCCGTTACAGTTTGCAGCTTAACAGGTCTCTTCTAAGACATCTTCTAAGACGGTCCCTGCTGGAACAATGTCAGACCTCACTAATGTAGCGGTGGACCCTGTATCCACCAGGGCTGAGCATGACACATTGCCCACCAGCACTGGAACATGGCACAAATTACCCACTGGGTAATTTTTAGACCTGGTCTAGACCTGGTTTAGTCCACGTTTAGTCCTGGTCTAGTCTCTTAGCCAATCAGGATGCAGAACACAATGTTACACTATAAAAAAAAAGGGAAAAAATAAATAAATCCGCGAACTATAGCTTATATTCTTAAAGACCCTATTGAAACACAAAAATTCAGGTGAAAAACGCCACTTATCAATTAATCGTAAGTCAATGGATAAGGTCAATCCACTATAAATTAATGAATTAATCGATAATTTGCATCCCTAATATATATATATATATATATATATATATATATATATATATATATATATATATATATATATATTAGACAACAAGAAGAAACAAAAAGGAATTTCTAGAGCTTGTAACTTCCCTACATGACATCCTACGTGACGTCCTACGTGATGTCCCTACGTGCTACGTGACGTCCTACGTGACGTCCCTACGTGCTACGTGACGTCCTACATGACATCCCTACGTGCTACGTGACGTCCTACATGACATCCCTACGTGCTACGTGACGTCCTACATGACGTCCCTACGTGCTACGTGACGTCCTACGTGACGTCCCTACGTGCTACGTGACGTCCTACGTGACGTCCCTACGTGCTACGTGACGTCCTACATGACATCCCTACGTGCTACGTGACGTCCTACGTGACGTCCCTACGTGCTACATGACGTCCTACGTGATAGTCGGCGGCGCGCGCAAGTGCAGCGGCCCCTCCCCTAGCCCACTCTATCACTGTCCTGCCTGGTTAGTGGGGAAACGAAATTTCGAATTCATTCTATGTACATGTACATGATTGTTTTTCGACAATAAAGCAAACTATGACTATGAACTATGATGTCCCTACGTGCTACGTGACGTCCTACGTGATGTCCCTACGTGCTACGTGACGTCCTACATGACATCCCTACGTGCTACGTGACGTCCTAGGTGACGTCCCTACGTGCTACGTGACGTCCTACATGACGTCCCTACGTGCTACGTGACGTCCTACATGACGTCCCTACGTGCTACGTGATGTCCTACGTGATGTCCATGCTACGTGACGGCCAAGTATGGAGATAATTTTGTCTCATAAAGATTTGTATAAATAAAAAAGATATATAAATATAAATACATTTATAAATATTCAAACACAAAATACAAATACAAAAACGCGACATACAAATAATTGATAGAATGTATATAAATACACAGGCATTTGTAAATATATTTTCGAGATTTGTAAATATATTTTCGAGATTTATAAATATATTTTCGAGATTTGAAAACAAATGTAGTTGACTTTGTATGTGGAGTCTGCATTTGTGGATCCATTTTTTGCTTTCGTGTCGATGACGTAATTGTGAGACAGTTCTACCGCAAACACACGATTCGCAAATAAATGTCACCGGATTTGAATACAAATAGCCTTCACTGGACATCCAGCAGATGGCAGTGTTGAGCAGCTTGTCGGTAGTTGCTCTTTAGTAAATGAGACTACAGTGGTCCCTCGCTCTATCGAGCGTGGGACCACATATCCATGTGCGAAGGTCGAGTGGAAAGCGACCTGGATATCATTTTTGGCAAAACTCAGGCCACCGCTAACAGTGCCGAACTGACTGACTACGTACAACGCCTCTGAGCACCAGCCCTCACCACCCGACCAGGTACGAGCACTTCAGCGAGGGGCTAGGTCTAAAGCCCCGATCAGATCAGTAGCTTTGTCAAATAAATTCAATATCCTCAACACGGACGGGCCTGGCCCGGACGCCGCACGGCTGGGGAAGCCGCAGCGGGGTCTTCCCCATCACGCCTAGCGGACGAACCCGACCCCGTCCTAGAGAGCTGTGGAGTATTGGCGACGCATTGATAGCCATGCCCCGAACTCCGGGGCGGACTGATTTTGGAGCCGGGGTGAAATGCAACCAACCCTTGTGAGCGCGGGTTAGTGGGGGAAAATCCTCATGGTCCAGGATATTGAATTTATTTGACAAAGCTACTGTAGTAGAGCTGATCGGGGCTTTAGACCTAGCCCCTCGCTGAAGTGCTCGTACCTGGTCGGGTGGTGAGGGCTGGTGCTCAGAGGCGTTGTGCGTAGTCAGTCAGTTCGGCACTGTTAGCGGTGGCCTGAGTTTTGCCCAAAATGATATCCAGGTCGCTTTCCACTCGACTTTCGCACATGGATATGTTGTTCCAAAACAACGCATATCCATGTTCACGTGTCCGCGCACCCCCCATCCCACGCTCGATAGAGCGAGGGACCACTGTAGTCTCATTTACTAAAGAGCAACTACCGACAAGCTGCTCAACACTACCATCTGCTGGATGTCCAGTGAAGGCTATTTGTATTCAAATCCGGTGACATTTATTTGCGAATCGTGTTTGCGGTAGAACTGTCTCACAATTACGTCATCGACACGAAAGCAAAAAATGGATCCACAAATGCAGACTCCACATACAAAGTCAACTACATTTGTTTTCAAATCTCGAAAATATATTTATAAATCTCGAAAATATATTTACAAATGCCTGTGTATTTATATACATTCTATAATTTATTTGTATGTCGCGTTTTTGTATTTGTATTTTGTGTTTGAATATTTATAAATGTATTTATATTTATATATATCTTTTTTTATTTATACAAATCTTTATGAGACAAAATTATCTCCATAGTCAAAAGACTGTCTAGCTTCTGTAGCTCGAGGCTTCCTACTTCTGGCTTGCTATCTATTCTATGCCTTAATTTAGCTGAAATTAAATCAAGGATTAAAGATCAAAGATTAAAGTAACAAGATTAAAAAGTAAGTTAGGGATGCAAACAAGCTCTAGAAATTCCTTTTTGTTTCTTTTTGTTGTTCCTTTTCTGTTCTGTAAGACTTTCACTTTAGTAAAGATAGAAAAAACAAACCTTGGATTCAAGACTCTTTATTTTTTGTTACGTGCCGCGTCCGAAGGAACCTTCAAGAGGCTCAAGGCTAGTGAGTCAGCGCGCTGCACCCTACCCTACTTTCTACACCATACCCTACTGCGCAACCATGTCATACACTGGGCCAAAATCTTCTAATGTACAATACAATTTGTACAAATACAAATACTATAAGAAAACAACTTTATTTTGTTGAACACATGTTTAAAGTTTCTGAAAAAAGTATTTCTTTTTTAAATGTTTCCCTAGTATGAGAGACACTAGAGAACATTCTAAATAAAGCAATAAAGTAATCTTCAACCATATTTTCAGCTTTTGCTCACTGATTGGTGTAAAAGTACCATTTATATTTCCAACAGGTGTTATTCACCACATGAAGTCAAAATGAGAGATCCAAACCTCATCAGATGCACTTCAGGACACCACATGGAAACACATCCAGAAAGAAGACTGAAATATGCCAAATCAATCCCAGAATCCCATGGACCTCAGAACGTGTGTTTACAAAAAGTGTCTGGAGAAAACATCTTAAATAAGTTTGTTTATCCCTCATAAGACATCAGCTGTTTCTTTTATTAAAAACAAACTGAAGACAGAAGAGAAAGAGAGGCTGAATACCAGTGAGGTTTAGAGTCAAAGAGACATTAACATGACTTTCTGTATGTGAAGCAAAACATCTGAGGAATGTAGGAGCGATAGACATGACAGAGGGAAAGACAAGGAGAGCAGGGGGGGAAAGAAGAGAGAAAGGGGGAGGGCAGAAGGAATGGGGGCGGGAGAGAGAGACAGGGAGAGAGAGAGAGGGAAAGACAGAGATAGCAGGGGGTAAGAAGAAGGGAGAGGAAGGAGAGGGAGAGAGAGATGGAGGGCAGAAGGAATGGGGGGATAGAGAAGAGGGAGAAGGACAGACTAAAGGGGATGGGATGGAGGAGAATGAGAGCAGAGAAAGAGAGACTGCAAAGAAGGATAGAGAGAATGAGCCAGTAAGAGGGAGGGGCAGGAGAATGGAAAGAAGTAGGGAGAAAGAGAAAAGAGGCAGAGAGAGGACAGAAGGAGAGGCAGATGAGGAGAGGGGAGGAGAATAGTAGTAATAGTTAGGCCTGTGACAATAACACTCCATTCATCAATCGTTCAATAAAAGATGGAACATTCATTTTCAGGGGTCAGTATCATTTCTTCTTGTGTCAAAACTGACTATTGTGTGCTTTAAGACATGTTAGAATGCTGCTACCTCCTCAAAAACATGCCTGGAGTTGTCTTTTGTTTCATTCACACATGTTTTATGATTAGTCTGTCTACATCTCCAAAACTCAAATGTCTCTGAATGAAAGAAAACACAACTCCAGGCATGTTTGTGATGAAGAAACTGCAAAACAGATTTTAAAAAAATACAGTTTAAGTAATATATCACACCTCCAAATGTGTTGTGGGGACAAATTTAGTAATAGTCAGTCAACAGCCCAAGAATTTATTTACTAAAAATCAGTAAGTTGAAAATCATCAACAAATACTTCTACTGCTGCTACTACTACTACCGCTTTATTACTCAATATTGATTCTTATACCCCGATGATGATAATAAAGACACTCTTTCTTTAGACAATAGAATGTGATTTTCAGTATTAAATGGTAGTACTTTCTTTTCTATTCCCATGTGTCCTGATATGTGTGTAATCCCTCAGTGGTCCTGTATGTTCCATAACCTCATGACAAAGACCCGTGTGGGTTTCATTTAATGTTTCTTCTCATCTGGAGTCAGGAGCAGAGGAAGTGCACAGTCCTGGGGCTGTGGCTCTGAAACTCACCACAGTGAACAGAGCAACAGTGTTTCACTTAAAGATCCCATGACATGGTACTTCTTGATGCTTTTATATGGCTCCTTAATGGTTCCCTAATACTGTAAATGAATCCTTCTTCAAAATCAACACTCAGTGCATGAGAAACAGAGATAAGATGAGAAAGAGTATTTTTTTTCTCTCTGAACAGGCCATAATGGGCGTTGTTGCTTGAATGCAAATGAGGAGAAAAGAGATGGCCTATAGTAGAGGGTGGGGGCGTGGCCAAACTCTCCGCTCTAGCTCTCAGCTGATCCATTTCCGTGTTTTTGCACGGGGGGAGAGATTTGAAGCGTTCCATTGAAAAATAAACACATTTCCACAGAAAATAAAATTAAACCACTGCTGTTCAAAGGTCCAGAGGCTCAGATAAAGGACTTCTGAGGCTAGAAACACACTTAAATTGTGCATCCATTTGCTCCAGAATATTCATAAGAGGGGACAGGTGTTTTCTGCAGTAACAGTAATATATCTGTCTATTTTAGTTCCTATGTTCCAGACAATAAACAATAGACCAAAGCTCACTGTGTTTACAAAATGAAACACTCCAAATGGTGCCAGTAAACAGGAAGCTGAAGCCCATGGACAGGGCTTCTGATGTTTGTATCAAAACACCATGTTGGCTTCACCCTCCACTCACTAGAAGGTCACAGGTTCGACTCACAGGCCTTTCTGTGTGGAGTTTGCATGTTCTCCCTGTGTCTGTGTGGACTTTGTAGGTTCTCTCTGTGTCTGTGTGGAGATTGCATGTTCTCTCTGTGTCTGTGTGGAGTTTGCATGTTCTCCCTGTGTCTGTGTGGACTTTGTAGGTTCTCTCTGTGTCTGTGTGGAGATTGCATGTTCTCTCTGTGTCTGTGTGGAGTTTGCATGTTCTCCCTGTGTCTGTGTGGACTTTGTATGTTCTCTCTGTGTCTGTGTGGAGATTGCATGTTCTCTCTGTGTCTGTGTGGAGTTCGCATGTTCTCCCTGTGTCTGTGTGGACTTTGTAGGTTCTCCCTGTGTCTGTGTGGACTTTGTAGGTTCTCCCTGTGTCTGTGTGGACTTTGTAGGTTCTCTCTGTGTCTGTGTGGAGTTTGCATGTTCTTTCTGTGTCTGTGTGGAGATTGCATGTTCTCTCTGTGTCTGTGTGGACTTTGTATGTTCTCTCTGTGTCTGTGTGGAGATTGCATGTTCTCTCTGTGTCTGTGTGGAGTTTGCATGTTCTCCCTGTGTCTGTGTGGACTTTGTAGGTTCTCTCTGTGTCTGTGTGGAGTTTGCATGTTCTCTCTGTGTCTGTGTGGAGATTGCATGTTCTCTCTGTGTCTGTGTGGACTTTGTAGGTTCTCCCTGTGTCTGTGTGGACTTTGTATGTTCTCCCTGTGTCTGTGTGGACTTTGTAGGTTCTCTCTGTGTCTGTGTGGAGATTGCATGTTCTCCCTGTGTCTGTGTGGAGATTGCATGTTCTCCCTGTGTCTGTGTGGACTTTGTAGGTTCTCCCTGTGTCTGTGTGGACTTTGTATGTTCTCTCTGTGTCTGTGAAGAATTTGCATGTTCTCTCTATGTCCGTGTGGATTAGCAGTTCCGGGGCTGAACTTGTCCAGATGATTCTAGTGAAGATGTATGGAGTTTAAAACACAGTGCACTTCCTGTATTACCACAGGACATCACAAGGTGGAAAAGAGTGTTTTCCATTTGAGAAAAGAACTCAGCCTAAATCTGCAGAGTCTGTGTGTTAAACATGTGTGAATGGAATGAAACAAAACACAACTCCAGGTCTGTTTGTGATAAGGAAACAATATTAGAACATAGATGAGAAAATAGTGTCATATTGCCCCAGTAGATTTTACTGGTGCCAGAAAACCTTCATTATTCATAGTTCATTGAAACTGAAGTGTTGTTTTGTTTTGTGTCAGCTTTTGTCCTTCAGGACCAGCGAGTTGAGGAACGCTCAGCTCTGACCAAGTGTTCCTGTTTGGGGCTGGGTTTGATTGTGCTCCAGAGAGTTATTTTGGAATATTTTCTTTATCTCTTCCTTCCTGTCTGGTTCTGTCTACCCCTGTCTGCTCCTCTGGCTCTGCTCCTGTCTGCTCCTGTGAGGGGGGCATCTGTTACCTGGTGTCAGGACTTTGGCGTAGATGCCGATACTTGAAAAGTATCTGTGCTGTTGCTAGTTCCCAGATACTCAAGGTACTTCCTGGGGCTGCTTGTTTTCAGTACTAACAGGTGTGTACTTTTACTGCGATTTCTAAGCTCCACTCATTTGTCCCGTGTTGTTTATTTAGGTGCAGAAGCCATGTGATAAAACAGCAGGAAGACTAGAGCTGAAAGAGAGAGAGAGAGGGGGGGGAGGAGGGGGGAGAGAGGGAAGGAGGGAGCACGAGAGCAAGAGAGGGATGACAAGAGAGGGGCATGGGATGAGAAAGAAAAGGAGAGAGAGGAGGGATGAGGGAGGGGGATGGGGTGAGAAATAAGAGAAGTGGAGAGAAAGAAAGGGCAAAAGGTGAAATGGGAGGTAGTAACTGAAAGACAGTTTGGGGAGGGGTGGGAGTGATTAAGGAAAGGAGAGAGAGACGGAGGAGAGAGGCGGAGAGTGGGGGTGGTGGAGTGATAGAAGGGGGAGAGATAGAAAGGCAGAGGACAAGTGAAGAACTTTAGTAGTGAGAAAGAAGGGAAAGGGAGAGAATGGGAGAGAAGAGAGGGGTGGAGAATAAATGATAGAAAGAGGAAAGCGAGGAAGTTAGAGAGAGAGAGATTGAGAGTTGAAAAGAGAAAGGGAGAGAGGAGAGGACAGATAACAAGGGAGAGGAGAGAGAGATTGAGAGTTGAAAGAGAAAGGGAGAGAGGAGAGGAGAGATAACAAGAGAGAGGAGAGAGAGCAGTATTGCCAGAGGGGATTTCCTGGCTCCTCCCTCATCTCCTCCCTTGTCTCCTCCCTCATCTCCTCCCTCCTCTGTCCTAGCTCCCAACCTCCTAACACACTTTTGCAGCCACACACACACACAGAGAGAGAGAGAGACAGAGACAGACAGATAGAGAAAGACAGAGAAGCATAACTTTCTTTCTGTAAAGTGCATGGACTGAAAACATGGACTTTAAAAACACCTTTTGAATCCAAGATGGAGCTCCAGGTCTGTGTGTTTGAACTCTGAGAGCTAAAAGACAAGCAGAGAGGTCTGTGCTCTGAAAATGACCTGTGTTTGTGGAAGTTAAAGAAGGATTTTAACCTGAAACAATGAACTGAGCCTGAAAAGAGAGAAGAGAAAAAGTGCTGCGAAAATGGTGAGTTTCAAACGTTGAGAGGGACTGTGGGTTTGGGGCTGTGTGGTTAGAGTATGTTTTACATTTAGGCTGTGTTCAGACATATCCTAGTTTGATCCCAATGTAGTCCTGACGTAGACTGGGCTTGGACCTGGTCTAGTCCTGGTTTTGTTCTTGTCTAGTCCTGGTTTAGTCCTAATTTAGTTGTGGTTTAGTTCTGGTCTACTCTTCCTCTAGTCCTTGTCTAGTCTTCGTTTAGGGTTCTGGTTTACTCTTGGTTTAGTCCTGGTTTGGTCCTATTGTGTTGTGGTTTATTCATAGTTTAGTCCTGGTCTAGTCTTGTTTTAGTCCTGGTTTAGACCTGTTCTAGTCCTGGTTTAGTCCTCCTACAAATCTGTATATGCAACAAATGTAATCACTAGACCCAGTACTAGCCTATATATTTTGATACTACTGCAGAGTTCCATAGAATTACTACCATGCTACCAAGGATGAAGTATGGGTATTAGGTGAAAAGTACCTTGAAATGTATGCATTGCTACTGTGAGTGGGTTGGCCTCTCCACAGATCTTACCTGTAACCATGTGCACCTATTTAATGGGGTTGCCACACATACACAGTGCACTTTTGAAAATATAATCTTCACATTCTGGTTATGTCTTTAATGTGGTGCTGAGGTTTAACTGGCTTTACGTAAACGGGACTGCGATTCTGACTTTAAAACAGCTTTAGTTCAGTTCAAAGACTGTGAATCTACAGGGTTTTACATGCAGCTGCTGCTCTGCCAGTGGATCCTTTGTACTTTAAGTTAATTTGTACGTTTTATTTATTGAACCTTCATTTTACCATACAAAACATTCAACAACACATTCTTACTTACAATGTTAGACTGTTGGACTTCTCCATAACTTCATTTAACATTTGCTCTGTACTATAGATATTAGAAACGGAATACTGATATGTAAGCTGGAGGTGTTCTACATGTGTCTCTATGGTGGAATGTTCATCTGTTACCATGGAGACGCAATACACACACTATCAAACACCGTTCAAAAGTTTTTAGATCATCTGAAAACTCAAGAGTCTGTGATCAGTCCAAGCGTCCTGTTTAGGAGTTAGATTTTCAACAAAAAGGTGAGCGCGACTAACTGAAAAACTGTTGACTAATGCTAGCTAGCTTGTGACTAACTATTTAGCTCACTGTAATTCCAATTGATCATGTTCTTTCTGGTCAGATTGTGTTCAAATAAAGATCAGGCTTTGTTAGATAAGTCTAACAAAGCCTTAGACAGAGCATCAAACCTCTAGGGAGTGGGTAAATCCATATTTTTGATACTTTTGACTACCAGATTTGTATACTGGCCCAGGAATACACTCTCGGTTCAGTACACAGTATGAGTGTATTTCTCCTCCAGTCACAGATCCACACAGAGAGGGCCTTTTGTTGCTTTTGAAGGCTCATAATGAATTCAGATTGTTCACATACTTCCCCCCACTGTCCGCTCTGTGTACTTTCACTGCTTTTATGGAGTACACGATGGAAACCGCAGTATTTTATTAAGAGGGCGGTTACGAGGCGTGTAATAAATGGTTGATCTGATGGTTTTATGACGACAAATTATTACTGTGGCAAGGCCATTCTGTACAGACTTCACTTATACAAGCTCCATATTTGGAAACAAACTGGGGTTCAGCTGGGGATGTCAGAGGGGGTGGTAAGCATAATCAACTTTTTGGAGCTTTCTACCTTGTTCTAATGTTGTTGCTTCATCAAAAACATGTCTGAAGTGGTTATGTGTCATCCATGTGTGTCTTTCCCTGGTCCTATTCAAACCCTCCGTGCGGTTTGCCGTAAGATTCTGTGCAACGCTCCGCCCACAAGCCTACATCACCCACGACTCTCGATTCTCCATAAATATACAAAAATATGATACAAAACAGTACAGTACAGCTTCACAAACCTGATGCAATGTGCAGTTGTTTCATGATCATTGTGTTGTGAGAGCGCTCTGAAGGGGCAGTGACTGGCACAGGGATTAAGGGAAAAATGTGAATATGTTGCTTGTGGTGAATATGGCATAAACGGCCACATGGTGATCTAATTATGTGATGTGTTTGGTGTTAATATCTTATAGCAGGTAAATACCCTGTCTTTTCTAGTAGTAGCAGTAGAAGTAGTGTGGTTTCCTTCTACAGCTTAATCACTGATTTTACACAACAGTGCTGTGTTTGTATTAATTAACAATTTTATGTTGTGTGGTTCCACACAACTGTGTTGCATGAAAGTAGACTAATTTGACATTAGTGCATTTCTAAACCAGGCAGCTTTAATTGATTCAACATAACTGTGTCAGTTTGGTTGAACCCATCAGTGTCAATTTGATTGAATCTAACATCATCAATTTGGTTGAACCTAACAGTGTCATTTTGACTTAATACCAGAACACTAAACACAAGTGATTTAACCAAGTTACTTTGAATCTTCTCAATTCAGTTTGTAGGATTTACTACATTGTATTGAGCCCATTTTAAAGAACATAATATCATAGAAGCTATGTAACACAGTTTCGTGGAACCATTTGACGCAACTTTTTAAATTAAATCCAAGGAAATATTTTTTTGAGTGGAGTTGTAGTTGTAGTAGTAGTAGTAGTAGTAGTAGTAGTAATAATAGGTAAATTACTGCATTAAAATGACTGTGCAGTAATTTTAAAGTGTCTATATTTGGGCAACTTAAGTCTGGCTTTGAGCTTAACTCCAGTTGAACCTCGTAAAGCAGGAAGTAAGTAAGTGAGTCTGACTATGTAATAATAACACAGGACTGAGGTCAGGGATAGGGTCAAGACCAGGGCTGGGGTCTGTCCTCCAACGAGCGCACTCCCCTTGTGTCCTTCGGCAACACACTTCACATCAGAACATTGCAGAATCACTGAAGTTTAACACTGAGCTGTAATTCTCAGGTGGAGTTGATTGTAACTGTCAGATACAGATTTTAGTTGATCTGGTTTACGATTCATAAACCAGGTCAAGAAAAATCCACATGAAACAAAAACTGGCATAAAGTTCAACTTTTTCTTTGTCAGTATAAATAAACAAAAGTGGAAAGATTTCTTCACAATCGCTTCATAAAGTGGTGGCATTATTCAACCTTAAAGACGTGAGTTGCCAACTCAAATTACTTTAAGCCAGAAGGTTAATATGACCAGTTTATGGAGCCAATCCCAGACAAATAATGAGAAGGAGAAACATACCTGAAGTCTGGAAATTTCTTTCAATTCATTTCAAATACTGAACTTGTACTATTACTACTACTGCTTAGTGTATTGATAGAAGAGTCTGACCAATAAGTGCATAATAATTCCATGTATAAATTTGAATAAACATTATATTTTGGACCAAGTTCAGTCCAAGTCCCTCATTTAGTTCCTCATTATCATTGATGAGACATGCAGTGGTATAGTCTTGACAAGATCCTGGTTTAACCCTGGTGTAGTCCTTTATAGTCTTGGTTTTAGTGCTGCTTTACTCATGATTTAGTCCTGTTTCAGACCTGGTTTAGTTCTGGTTAAGTTTTATAGTAGTGCTAAGATCCTTGCTTACCCTAGCCTGGGAATTCCCAGGCCGCTTCCGTTCGTTTCGAACTGGAAGGCGGCCTGGAAACTCGTCCAAGCGAGAGTCCCAGATTTAGGGCCCCAATCAGAGAGCGGGGGAGGTGTGGCAAGACGGTGACGCGTACCACATGACAAACGGAAGCTTGTAGTTTGAACTGACAACTGACATGATTGGCTATGGACTTACGTATACGCTCAATGATAGACATTCATAACGCCCAATAAACGGCCGTTGGCAATCGCTAACCACACCTCCGCTACGGGATTTTTCGAAGCGAGTTTCCAGACCCATATCTCACTTGTGATATGGTCAGGTGTTAACCAGACTATGCTTACCCTGCTTGCACCTTGATTTAGTCCTGGTTTAGTCCTGGTTTAGTCCTGGTTTAGTGTTTACTCCTAGTTCAGTCCTGGTTTAGTCCTGCTCTAAACCTGTTTCCGTCCTGTTTCAATCCTGGTTCAGTCTTGGTGTAGTCCTTTTTAGTCCTACTCAGATCCTGGTTGAGTTCTGGTTTAGTCTTTACCTCATGTTAGTGTTTACCAAGGCCAGACACTGGTAATTCATTCACTCCAAGGTCAAAGAAAAGAGCAGCAACAGCACACCGTTTTTACTGTTAATATATTCAGATGCAGTAGCCATAATACGAACACTACTAGGACTGCCAAAAGTATCAAAAATCAGATGCTAATCAATTCTAAAACTAGGATCAAAACTAGAAAATGAACCTTTTGTGAATAGCTTTAGAATGATCACCATCTGTTATCTAAAGAAAAAAAGTTTTTTATTATCATTGTGGTATTGAAATCGGTATAGAGTATTGAAACCTCTTCCTTGTGTTACTAAATACTGAAATTTCCCAGTATTTGAAGTACTTTATGAAGCCAGTGCAAATGAATGAGCTGAATCTGGAGCTGGCAGTGAGCACAGGGTTTGTCCCAACATGCTCAGTCCTGATTCACTGCCATTGTTTTTCACCAAAAGATTGTGTCAGCTTTCCCTCTGTTATGTGATCTGCCTCCACAAAACCAGACTCCAGACAGGACACACATCAGCTCAAATAAGGTACACTGAAACTCTCAAATTCATCTGAAGTGATTTTTTTACCATTGAAATCAGACTTGGAGTTAGGGCTGCGAGATCAAAATTGAAACAGTCGAATCAAAATCCCAGTTTGAGTGGCTGTAAATAGGAAATCACAAAGGCTGCATGTTTTAAGAACCATCATTTCCTCCACAAACAACTAAATCTCCTGTCTTCTTCTGCATAAAATCTGCTAATCCTGGAGTATAGCTCTGCGCAAACATGTTCTGAAATGTGAATCTTATATTAGTTTGTCAGCTCAGATTTCAGTCTTTTGTTTAAAATGTGAACTTTCAACAGAATCCTCTTGTTAAAGTTGCACTATGTAACCTTTTGGTTAGGGGTCCATCACCTGCTTGTTTTTATGGATGTCATTGCTCTGCCTGGAATGTTCCACAGTTTGATATTAAACAGCTCTCCCTTACATTTATTCAATTACAGGTGGTTTTATAGCTCAGAAATACATAGAAAAACAGACATTCTGACTGTGAGCGGAGTCGCCTCTCCACAGACCTGACCTGTAACTTGGTCTGGTTTAGTCTCCATGATGATAGAAAGGTTTAATACAAGACTCTACATCTACAAAGCATTTGACAGACCCTCCACTGAAAAGTTACAAAATGCACCTTTAAAACTGGAAATCTAACCACTATCACAATGTTTCTCCAAACAATTAGATTTGGATATTTTTTAAATGATGGAGAGATGTCTTGTTTCATTCACACATATTTGTGTAATATTGCGTATGTAAAGGTGCATTGCGTACATTTTCTGGCAACAGAATCCACAACCTGTTTGTCTCCATGGCGATGTTATTGTTGTGTCATTTATTTCATTTGCTCTGAGTGGCAACTGCTGAGAAATGTCTTCTTGTATTCTTACAGTCGCCTTTCACACATCTGACTTGTATTTTGGTCTAGCGGCTCTACCTGCTGTAGAGATAAAATATATTTAATGTCATATTGCGGTTCAAATCAATATTTCTCCATGGAGACAGTAGAAATGCTCCATAGTACACCTTTAAACACATTCTCCATGAACTAAAGTACACAAGTTCCACTTTGTGATGTCATTGGGGTGGTATTCCATGAAGTGTTTTCTCTGTGTTTATGATTTTGAGAGTGACTTTTTAGACTTTAGTCTTTTAATGTCCCCAAGGGGAAATGCATTTTCACGCACACAGAGCTTGTTTGACATAATACAGCAAGAAACAACACAACAAACACAGACACATCACAATCGACATTACAGTTCACTCAGCGGGGCCTGTTTTTCAGAAATGTGATGGCCGAGGGGATCAGGCTTCTGCCAAAGCGGGTCCTCTTGCACCTGAGTGTCCTGTCCCTCCATCCTGAGGGCAGAGGGGTGAGGTGTTCCTGTAGTGGGTGAGTGGGGTCCTGAGTGCAATGCGTCCAATGACCTTGTTGTTAAGATCTCCAAGGTTGGGTGTGGGGAGGCCTGTGATTTTAGCAGCTGTATGTGTTGACTCATCCTTCAGTGTGTCTAAGTCAAACAGTGGTGACGGTTGTTTTTTATCTGGATTAGAAGGAAAACCTGATGCTAATGCGATACTAAATCTAGAATGTGTGTGTGTGTGTGTGTGTGTGAATGGGTGAGTGGTTCCTTGTTGTAAAAGTGCCTTGAGCCTTGAAGGTGGAAAAGCATTGTATAAAAATGTGTCCATTTACCATTTAAAAAAGTCCCACTGACAGGACAGAAGAATTTCCTGAATGTCTTTAGAATGATTTTAAGCTGTATCAGAACAAGTATAAGAGCACATAGACTAATATACGCCCATGGACCACTATGGAACCTACAGGACCACTGAGGGATTACACAGATGTAAGGACACTGGGGCACAGAAAAGAAAGTACTACCATTTAATGTGGAAAATCACATTTTATTGTCTATAGAAAGAGCTTTTTCTTAGTATTTTCATTGTGGTATCAGAATCAGAATCGAGTATCGAGTCTATTCCTTAGTATCAAAATCCAGCTCGAAATTTCAGTATCGTGATAGCACTAGCCGGGCAAAAGTGGGTCAAACGCAGAGAATTTCAAAACATGAGAAGTGCCAAGAATCCAGGAGCTGTGTGCAGAGGGGCCACAGAGCAGGGTGTCTGTCTGTGCTCTTTTCCTCCTCTTTTCTTCACTCTTTCTCGTTCTCTCTCCACTCTAATTTGAACAAGCTGAAGTATTTAAAGATCCAACTCCTCTGGTAGAGGGCCTGCTACTTGCCAGTTTCCATGGCAATGTTATTGTTTTGCCTGGAGTGTTTCAAAGTATGGCATTAATCTGTCTTGCATATATTCAATTGCAGGTGTTTTGTTGTAGGAAAAAGTCTTGTAAGCATGAATAGACCAGTTTCAAAACTACATCATCACTGAATGCGCACGCAGTACTGACTCAAAACAAAGCCACTGCTGCCATAAAACCCCCAGCGAAGGTATAGAAGAGAAGAACTCGAATAAAGAGAATCAGATGGAATAAATGATAGTTCATACCATTCAACTGACATACACACAAGTGAACACCTGCTGCTTGTTTAGGGTAATTTGCTCAGGTGTTCAATGGTGTTTAATCATGCTGATTAACTAGCAAGCACAGGACACCACAAAGCTCACAGACATATTAACCGGGTAACCTCTACGACAGACACATGTAAACGAACACAAATAACTTTGTTAAAACTCATGATAAGTTTTCGCATGACCATCATAAATGGCATTTGACATGACTGAGATCAGATCTGTGACTCGTGAATTAAGTCGTAGTATGTTACTTAGCCCGCAACGCAAGTGCAGTTGGCGGTCAGAACGTAGTTCTCGCGCTTGTTGATGATAGCCCAAGCATTGTACATGGTCATCTTGTGGCCTTGTCTTTGACTGGGGAGAACATCAGATGCCAACATGCAAAACCTCCCATCGATATCGTGGTATTTTACCTCCTGTACATGGCCACTCACGGCAAACTGGTAGGCATCCATGGATTTATATGCGCGCACTTTCTCTCTTGTATACACGCTGGGCTTCTCCACTAAATAACAGTGGATATCTGGCCACTGTAAATCTGGCCACTTTCTGCGGTCGTACTGCCGCTCCGTGATCGCATAAGGATCTGGTAGTCGAACCCCGTTGCTCAACGTGAACTTTTGAATGTAGCTCTCCCTATCGTTCAGATACTCCGCTATGGTCCGCCATGGTTGATTCTGAGTCAACAGTGCACGCACATGCCGTTGACATCATGTCTGTTTACTAACTGTAAAGGGGTCTATTCTTCCTCGCCTCTGCACAGATCTAACATGTCACTTGGCCTGGAGTGTGCTATGACCAGTTTTTCTCCGTGATTGACACCAGAGTCATTTGAGTGAGTAATTACCAGATTTGCATCAGTCATGCTAGCCCGTAGTCTTTCGACCATATTGTAATATTGTTCTTCCATCAAAAAACAGCCTTAAGAGTTTTAGTCATCTATGCATGCATGAGTAAATTAGCAATCTTTCCAGCCCTTCAAACCCTCCATATGTTTAGCTGTAAGAGTCCCCCTCAATCCTACATCACCCATGCTCCCACAGGAGAGGCTGGAGTCCTCTGAGCAGACGAGTCAGATCCTTGCACACACACACACACACACACACACACACACATACACACACACACACACACACACACACACACACACACACACACACACACATACACACACACACACACACACCTATCCCTCTCTCCTCTCTCCCCCTCTGTCTCTCCTCTTTCCCTCTCAACCTCTATCCTCATTCGCTCTCTCCTCTCTCTTCTCTCCTCTCTTGTCTCTCCTTCTCTCCCTCTGTGCTCTCTCCTCTCCCTCCTATCTTCTCTCTCTCCCTCTGTGCTCTCTCTTCTCTCCTCTCCCTTTCTCTCTCCTGTCTCCCTCTGTGCTCTCTTCTCCCTCACTCTCCTCTCTACCTCTCCCCCTCTCTCCTCTCTCTTGGTGTGTAACATGTGATCACATGATGACTCGTCGTGTGTGCCTCTCTCCAGCTCAGACCTGTCCCAGAGTCAGAGCCAGAGCAGAGCTGATGTGGCACTTTTAATGATCACAGTCTGCATCATGTTTTTACATTTGGAATATTTCCACTTACTTGTGCTGACACATTTCAAACTTCATTTCAATACTAAAGAATAGACTTCTTTCTTTAGAAAACACACAATGTGGCCCGATAGCTTTAGTCCCGGGCCAGTAAACGCTAACAGATGCTTACAGATGCTAACAAGTCATTACTGTACCTAGCTGGCCCATATTACAAATGTGAACATTAGTCATGTTGTAATGCTGTTCCTCCAAAACAGACCTGGACTTGTGTTTTGTTTCATTCACAGGCTTTATTATTAGTCTACATCTCCAAAGCTCAAAATGCTCTGTTCCACCTTGTGATGTCATGAAGTGGTAGTTTTCAAGTGAACAGCTACCTTTTACTGTTTATTTAGTAGAAATTGGCATTTCCAGGGGGCAAAGTATCCAAATGATTCTAGTGAAGGTGTGTGGAGTTTGTTTTGGAGAGTGTTTTCTGTTTTAGAGTGGAACTCAGGCTAAATCTGCAGAGGGGTGTTCCATCAACGCGGCTAAGCGCAAAGCCTGGCTAATTTTGATAGGCCGCGCTAGTTTTAGTGAGAGTTTGATTCCATGACTCTCGTTAACATTAGTCCCCACTTAGTTACTGGGGCAACATAGTCCTCTGAGCTAGCCTGGTCCCAGGCAGGCTAAAGAGTGCGCGAAGCGTGCATTTTCACGCGCTTGGTCCATGCCCCTCCATGGAAATGACTGTGGTCTTCGGACCGCATGTTAACTGTGCATGGGACAAAAAAGAAATGGGACAGCAGTCATCGCACCGGATGTGACGCACATGCCCTTCAAACAACGCTCCGAACCGTGCACTCTGGGAATTGGGACACGGCTCATGAGGCTTAATTAGGCCGTGTCGCAAAGAATACGTACTTGAAGTAAAGAGAGTGTTCTGCAGAACAGTTCCACACACCTCCCGCCTGATTAGAAGAAGAAACACTTTATTCATCCCTGTAGGGAAATTATTTCTCTGCATTTGACCCATCCATGAGGAGCAGTAGGCAGCTCGTCTTTCAGGCACCCAGGGACCCATCTCCATGATCTTATTGCTCGGTTTGGTCAGGACCTAAGCTTGAGGATTTTACTTATGGTGCATGTTTTGGGTTGATGGGGGAAACCAGAGTGCCCAGAGGAAACCCACCCAGACACGGGGAGAACATGCAAACTCCACACAGAAAGGCTCGGGCAACCTGGGGATCGAACCCAGACCACACATCCACACAGAACACACACAGAAAGGCCTGGGCAACCCGGGGATCGAACCCAGAACCTTCTTGCTGTGAAGCAAGAGCGCTAGCCACCGTGCCGCCGATTATCTCTGTTGTCCAAAAACAAGGGTGACAAAAAAAAATTACCTCACGTTCTTGGTCAGTTCTGACAAATTTCCAGTAATTTAAAATATACTTTTGAACCGCTGTCTTTACAATATTATCAGATAAAAGAATCCCACAGTTCTTATGGAGAATGCCTTTGGCCGATTGGTTAAGTGACCTGAGTTCGATTCTTATTACTGACGGTTTTCATGCTCAAGTCAATTATTTGTTATATTTTCACCAATTTATATTTGCCACACATTACACAAATGTGAATGAATGCCATTTAACCTACAATTATTCATATCATCATAGAACTTATATCAGCTGGGCCTAACATCACTCTCATTCGACAACATTGACACTTTATATTTTATGTGACATCTCTATCAAAGAATACAGTTAAAGGCAAACCTTTACTTTTAAGGCACAATGTAGCCAAATAACAGGCATACTCCATGATGCAACATTTCAAAGATTCAACAAATTTGCTTCAGAGATGCTGTGTCTCTTTAATGAAATCCTATTTATCAATTTCCATCAATAGGCATAAAACAATAAAAGACATTAAGTATGACATTCTGGTGATAAAAGATTAATTATTATTGGTTATTATTATTATTTTATATTTTATCTTTATTTATTTTATTATTTTTATTCATTGATTTTATTATTATTATTATTATTATTATATTAACTATTGATTCTATTGGTTCCTTTTGTTTGGAACACAATTCTGCTGACTTTTTAGAGTTAAATGTTTTACACTGCTATGTGGACCACTTTGGAAACTGTTGTTTTTGAATGACTATCTTGACTATGAATGTCTAGTTTCAGTCTTTGGTTTTTGTTCAGACTTGACTTTTAAACCGTGAAATCTTACTGAAATATTTGCAGGTTGACTCATAGTGACTGGCTCTGTGTCATCTGCAGTTATAGGTGTACTTGTGTTTTCTTTGGGAGCCTAAACCACCATCACCATGTAAGACAATATGTCACTGGAACTTCTTAACCCAGTTTGTGCCCATTGATTCGGCACAGTGAGAGGAGGCTCAGCTGGATCATATTGTCTCCGATCTGTTTCCTGCTCGCACCTTTTTTCACACGTGACACACATCCTCACCACATGTCTCACCTTTAGAACCTCACAACTGAGACCTGGCATAAGAAACTGCACTGAGCTCACAACACAAAGTTTGTAATAACATTGTATTTCTCAGAGTAGTTTTCAGACCTCATACTTTTACTTCTACTTATAAGTAATACATTGTACAGTGTAAACGTTGTGG
Source organism: Paratrypauchen microcephalus (assembly GCA_036785185.1). Lineage (NCBI taxonomy): Eukaryota > Metazoa > Chordata > Actinopteri > Gobiiformes > Gobiidae > Paratrypauchen > Paratrypauchen microcephalus. Next base: position 3,948,211 of record JAVJIX010000050.1, on the reverse strand, counting down.
TTCCTCTTCCCACAGACAGGTGTATTTACTGGTCAGCTAAGTTTAAATGTTCAAGTGACTTTAATCCAGGCCTGATCTCATCTGGTCCCAGAGAAGGCGAACTTTGGAGCCAAGATCACCTTTTTCTTTAATTCTATAGAGATCCAAAGAAAATGATTTCAAGACTATCAAAGATATCAAAGATATTATCATTTATTTATTGAACAGAAAAGGTTTAAATGGAACAAATCGACACAATGCATCTATATAGTTTTGGTTTATTTATTTAGGGTCAGCACTTTAGAGTCTCTGATTTAGCCCTGTTTTAGACCTGTCCTGTTTTAGACCTGTTTTAGACCTGTTTTAGACCTGGTTTGGACATGATTTAGACCTGTTTTAGACCTATTTTAGACCTGTTTTTGACCTGTTTAGTTATCTGGCCAGCCAAATGTTATCTCTCTGTATTTGCTATACAGCGCGATACCATTTGGACACCCTCGCTCCAACCTCGCTCCTCCGGTTAACAACGGACTCCGCGATTCTGATTCGTTCAAAGATGGTGACGTCAGTTCACCCGCCTTTGCCCGCAACGTCCCTTCCATTCAGCTGTAAAATTGGTCTTAAATGACCTAAAACACATCGATTCCTTAAAACCACAGCAGCTCTAGAGGCCTTTCTTTTCAAAAAAGATGTTTTTGCATTGCTTCCTACCGGCTTGGTTCACGTCGCTGTCCGTTAACTGTTCTCTGATTGGTTCACTTAGCTGTCTGTCTAAGCGCAACAGCAGCGCATTCTGGACCAAGCATTACCAGACTCGCCGCTGGTACAGCGATGAGTCATGGATTCTTCCAGGCAACCTGTTTAGACCTGTTTTGGACCTGTTTTAGATCCGATTTAGACCTGTTTTGGATTTGGTCTGGACCTGTTTAAGACCCGTTTTGGACCTGGTCTGGACCTGTTTAAGACCTGTTTTAGACTTGTTTTGGACAAGTTTTAGACCTGATTTAGACCTGTTTTAGAGCTGGTTTGGACCAGTTTTAGACCTTATTTAGGTCTGTTTTAGATCTGGTTTGGACCTGTTTGAGATCTGTTTTAGGCCTGTTTTAGACTTGGTTGGACATGATTTAGACCTGTTTTAGACCTGATATAGACCTGATTTAGACCTGTTTTAGACCTGTTTTAGACCCATTTTAGGCCTGGTGTGGACCTGTTTGAGGTCTGTTTTAGATCTATTTTGGTCCTGTTTTAGATCTGATTTAGACCTGTTTTAGACCTGGTTTGGACATGATTTAAACCTGTTTTAGACCTGATTTGGACCAGGTCATAAAGGTCTGTTTTAGAACAGGTCTTTTGGACCTGGGGGGTATTCCAGGAATGTCGCTAAACATAGTGGTGCCTAAGTGGTTAAGCCTCGCCTGAAGTGGCGGCAACTTAGACTAAAGCCTGAAGTCGTTCCACTAACGCATTTCAGCTGCGTCTCAGCAGCGCTAACTTCAGCCAGGCCTATCCAGTCCTGGCCTAAGCGTGTGCACGGGGGACATAAGAAGCCCAGAACAAGCGATTGTTGAAAACGTGATCATGTCGAAGATTCGGGACGATTATTTCAGCGCATCAGAACAGAAGTTCCTTTTGGAACTCTGCAACGCATTTGCAATAACCAAGGCGAGAGACATGGCGTGGCAGAAGATCGCCGACCACTTAAATGCGTAAGTTAAGTCCTATAACAGTGCTGAATGTTGAGTTGAATGTTTTAAGTATGTTTTTACTATCGGTATCAAGACAGGTCTGTGGGGGAGAGGACTCGCTACGGTTTGTCACGTGGGAAACTCAAGATCGATACCCGAGGAGAGCGATTGATGTCATAAAATGTTTATATTCATATTTGTAGAGCAGTCTTGTCAGTTTTTTACTGTGTAAAATTATTTGTACCAAGTAGTATGTTAAATTGTTTTATCTTGGCGCTTTGTGCTACAATTTTGTATGAAAAGCGCTTTATAAATATTGTTTGATTTGATTTGATTTGATCTTGTCTTTGAGCAGGAATAATGTAAAGAGGACTGTTTTGCAGGTAAAGACAAAGCATAAAAACATTTTGCAGAATGGCAAGTAGGCTAATATTAATATTATTATTCAGTGAAATTAGTAATACTGATTAAATATTAGTTACTTGGTAGCTACTGTTCATTTTAATTAAATTTAAAATGAACTGTTCATTTTAATTTAATTTAAAATGAATAGTAGCTACCAAGCCACAGGAGGTGGGAGCCCCTTTCAAAATCTTTCACCTGCAGAGGAGCTGGCACTGGCCCTAAACCGGGGTCGCCCACTGGTGGAGGTAATGGAAAGAAGGACCTTATTAAAGATCCTTCCTGCGAGTTCTCGTGAGGAGTATATTCAAGATATTCTCTAGGCTAATGTTTGCCTCAGCTGTGATCCAAGCATTTGTATATTTTAATAGTATGCTTGTGTTTTAGTTACTGAAGATGGCGTACACTGGCATACACATACACTGACCCTCAGCAGTCCTCCAGCAGTGGCCTCACACCAGAATGTCATACCTAATGTCTTTTATTGATTTATGCCTATTGATGGAAATTGATAAATAGAATCTCATTAAAGAGACTTGCACAGCATCTCTGAAGCAAATTTGTTGAATCATTGAAATATTGCCTCATGGAGTGTGCCTGTTATTTGGCTACATTTTGTTTTAAAAGTAAAGGTTTACCTGTAACTGTATTCTTTGATAGAGATGTCACATAAAATATAAAGTGTCAATGTCGTCAAGTGAGAGTGATATTAGGCCCAGCTGAAATAAGTTCTATGATGATATGAATAAAATTAAATTCATTCACATTTGTGTAATGTGTGGCAAATGTAAATTCGTGAAAATATAACACATAATTGACTTGCGTATGAATACCATCAGTAATAAGAATCAAACCCATGTCTCCCACGTGAAAGACGCAGCACTTAACCACTCAGCCAAAAAAGAATTCCAGAGCTGTCATGGAGAAAGTCTTTGGCTGAATGGTTAAGTGCTGCATCTGTCACGTGGCAGTCCCGGGTTTGATTCCTATTGCTGACGGTTTTCATGCGAAAGTCAATTATTTGTTATATTTTCACAAATTTACATTTGCCACACATTACACAAATGTGAATTAATTTAACCTACAATTGTTCATATCATCATAGAACTTCTATCACCTGGGCCTAACATCACTCTCACTTGACGACATTGACACTTTATATTTTATGTGACATCTCTATCAAAGAATACAGTTACAGGTAAACCTTTACTTTTAAAACAAAATGTAGCCAAATAGCAGGCACACTCCATGATGCAACATTTCAATGATTCAACACATTTGCTTCAGAGATGCTGTGCAAGTCTCTTTAATGAAATCCTATTAATCAATTTCCATCAATAGGCATAAAACAATAAAAGACATTAGGTTTGATATTCTGGTGTGAGGCCACTGCTGGAGGACTGCTGATGAGGGCCCAGCAAGTGTACGCCATCTTTAGTAACTAGAACACAAGCATACTATTAAAAAATACAAATGCTTGGATCACAGCTGAGGCAAACAGTAGCCTAGAGAATACCTTGAATATAATCCTCACGAGAACTCGCAGGAAGGATCTTTGATGGGGTCCCTCCTTCAGTTACCTCCACCAGTGGGCCACCCCGGTTTAGGGCCAGTGCCAGCTCCTCTGCAGGTGAAAGGTTTTGAGGGGGGCTCCCACCTCCTGTGGCTTGGTAGCTACTGTTCATTTAAAATTAAATTAAGGTACCATTTCAACAGTATTACTAAATTCACTGAATGTATTAATATTAATATTAATTAATATTAGCCTACTTTACCACTTTATGCTTTGTCTTTACCTTTGTCTTAACATATTAGTTGGTGCAAATACTTTTACACAGTAAAAAAAAAACTGACAAGACTGCTCTACAAATATAAGAATTTTATGACATCAACTGCTCTCCTTGAGTATCGATCTCAGGTTTCCCACATGACAAACCGTAGTGAACCCTCTCCCGCACGGAATTGTCTTGATACCAATGGTATCATACTTAAACATACTTACAAACATACTTAAAAAACTCAACATTCAGCACTGTTATAGAACTTAACTTGCGCATTTAAGCGGTCGGCGATCTTCTGCCACGCCATGTCTCTCGCCTTGGTTATTGCAAGTGCGTTGCAGAGTTACAAAAACAACTTTTGTTCTGATGCGCTGAAATAATAAAAGAAGGTTCCGGGTTCGATCCCCGGGTCGTCCAGGCCTTTCTGTGTGTGTTCTGTGTGGAGTTTGCATGTTCTCCCCGTGTCTGGGTGGGTTTCCTCCGGGCACTCCGGTTTCCCCCACCAACCCAAAACATGCGCCATAGGTACCTCCAGCTTTGGTCCTGACCAAGCCTAAGCAAGAAGATCATGGAGATGGTCCCCGGGCGCCCTAATGTGTGCTGCCCATTGCTCCTAATATATGTATATATATATAGGATGGGTTAAAATGCAGAGAAGAATTTCTCCAGTGTGAGATCAATAAAGTCACTTCTTCTTCTTCTAATTGGCCCGAATCTTCGACATGATCGCGTTTTCGGCAGTCGCTTGTTCTGGGCTTCTTACGTCCCCCGTGCACGCGCCTAGCGCAGGACTGGATAGGCCTGACTGAAGTTAGCGCTGCTGAGGCGCAGCTAAACTGCGTTAGTGGAACGACTTCAGGCTTTAATCTAAGTTGCCGCTTCTTCAGGTGAGGCTTAACCACTTGGGCGCCGCTATGTTTAGCGGCGTTGATGGAATACCCCCCTGGTTTAGACCTGGTTAAATACTGGCCTGCTTATAACCACATTTAGCCTTTATTTAAGCCACCATTTAACCATTGAGACTCACCCAGCCAAAAAGACAGACCAGAGATTATTTCACCACAAAAGGAGGAAAAGAACAAACTCTATGAGCCCCCTGCTGTCTCCTCTCCTTCTCTCTCCTCCTCTCCTCCCCTCTTCTTCTCCTCTCTGCTCCTCTCCTCCTCTCTCCTCCTCTCCTGTGTCTGCTGTGGTCTAGACTCGCTGTGGTTGTCAGTACAACAATAATCCACTTTAATCCAAACATTCAAACTCCACATCTTCACGGTAACACAAACCCTAATGAGCCTTATCCCACATGTGGTCAAAAGTACTCTGTGGTCAGTATGGAGAGAGGGAGAAAGGAGTGAGGATAAGAGGGGACGTTTGAGAAAAGACAGATGAGAGCAAAGTTGAAGAGAGAATGGGAGAGAGAAAGAAGTGAGGGAGGAAAGAGAGAGGGGCTAAAGGCTTGGGGAGGAAGGGGGGGGGGGGGTAAACGAAAGAGAAAATTGGAGGAAAGGAGAGAGAGACAGTGAGACCCAGACATCTCTTATTCGCTGGTCTTGCTCTGAGCAGTGAGTGGTCTTTGACTCAGTCCTCTTCTGTTTTTTTAAACTGGAGCAGCCCACCTGAAGTCTAAGAACGACTGGAAGGAAAACAGGAAGAAGCTACAGGGAGGGACACAGAGAATGTTTAAAGAGGGAAATTATACTTGGGGATTAACTGTTAACACAGAACATATTTAGATCACCATGTTAACACTCATTGTTTTGAAGATGTTCGCCAAAAACAAAGTATCAACATTTTTTATAAGTTTCAGTTTTGTCTCCCCTCCCTTTGCACTCTGTGCAAGTCTCTCCCCCTTCAGATGATCCAGGAGAGATCGCAAGATTACTATAACAGCCTAAAAAGCCTCTTCAGGCGTGTTTTTGATGAGGGGACAACATTAGAACCACATTGTGTTGTTACAATACTAAAATTTGTGTAGAATCCCTCAGTCGTCCAGGTAGAATCCATGTGCAAAAGGAGAAATTCAATTTGTTAACTGGACAAAAGTTTATTTGGTCGAATACGTTTCACAGCTCATCCAAGCTGCTTCTTCAGTTCTGGCCAGAGTGCAAACTACAATGAAATTGAGACTGCCGCACCTATTTGTTTACAGTTTCTGTTAGTTAGGTGTGGTAGTCTCATAGTAATTTCATTGTAGTTAGCTCCCTTCTCAGGCAGATATATGCAATGTCCACCAGCGTCTGACCAGAACTGAAGATGTGTGCACACATCTTCAGTTCTGGTCAGACACACACACACATGTGTGACCCCACACTCCACTCCCATTACAGATTTAATAGGCCTACCTAACTAACAGAAACTGAAAAGTAGATGGGGGTAGTTTAAAAGTAATTTCATTGTAGTTAGCTCCCCCTTCAGGGAGATATAAAGCAGTGTCCACCAGCATCTGACCAGAACAGAAGAAGCAGCTTGGATGAGCTGCGAAACGTATTCGACTAAATAAACTTTTCTCCTTTTGCCACAATACTAAAATTCAACATTTGTATTTTGATATTAAGAAATCCTCGGTGATTCTGATACCACAATGCAGTGGTGAAAGTAAGGCGGTGCGCACCGGAACGGCGCACCGGTATAACATTCACAGCCGGTACGCAGCACCGCTAAGAGAATATAATAAGGTGCGCTATTTAAGTAGAAAACACAAACAACCACACTATGCCATTGGAGAATAACTGAAAGCTACCTGAAACTCTCGTGCAGTGATATCTGCAGTCTGTTAAGCAAGGATTGTCAAAACTTATCTGACTGTACCCATGAAAGTAGCCTAGGTGGCACGGTGGCTGAGTGGTTAGCACTCACGCTATACAGCAAGAAGATTCTGGGTTCTATCCTCGGGTCGCCCAGGCATTTCTGTATGGAGTTTGCATGTTTATGCTGCTTTTTTCCACATACCTTTTTTGCCTAGGTAGGCACTATTTACGTAGGCCCACAAAAATATGAAATAATTAAGTATATTAAAAAAGTTATTTATCTATGAAAAAGGTGTAAAACTTAAAAAAAACAAAAACAAAAAAGGAGGTAAAACTAGTGTTTTTTTTTTTTAATGGTAAAGTGATGCACTGGACATTATAGCACCTGTATGAAATGAAAACTACTTTCACCACTGCCACAATGATAATAAAAACTTTATTCAAACAATAGAATGTAATTTTCAGCATTAAATGGTAGTACTTTCTTTTCTATTCCCACGTGGCTTTATACGTGTGTAATCCCTCAGTGGTCCTGTAGGTTCCATAGTGGTCCATACTAGTCTATGTGCTCTTATACGTATGTCCTGTCAACTTTTTTATTATCTGCTCAAATTAATATTGATACTAGTTTTGGTATCGCTTACTTATTGATAATCTGATTTTCCATACTTTTGATAATCCTGTCTGTGTATATACTAGTATAGGCCTGATGCCCTGATGAGCATTACCAAATAAACTCCAGTCCAGCAGCGAAAGGTTATTTAAACCCTCAGTAAGTCAAATATCAGCTATCATGTGACCTTTGAGAAAACATGTTTCAGAGAGTTTTATTTATAGCTCGAAGTGAAGAATGTGGCATATGTACATGTTATGTGTCACCATGAGAACATACTTGAATCTGATTGGTCTAAAGGTCACAACAGCAAAACAAGACGAGAAATCAAACTAGAGTAAATCCATTTAAGAAAAACGCGCTGTCGAAACATGCACAAAGCTCTTCTTCTTCTGCACTTTTTTCACAAACTAAACCGTCTGTACTGTCGTTATTACCTGGCCAGCCAAATGATATCTCTCTGTATTTCCTATACACCGCGATACCATTTGGACACTCTCCATCCACTCTCGCTCCTCCGGTTCCAAACCGACTCCGCGATTCTGATTCGTTCAAAGATGGTGACGTCAGTGCACCCGCCTTTGCCCGCAAAGTCACTCTTAGGCAGCGGAAGTTCCGCCTCAGTTTTGAATCAAGATGGCGCAATCTCTGATTGGTTCACTTAGCTGTCTGTCTACGCGCAACCGCAGCGCATTCTGTGGATCAAACGTTACCAGACTCACTCGCTGGTACAGCGATGAGTCATGGATTCTTCCAGGCAACTGTCGTTAGGTCTGACGCATGTCTGTTGCGTCGCCATGTTTTAGTGCTGCTCTGTGATTGGTCACCCGTTGCTGGGTGAATTTGTACCATACACAGGAGTATCTCAAGATGGATTCTCGTGCAAACTGTTCTTCTGGTCCTGTTTTCAGCTTTGAGGTTGAATTGTTCACTTCTTTTCACCTGAATCATTTCCTCATGTTTCTCCTTCGGAGTCTGTACAGCTGTGAGTCAGGCAGAGGTCAAAGGTCACCACACACCAGGGGCAATAATGTGTGCGCTTATCTGTGTACAAAAACACAACTATCCTCTCATCTCTTTCTCACCCTCTCTTTTCACCTGTTGTTTCTCTTCTTCCTCTGTTTCTTTCTCTCACTTTTTTCCTCCCTTTCTCTTTTCCTGGTCTCTCTCCCTCTTTGTTTTCTCTTTTCATTAGGTTTTCTTTTTTCTCTCTTCCTCTTTCTTCATTCATTCATCACCTATCTCTGGCCTCCTCTCTCTCCCTCTCTCCTCTGTGACTCTTTACCTGTCTTTTGCTCTCCTTCCTCTTCTTTCTTTCATCCCCCTCTCTCTCCTCCCATTTTCCCTCTCTCTTCCCTGCATCTCCCCCCTTTTCTCTCTTTGATTTTCCTTTCTTTGGCCTTTTTTTCCAGTCCCTCTCTCTCTCCCAATCCCTCTCTCTCTCCCTCTCCTTTCATAAATGAAGCATGTTAAAGTGGCGGAGGGGGCAGTCAGTGAAGCAGGTTGGGTTTAATCATGTCCAGATTCTGATCAAAGCATTTGTGTTTTGGTTCAGCTGAAGCGGAGATGAGATATGCCTCTATCTCCGACTTTCTCATGGACTCAAACATCTCACATGAGGAGCGGTTTGTGTCACTGTTCTCTGTTTTCACTTTTACATAAATAAATCACTTATGGCATACACTGAAATGTAGAACATTCTGAGCCTTGAAAATGCAGACAGACTAATGATAAAGAGTTACTCAAACATGTGAGTGAAACAAAACAACTCCAGGTCTGTTACAGGGAACAACATTATAACAAGACTTAAAGCCCCAGTGTGTAGGATTCGTGGCGCATAGGTGGATGGTGCTATTGCACTTTCTGTTTTAGCTACGGCAGATCTCGAGGGTCACCCGGGCTCGGTCCCTTTTTTTTTTTTTTTCTCATGAAAACACACATTCCCGATCATGTACCATGACACTCTACACATCAAATGAAACCTTACAGTCTCCTCTTTTTGACTATGCAATTCATTTCCCTGCAAAACAATCACTCCCCGAGCACATGGGGCTTTTATACGGAAAAGCACAAAACGAGGTTAGCTTACCTTAGAATGCTTTGCACAGGTCAAACTCTGTATTTCACCATAAACTTGCTCTCAATTTGTCCGTAAGTATCCAGCGAATAAAATCCAGTAAAACAATTTAGTCCAAAACACGTGTTAGATCCATTACGACGTGTGATCCGGCAGCATGCTTGTGTTGTTTACCCAAAACCACGAGCCTTGCCGAAGGCGGAGCCCAAATGTCCTTCTGCGGCTCTCGTATTCAAAATGGCTGCCTCTGCATGGGGAAGATCCCCCTTTTATGTGACTATATCTAAGTCCAAAAGAATACTTTGATTTCATGATGGAAGTGAAAAGGCTTGGAAAACAATGTATTTTTGAATGGGTATCTTCAATTTCAGTAATTAACGGGTGAAAATCTTACACACTGTCCCTTTAAAGCTTAAAGAGTCAGATTTGTGTAATGTCACACTTTTAGTGTCCTGTACAGTTCTGTACTGAGCCCACCCCACTCTCTCTCTGTCATGTACTGACTCTCTCTCTCTCTCTGTGTGTGTCTTGTACTCTCTTTCTTCTTTCTCTCACTCTCTTTCTCTCTCTCTCTCTCTCTCGATGTGTTCTGTACTGACTCTCTCTCTATGCGTCTTGTACTCTCTTTCTTCTTTCTCTCTCTCGATGTGTTCTGTACTGACTCTCTCTCTATGCGTCTTGTACTCTCTTTCTTCTTTCTCTCACTCTCTTTCTTTCTCTTGCTCTCTCTCTCTCTCTCTCTTGATGTGTCCTGTACTGACTCTCTCTCTCTCTCTCTCTCTCTCTATGTGTCTTGTACTCTCTTTCTTCTTTCTCTCACTCTCTTTCTTTTTCTCTCTCTCTCTCTCTCTTGATGTGTCCTGTACTGACTCACTCTCTCTCTCTTGCTATGTGTCTTGTACTCTCTTTCTCTCTCTTTTTGTGTCCTGTACTGATGACTCTCTCTCTTTCTCTCTATGCGTCCTGTACTGACTCGCTCTCTCTCTTTCTCTCTCTCTTTGTGTGTCCTGTACTGACTCTTTCTCTATGTGTCTTGTACTCTCTTCTTTCTCTCACTCTCTTTCTTTCTCTCTCTCTCTTTCTCTCTATGCGTCCTGTACTGACTCTCTCTCTCTCTCTTTCTCTCTCTCTTTGTGTGTTCTGTACTGACTCTTTCTCTATGTGTCTTGTACTCTCTTTCTTCTTTCTCTCTCTCTTTCTTTCTCTCTCTCTCTCTCTCTCGTTCTCTCTCTCTCTCTCTATGTGTCCTGTACTGACTCGCTCTCTCTCTCTTTCTCTCTCTCTCTTTGTGTCCTGTACTGACTCTCTATGTGTCTTGTACTCTCTTTCTTCTTTCTCTCTCTTTCTCTCTCTCTCTCTCTCTCTCTCTCTCGATGTGTCCTGTACTGACTCTCTCTCTATGCGTCTTGTACTCTCCCCCTCTCTCTCTCTCGATGTGTCCTGTACTGACTGACTTACTCTCTCTCTATGCGTCTTGTACTCTCCCTCTCTCTCTTTCTCTCTTTGTGTCCTGTACTGACACTCTCTCTATGCGTCTTGTACTCTCCCTCCCTCTCTCTCTCTCTTTCTCTCTTTGTGTCCTGTACTGACTCTCTCTGTGTGCCCTGTAATGATTCTCCCCCTCTTTCTTGTAGAACCCAGACTCTCTGGACTTATCCATCCAGTCCCTGCTCTCGTCTCTGTTCCCTCCGTTCGACCTCACTGCTCCGGTCGTGCTCAGTCAGCTCTTCAGAACCATCGAGGAGCGTTACCATGGAGATGCACTACACTGTCTGATCAACTTCCTCATCCCCGCCAAACATGTGCTGGAGAGTGTACAGCAAGCTGCCTGTGTGAGTACTACTACTACTACTACTACTACTACTACTACTACTACTACTACTACTACTACTACTACTACTACTACTACTACTAGTACTACTACTACATCAACATCAGCTTCCATTGGAAAATGCAGTTTTCTAACGTGGAAGTCAGTGGACTTGTTTCTTTCATTAAGTCATTTTAGATCACTATTACAATGTAAATGTCTAAATGATAACATAACAGGTGTCATAGATTATAACGATACAGCATCCATACACACTACAGGTCTTGTTTAAACCACACCTCTGCTCCTCTGTGTTCCAGACGGGCTTCTGTGATGTGGTGTTCCGCTGTGAGGGCTGGCCTCTCTGTCTCCATGATCAGACTGTGGTCCAGCTCGCTCCAGTCAACCCTCTGCTGCTGCGCCCAGGGGACTTCTACCTGCAGGTGTGTGCACACTCTCATTTCCTCCATCAACACATACATCAGGTCAGACACATTTTCTCAAATACATGGGAATACATCAGGTACCAAGGCTTTAAAACACATTCTCGACATGCAGAAAATCTCATAACTTATTTATTTCTGTGTGTCTATAGGTGGCGCCGTTTGGAGAACAGGCCGCTCGCATTGTCCTTAAGAGCCTTCTAGAGGAGGGCTGTAGGGAGGTGGAAGAGACCCCAATCCCTGAGGCGTCTTACCCGATCATCTTCACCCTTGAGTGGCTTCAAGAACTCAACCAGGACCGCCATGGAGCTCCACTGTCCCGCTGTCTCCTGTGTACTGACCAGGGCATTGTCAAACTGCCTTGGGACAAGATCGCTGTCCCCGAATTCATCGATAAACCAAAAACTGTCCCCATAATGCCTCCTATTTGCTCAGAACCTGAACCCAAACATCTCACACAACATTCGAAGTATATCTCTTCAACTTTACCACTTGAAATGCACCATCCCCCCAAAAACAAAATGTCCGCCTCGCTGCGTCACCCGCACTATTCGTCACGCGTGATCAAACCAGATAAGAAATTAAAAGCACAAGTGAAACCAGTTGGATGGGTCTCTCCGAATACGTGGGACAGACCTATAGAAAAGGGAATAGAAGGGGACTATGTGGACTTGGTTGAAATCGCCAAAGAGAGAGAGCGCTTGGATAAGACTGACAGAAAAGTTCATCCAGGATTAATAAAAGCAATCCGACCTCCGCAGCCTAAACTTGGAACGCAATGTCTCACCGCAACACTGCAATATTCCGAAAATCGTTTTGTTCCATGCAGCGATATTGGAATTTCCGATGAAGAACTGAAAAGTAGGTACAGGGAGTCGTACATGGTGGCACTGAAAAACCCAGTCGCGTTAGAAAAAGGGAACGCTGACTACCTGTCTTCTCTCGATAAACTCAGATATTTGGAAGAAACTCAAAACATATCCATTGGCACATCAGATTTCCAAAAAGAAGGTCTTGGGATGGCTTTGGATCACAGTAAAGCAGACATTTTAAACAATCAAGAGCTTTGCCAATTTAGGGAATTCTGCGAACCTGCTACTGTACGATACGCTAGCCATGTAAAAGACCTCAAGAAAGCAACGGAAACATCAACCTGCACCAACGATATCGCCAAAAAGGATCATCTGGAGTCCAAATGTGGTGCGGTTGGGTTTATGGATGTTGTTTTGGAAGGTTTTGAGAAGAAATCTGAAGTGGTGAAGGGATCCGGAAAGCATAAATTCAAAATAAGATCTTGGTCTAGCGTGTCAGAGGGGCCTAAAGGAATTCCACTCCTCCATAGCAGAAGTCGCAGTGATATTGGCCCTAAGGTGATGGATGATTTGGGGCAGAGGCACAGAGAGACGAAGGGGGAGATTGAGCTTGGACCAGGAAGAGATGAGCAGAGGAAATCCCCCCACACTGGTGAGTTATGTGCTACTACAAGGCTACTACAACTGTTGCATTGGCTGTTACTAATACTACTGATAACTACTACCACTTCTACAACTGCGGCTACTATTATATCACTGATATTACTACTACTACTACTACTTACTACTACTACAACTACTACTACTACTACTATTGCTCCTGCTGCTACCACTAACACTACTACTAGGCGGCACGGTGGCTGAGTGGCTCATGCTTCACAGCTAGAAGGTTCCGGGTTCGATCCCCGGGTCGCCCGAGCCTTTCTGTGTGGAGTTTGCATGTTCTCCCCGTGTCTGGATGGGTTTCCTCCGGGTACTCCGGTTTCCCCCATCAACCCAAAACATGCTCCAGCTGAGGTCCTGACCAAGCCGAGCAATAAGATCATGGAGATGGGTCCCCGGGCGCCTGAAAGACGGGCTGCCCATTGCTCCTCATGGATGGGTCAAATGCAGAGAAATAATTTCCCTACGGGGATGAATAATGTCTGTCTTCTTTTTCTTCTTCTTCTTCTTACTGCTCCTACTATGACTGCTACAGATACTATTACTTATTTCTATTACTTATATCTACTACTTGGTTTACAACATTGTATTCCCTGCACTCACTCCCTTAAATACATGAAGTTTAAATAGTACTTTGAGCCTATTAATACTTCTACTAATATTACTACTTCCTTAAAATCCTAAATCCCATTGCTCAGCATGTCTGATCTCTATAATGTACACACTGGTTGTTGTATGATGCTTTGCCTTTGAATTGTGTGAAGAATCCCTCAGTCATCCAGGTAGAATCCTTTGAACTACAATTACTTCTACTACTGCTACTACTACTGCTACTGTTACTGCTACTACTACTAATACTACTACGATTACTACTACTTCTACAGCATCATAAGCCTCTATATACCCTATCCCCTGCAGTCAATTATCCATGCAGTAGTACTATGAATACTTCTACAAATACTACTAACCCTTCCTTTAAATCCTGCATTCCATCTCTCAGCTTGTGTGATTTGTACAGTGCACACTAGTCCTTCTGTGGTGCTTTGCTTTTGAAAATAACCTTTGTAAAGTGCTTGTCTCTGATTAGCTTTAACACTTCATCTTCTGTTTCTGTTCTGTTCAAATGGTGTGAGACATGCTCCAGCAGGGACCTCCCGACCTCCGCCTCCACCCCAAGACAGGCTCTCGTTTATAGGGGAAAACAGTGCATGATCCTGGGGTCAAGTTCACAGCCCCGCCCCTCCTCTTCTCCCACCACATCTGTTTAAAATCCATACATTTTACTCAGGCATACATTTTACAGTAGGTTGTGTTTACATGACGACAACATTCAAATAGGGTGAATTTGTGAGATGAATCATAATCGGATGTACATTTCAGTCTGAATGGATATAATTCACAAAGCGCAAAGGCTGCACTGTTTGAAGGGCTATCATTTTCTCCACAAACAACAAAATGTTCTGTCTTATTTTGCATAAACTCTGCTAACTCTGTAGTTTAAATCCGAGCAAAAATTAATGTGACTCTTGTATTAGTTTGTCAGTTCAGATTTCAGTCTTTTTGTCTCCTGGACATGTTTAAAATGTGAACTTTGAATAGACTCATGCTATTAAAATATCAATTGCAAATTTAATCTCAATGCTTTTCAGAAGAATTTCCACGTTTACATTTACACAGGTCAGAATCCTCAGGTGGAGTTTGCTGTGTAACTGTCCGTTGCAGATTTATTGATCTGGTTTATAGTTCATAGCTCTGTAATTACTGGGCATAGCCACATGAAATAAAAACTTACACAAAGTTTAAGCTCCACTCTGTCAAAAATAATAAATACTGTAAGTATATAACATACTGTAGAGGAAGCCAATAGTACTTTAAAACATGAATAAAACATAATGGGACATTTGATCACCATTTGAAGTTTATCTATAGATCTTTTCCATATTGCCCGACAGCTGCGGGGTCTCATATGCACAGAAACCCCCTCTCTCTCCCTCATCTCACTCTCCTTCCCTCCTCCCTTCTCGCTCCCCCTCTCTTTCTTTCTCCCCTTCTCAGTTTATTGCTCTCCTCTCTCTCCTCCCACATCTTCCTGTCCCACGCTATTCTCTTCTCTCTACCTCACCCCTCTTTCTCACCCTCTCTTCCTCTCTCCCTCCATCCCTCCCTCCCTCTCCTCCTCTCTTCTTTCTCCCCCCTCTACATAAAGCACTTCTCTGTGAATACCATTTCCTGTCCCTCCTCTGTCTCTGTTGGAAATGTGAACGATGGGGCAATAGTCGCAGGGAGAGTCCACAGAGGAGCGGCATACTTGACCTCTGACCCCTGAACTGTACTAGAAAGAGCCCCGTTGACCTTTGAACTTGGGAGAGTTAGCATTAGCCGCGGCACGAGAGGAGATGCTCAAATTTCAGATCATAGTTCAGAGCGAGAGGGAATGGAACCTTTTAATGGTGTATTAAAAACTACTACCAGCATACATACAAACGAATACACTGGCTACAAAATACAACTGTTCTTTTTCTGCCAACGAATGCAAGTTTTAAAGCCCCAGTGTGTAGGATTCGTGGCGCATAGGTGGATGGTGCTATTGCACTTTCTGTTTTAGCTACGGCAGACCTCGAGGTCCGCACGCTGCTACAGTATAAATAAAACGCAGTCTCGTTTTTTTGTTTTGGTTTTTTTTTTCTCATGAAAACACACATTCCCAATCATGTACCATGACACTCTACACATCAAATGAAACCTTACAGTCTCCTCTTTTTGACTATGCAATTCATTTCCCTGCAAAACAATCACTCCCCGAGCACATGGGGCTTTTATATACGGAAAAGCACAAAACGAGGTTAGCTTACCTTAGAATGCTTTGCACAGGTCAAACTCTGTATTTCACCATAAACTTGCTCTCAATCTGTCCGTAAGGATCCAGCGAATAAAATCCAGTAAAACAATTTAGTCCAAAACACGTGTTAGATCCATTATGACGTGTGATCCCGCAGCATGCAGTGTTGTTTACCCAAAACCACGAGCCTTGCCGAAGGCGGAGCCCAAATGTCCTTCTGCGGCTCTCGTATTCAAAATGGCTGCCTCTGCATGGGGAAGATTCCCCTTTTATGTGACTATATCTAAGTCCAAAAGAATACTTTGATTTCATGATGGAAGTGAAAAGGCTTGGAAAACACTGTATTTTTGAATGGGTATCTTCAATTTCAGTAATTAACGGGTAAAAATCTTACACACTGTCCCTTTAAGGTAAAGAGCGGGTATTATGCAAAATTAGGTTTTTGGAGCTTTCTATCATTTTATAACATTGTTCTCTAATCAAAAACATACCAGAAGGTTGTAGGTATCAAACCATCCTTGTGGCTAGCAGCAAAACGCCCCGTTTCTTTCCACAAAAACAAGCCAATTTGAAATTAAAAATGTATGTTTTTAACATCACTAATGCTGTTATCTGAAACATGGAGAGGCTTCTTCATGATCTCAACTAGCACATTCTGCAAAAAAAACGAAAATCACAAATTTTGAAAAAACAAACAAACAAAAAAAACAAATTTTCTCGGAATCTGTAATGCTGACTTGAGGGCTCAAAGTCTGTGGTGTGTCACATTTTTCTCAAAAACTACATCGTATAAAATGACAATTCTTTGTTTTTGTACTCATCAGGTCCCAATCAGCCCAAATAACAGAGAAATCAACAAAGCATGCCATGCAAGAGGTCAGGTCCTAGGAGGTTAATGCTATACTGTGGGACACTCCAGGCAAAGCAATAACACCTTCATGGAAACAATCATTGACAACGAAACATTTATCAGAAAAAACATACACAGTTCACCTTTAAAGGGACAGTGTGTAAGATTTTTACCCGTTAATTACTGAAATTGAAGATACCCATTCAAAAATACATTGTTTTCCAAGCCTTTTCACTTCCATCATGAAATCAAAGTATTCTTTTGGACTTAGATATAGTCACATAAAAGGGGGATCTTCCCCATGCAGAGGCAGCCATTTTGAATACGAGAGCCGCAGAAGGACATTTGGGCTCCGCCTTCGCCTTCGGCAAGGCTCGTGGTTTTGGGTAAACAACACAAGCATGCTGCGGGATCAGACGTCGTAATGGATCTAACACGTGTTTTGGACTAAATTGTTTTACTGGATTTTATTCGCTGGATCCTTACGGACAAATTGAGAGCAAGTTTATGGTGAAATACAGAGTTTGACCTGTGCAAAGCATTCTAAGGTAAGCTAACCTCGTTTTGTGCTTTTCCGTATAAAAGCCCCATGTGCTCGGGGAGTGATTGTTGTGCAGGGAAATGAATTGCATAGTCAAAAAGCGGAGACTGTAAGGTTTCATTTGATGTGTAGAGTGTCATGGTACATGATCGGGAATGTGTGTTTTCATGAGAAAAAAAAACAAAAAAAACGGGGCCGCGTTTTATTTATACATAAGCGGCGCGCGGCTCGTGCGCCACAAATCCTACACACTGGGGCTTTAAACTGCATGCACTATGTAGCGAAGCATTTTCAATGAACCAACAGCCAGAGCTTTTGCGCCCTCTGCTGGCATTTTACCAAAATTAGTTCCACTTTTTAAAAGTTGTACAGCTCGAAAGGGCTAACTGAGTTCTTACTGTAGTTTAATCCTCCTGGGACCGGAAGAAAAAAAGTGTCTAAATTATTTTTATTATTATTATTTTAATTTTTTATTTGGAGGTAAATGAACACCTTAGCATTTACATTTTGTTAATTTTATTTTTATTAATATTTTTGTAACTTGTCCTCTGTAATGGACTGTAATAGTGTTAAATCCATCTCAAGTTAACCTAACCTAAACCTAACAAAAACATTTTTTCGTTCGGTTTTACAGTTACCTCAAAAAGTTTTTAGACTCCTATTTATTTATTTATTTATTTATTTATTTATTTATTTATTTATTTATTTATTTATTTATTTATGTATTTATTTATTTGTATTTATTATTTTTTATGTTTTTTTTTAAATTTGTATGTATTATTTACATATTTCTTTACTTATTTATGTATTTTATTTATATATTTTTTGATTTATTATTATTATTATTATTATTATTATTTATTTATTTATTTATTTTATTGTAGTGCAACCACAAACTGGAGTCTTATCTCAAAACTTAAAAGATGTCCACTATAAAGGACACAAATGAATGGGCGGGTCTCAGGAGGTTATATTTATCCTTTTTTCTTCCTTGTCTTTCAGAGCCGCAGTCCGGTCCCAGTGCCCCTGAGCCTGAAGCCCTGCCCCTGCAGACCCCTAACCCTCCTGGACCCTCTGCTCCACCAGAAGAGGGCTCTCTTACATGTATCACTCCACTGCTCCAGCTGGGCATCATCTGTCTGCCAGGTCATCCAAACTCTGAAAAGTATTAGGATGGATTAGCAGAACACTGGATATATGCTATTCTCATGATTTTTTTTAAAGGTCCCATGACATGGTACTTCTTGATGCTTTTATATGGCTCCTTAATGGTTCCCTAATACTGTAAATGAATCCTTCTTCAAAATCAACACTCAGTGCATGAGAAACAGAGATAAGACGAGAAAGAGTCATAAATATCTCCCTCAAACACTTTATTCTGGGCGTTGTTGCTTGAATGCAAATGAGGAGAAAAGAGCTGGCCTATAGTAGAGGGTGGGGGCGTGGCCAAACTCTCCGCTCTCGGCTCTGAGCCCTCAGCTGATCCATTTCCGTGTTTTTGCACGGGGGGAGAGATTTGAAGCGTTCCATTGAAAAATAAACACATTTCCACAGAAAATAAAATCAAACCACTGCTGTTCAAAGGTCCAGAGGCTCAGATAAAGGACTTCCGAGCCTAGAAACACTCGGACGTGCCTCCAGGCAAATAAAAAAATGCATTTCGCATTGCCTAGCGCATTCGCAGTCCAAACTCTCTGAGCGTGATTTACAGAGACGCTGAGTACAGACAGACGGGGGTGGAACTGCATTTGCATTTCTTTTTTCGATCTGACGTCAATAAGGTGCTTTGTTCAAAATCGCCCGTTTGAGCTCCGATTTTTTGTAACGCAGAAAAGGATCGCAAATGCTCAGTTTAGACATTTCGCAACTTTTAACCATGGGGGGGGGGGGCTAAACAGGGTAGGGGGGCTCACATTAACGTTCAAAAACCTCAGAAAGTGAAAATTTCATGCCATGGGACCTTTAAAACATTTAACCACAGCCAAAAAATTTTAAAACTTACTCACAGTATATCACTTTTTTAGCTAAAAAATAGAATCAAATAAGCAAAAACATCTCCACAAATCTGACTCAACACTTAGATGTGACTTGCCACTGCTAGAAAGTCCATTTTTAAATGCCTTATTTATTAGCTCAAAATATTGAATACAATTTTGTATTAAGTTTTAATTTTGTAAAATGTTAGCTAACTGTACCACAACATGAGGCGAGATATATGTGTGTGCGTGTGTGCCTGTGTGTGTCTCCCCCTACAGGCAGCAGGGACAGAGCAGGCCGGGCTGTGGTTGAGGTTTATGGAAACAAAGACGAGTGGCACCACCCTCTGGTCACTGCTCAGAACATTTGCAAACTCCTGCTCCACCTGCACTCCCTGCCCAGGTAATATAAGGCCTATCAAGACTACATTAGCACCATATGACCATTATGCTTTCACTCCACACTAGTGTTCATTTTGACAAGACATTTGAACTGAGTCTTTTAGGCTACGTTTATACGGTGACGATCAAAACAGAAGACGCAAAAGTGGCGTCTCGTCTTCAATTTTTTTTAATCCGCGTTTAACGAGCGTTCTCAACAGGAAATGTTTGTTTACGAAGATGCAAAAGTGGGCGAATTCGATTGAATATGCCTGCCAGGCCGCTAGGTGGCACCGTGATAGAGCAGCGGCATGTCGGCGAGCATGCGCAAAATTGTCATTTTCTAATAGTTTATTTTACCCGTCTCTGTTCACCTATGGTATCCGTATACATTTTATACAATTGTTGAAATGACTCTTGTATGTTGACTAGAGCTGTTAGCGCAACTTGAACATCCGTGGTATCAAGGTAGTCCGACATGTTTGTTACTGTTTTTACCGGCTTGGCGCATCCAGTGTGACGTCAGGTGTATGCGGCGTGAACATGTTTTGCGCTTCTTGCCGTTTAGACGGAGGGCCCATGTACACGAGAACGCTTACAGGTAAAAACGACAAAATATTTTATCAGAAGTGCCTTTCGTTTACACGGTGATGGCGTTTTTGGGGCCTAAAAACGCAAAAATCTGAAACCACCCTCCAAAGTGGAAAAGTTAAATACACTCCACTGTAGCGTCTCCGTGTAAACTGCCCAAGACGCAAAAATAGGTCTTCTTTAAAATAATAATAATAATAATAATTGTATTCCTCCAAAAATATACATTTAAAGGAAAAGTAATGTTTTTTTTTACAATTTTACAATTATTTCGGTAATAAAACAAGTTGTTTTACTCACCCATAGCACTTTGGTGTCATATGGAGCACTTCCGGAGATGTTTTAGATTTGCCGTTAGTCTAGCGCAACTTCTAGCCATAGCTCGGGGCATATAATATATTCCCCAAGCATGTAATATGCCCCGTGCGGGCTCCAAATAACACAAACTTTAGCACTTTTCAAATCATAGAAGCCCGATGTCTTAGTCTACGATTGCGTTTGAATCAAAAGTGGCCTGTAATCCGAGATTTATTCATAGTTTACAGCTTTGCGTTTCATGTTTGGGTCCCGGGAGCTGAGAGCACAGTCCGCACATGCGCACTGGCGTCCTCATCTACTCGAAACTATGGCTAAATCTCGGATTACAGGCCACTTTTGCTTCAAACGAAATCGTAGACTAAGACATCGGGCTTCTATGATTTGAAAAGTGCTAAAGTTTGTGTTATTTGGAGCCCGCAAAGTAATGCCCCGAGCACTCAAGTTAACGGATACGCTACAACATAACTTCTACGAAACTGCTCAAAATGACACCAAACTGCTATGGGTGAGTAAAACTACTTGTTTTATTGCCGAAAGAAGGCTCAAATTGTAAAAAAAAAAACGTCACTTTTCCTTTAAGTATCAGAAAATAGGGGTGTTATGCTTTATTAAAGGTCCACAATGTAACTTTTGTGGTGGAGAAAATACTTTAGCAAAGTTGATCTAATCTCATAAGTGTTGATATTTCAAAAAAACAACAACAACAGTGAAATTATAACATCATCAAACTGTAGAAAGTGACTGCAGCCTTAGCATTAGCTTTAGCATGGCCTTTAGCACCAGACCTCGAGGTTGTTTGGGTCATTCTAAGTGTTTCAACAGCAAACACCTGAGCTCACTTTGTTTACACTGTTTTAATGGAACTTTAAGGACCAGCAGTAGCCCACTGCCCCTCACTGTGTCCCCAGGGACCAGTGCTCCACATGGGCTAACTATAGACAAGCTGCCCCCCTCCAGAATGCAGCCAGCAGGAGGGAAGGAACAACATGTGTGAAGGAGAGAGAGAGAGAGAGGGAGGGAGGGAGGAGGGGGAGAAAACACAAGAAAGAGAGGAAGAGAATAGGGGGAGAAGAGAGGTGGAGAGAGAAGAGGAACTGACAGATGGAGAGAAAGATGGAGAGGATGAAGTCTGGGAGAGAGAGAAGGAGAGAAAGAGAAAAAGAGGAAGGCAAACAAAGAGTGCAAGGGTAGGGAGGGAAGGAGGGAGAGGAAAATGGGGAAGGAGAAAGAAGGAGGGAGTAGAGAATGAGAGAATAGAGTGAGAACGGAAGGGAGTGACAGACAGAGTGTGGAAAGAGGGCGAGAAGAGAGGAAAGAGTAGGAAAAAGGGGTTCAGGATAGAGAAAGGGAGAGAGAAGAGAGTGAGAAGGGAGGCAGAGGGTGAAAAGGAGAGGGGGTGAGAGTAAGAGAAGAAAGAAGAAGAATCCTTTATTTATCCCCGTAGGGAAATTATTTCTCTGCATTTAACCATCCTTTCAAGAGCAGGAGTGAGGGAAGGAGTGAGGAGAAATAAGAGAGGGAGAGAGATGAGACATGTAAATAACAGTGACAGCTCTGGTGAAAACAGATCTTTGGTGCCTGGATATTTTAGGAGTTAATAAAACACAAACCTTTCAACACTGCGAAAAGTGAGGACAGGGGCAATTCCCTTCAAATGCATACTACTGTTGGGTCCTTTGGCAAGACACTTCACCCATCGTCCCTATGTGAGAGTGTTATTTCAGCCTGATAGTAAATGGAGAGGCATTAGACCCTTAAGTATTACTTAACAAAAATAAGCTTTACTGAAATCATTTTTGAACAACTGCTTTGTAGGGTTGTCAAAAGTATCAAAAATCAGATACCAAAAAATAATAAGACTAGTATCATAACTAGATACTCATTTGAGCAGGTGTCGATGCTAAAAAAAAAGTCACATTGACATAAAAGAAAGTACTACCATTTCATGTTGAAAATCACATAGCATTGTCTAAGGAAAGAGTGTTTTTGATCATTTTGATAATGTTTTCTTTCTGTTATTGTGTGTTATTTTTCCAGGAGGGAAGTGTCAGACCTTGGTTTGACTCTGATCATAAACTCCAAGAAGAAGCCTCCTCCTCCCGCATTCTACCAGGCTCTGCTCATGGCACAGGTAACATACATGCACACACTCACACACATATGCACCTGATGCTCGTGCACACTCCTTATTCACACACACCATACCAGCAAAGCCAGTTTTAGTGGCAATAAAATCTTGGCAAAAAATATTCTGATTCAGGATTAGTGCTAGATGGGACCATAGGCTGTATATGAATGACAGGAACATGAAGTGAGCATGAGCATGAATTCGTCAAGCTCTGGTTGCAATTTTCTATTGAAAAATCTTCACTTCTCTCTGTAACTGCTGCTGTGAGCCACGTCATTTTGATTTTAAAATGGTCCTGGTCTTTTTGTTTTACTATTTTCTCCATAAATTAAGATATGAACATTTAATATCAGAGAAGTGAGGCACCTTCTTTCCCTGAGGTCTCTACCTCTAGCGTTAGAAACAGGTTTGATTGACAGGCTCAATGCTAACCACCCGCTCCCTGCTAAATCAGTGATGTGGGGGGCAGAAACTGCCAAACTATTAAAAATTTAACAGAATCTTTCATTTTAAATGTGCTTTTTGGACTTAAAAGAAATGTTTTATGGATATTAGTTAGCATATATCTGGTTAGCCTGTACTATGTCTCTGAACTATTATATGGGTTAAGAAGAGATAAGGTGAGTAGATGAGAACTCATAATCTGTTTTCTAAACCTGAATTATAACACTCCCTGTGCCGGGCCCTAATCTTAGCCATTTCCCAAATGAGGACTATCAGGGATACAAATACACTTTGTTTTTGCTATAATGCTTATAATACATTTTAAAAATAATCAAGTTAATGTGTTCTAATAATGTCCATAATGTGGTCTAATGTAAAATATTTAACTAAACCTGCAAAATTAGTCAAGACCACTGAAAGCAACTTCAGTACTGCGGATGTCCACAAGAGAGAGACATCCGCAGACATTTTCTGAGTCTTCCGAGTTCTGTGCAGCAGAAGAGAATTCTCATGAAACGTGTTTGAAGGCTGAATAAAAGGGATGGAAACATCAGAGGGACCATGTCTGCTGCTTAATGTACAAATGATTTATGTGCATCTTGTTAATGTGCAGGACCTCACTGGTTCTGTTTTTGTAGTTATTTAATGCATTTTTTAAATAAATACTTAAATTATACAAAAACTATATACCTTAACATATAAATATAAAACTTAATAGTTATGTGTTTATGGTCGACCTCACTCTAAGGATGTTTTCTTGTCCCTGTGTGTCTCTCAGGAGCAGGCTCTGCACACAGTCCACTGCATTGTCCTGTTTGTGGACAAAGACTCAAGTCCACGACCCGAAAAGCTCAGCGGTCTACAGGTATCACATTTATATACAAGTATCACATTTATATAATCACATTGATATAGAACATTTATATAATCACATTTATTTAGACGTATTCAGTTTATATGATCACAGTTATATAATCACATATAAACAGACATCTGCAAGCATCACATTTATATTGGACAGATTTAAAATGTTGTTAGCGCTATAGATGTCTTTCTGGTTTCCCTGGAGTAAGCCGCTTTTATTTTTGATAGTTTTCTGTTTTATTTTACGGTGTAAGATGATATTAGTCTTGTAGATGAGATACCTTTGTCCTCTGATCCCTGACCTCCTCCTCTCTGTGCTTCAGATGGACGTGGTGTCGTCTCTAAAGTCTCTGATTAAAACAGTGGAGAGCTGTGAGCTGAGTGCAGCACTCGGAGGGACATTCGTGTTCTCCCTTCAGGACTGGCTCCAACTGCACCAGGTGAACACAAAGCACTCACAAGCAGGTGCCATGTCTGTGAAACATAACATAATACATGACCAGCCAAAAGTGTTTGTGGAATAA
The DNA here is from genome assembly GCA_036785185.1 of Paratrypauchen microcephalus. NCBI lineage: Eukaryota > Metazoa > Chordata > Actinopteri > Gobiiformes > Gobiidae > Paratrypauchen > Paratrypauchen microcephalus. The sequence goes on along the minus strand of JAVJIX010000050.1, from coordinate 3,923,749 downwards.
GTCATCAAACATATAAAATTAAATATATGGAATTTTGTAGCAAATAACTTTATATTCAAATCCTCAAAGTAGCCACCCTTTACTTTGTCAAAATATATTTAATATTTCATTTTTTTTTTTTTGCTAGATAAGCCCATAGATCTTACTTCATATATGTGATGTCTTCCCTATGCATCTAAAATGTAGAAAGTAATAAAAATAAAGAAAAGGGTGTTTCCAAAGTTTTATTGATTGATTGATTTGTATTTATTTGTGCATTAGTTTGTGCCAAGAGAGAAACAATAAAGATATATTATTATATATACACGTTGTAAACAACAGAAAAGCTGTAATGTGACTCTAATCCAACTAAGTCAGTTCTTTAAGATCATATTGTGTAAAAAAAAAAAAAAACACGCTTAGATTAAAATGTCACTTTACAAACAGAGCTTTAGACAGAGCAGCACACCCCCAGGGGAATGTTGATCACACCAGCGATAAAGTGTAACATAACAGAAATATCAAAGTTCAAAGTTCAAAGTAGGCTTTATTGTCAAAAACCATCTGTACAGGTTGTACACACAGGATTTGAAATTGCAGTCTTCTCCCTAGACCCACAGTGCACATTTGAACATTAAACATCTTATAAACAAGACAATAACACAAACACCATGACTAAAACATCACATATACCCATAGCAAAAGTACAATAGGCTTGTATATAATACAAATAAGTAAAACACACAATGTGTAGTGTAATAAAGCTCAAATGGTGCCATTTAAGCAGGAGTGTCAGTGTCATGATGGTCATGAGCTCTGGGTAATGACCGAAAGGACAAGATCGCGGATACAAGCGGCCGAAATCAGTTTCCTCCGCAGAGTTGTTAGGCGCACCCTTAGAGATAAGGATGAGGAGCTCAGTCACACGGGAGCTCGGAGTAGAGCCGCTGCTTCTCCACGTCGAGAGGAGCCAGCTGAGGTGGCTCGGGCATCTGTTTCGGATGCCTCCTGGATGCCTCCCTCGTGAGGTGTTCCAGGCATGTCCCACTGGGAGGAGGCCCCGGGGAAGACCCAGGACGCACTGCAGGGACTACAGTATGTGTCCCGGCTGGCCTGGGAACGCCTTGGGGTCCCCCCGGAGAAGCTGGACGAAGTGTCCAGGGTGAAGGAGGTCTGGGCGTCCCTGCTTAGACTGTTGCCCCCGCGACCGACCCCGGATAAGCGGAAGAAAATGGATGGATGGATGGATGGATGTCAGTGTCATTTAAGTATCAATTTAAGCAGCAGTGTCATTGGGGGAGGGAGGGCATGGAGAGAGTTCAGCATCCTGACAGCTTGGTGGATGAAGCTGTCTGCTGGTCTTTTCCCTGAGGCTCCTCAGTCTCCTTCCTGATGGCAGCAGACGGAAGAGGCAGTTGGATGGGTGGGATCACCCGCAATGCAGAGGGCTTTGGAGGTGAAGCGGGTGGGGTAGATGTCCTGCAGGAAGAGAGAGAGACACCCATGAATCTCTCAGCTGCTCTCACTACTCAATGTAGCTTTTTTCGGCAGGACACGGTGCAGGTACCATACCACACAGTGATGCAGCTGGTGAAGATGCTCTCTATGGTGCCTCTGTAGAAGGTGCTCATGATGGGAGCTGGGGCTCTGGCTCTCTTCAGCTTGCAGAGGAAGTAGAGTCACCGTTTTGCTTTACAGGCCAGTGATGCAGTGTTCTTTGACCAGGAGAGGCCCTCAGAGATATGCACACCCAGGAACTTGGTGCTGCTTATTCTCTCCACAGCAGCCCCATTGATGGTGAGGGGGGTGTGCTGTGTGTGTGCTCTCCTGAAGTCTACAATCTACAATCTCCTTTGTCTTCTCCACGTTCAGGAAGAGGTTGTTGTTACTGTACCACTTGACCAGGCGGCTCATCTCACTCCTATAATGAGTCTCATCATCATTGTTGATGTGACCCAACACAGTTGTATCATCCACAAACTTGATGAAGAAGTTGGAGCTGTGTGACGGTGTGCAGTCATGGGTCAGCAGAGTGAAGAGGAGGGGGCTCAACACATATCCGTGGGGGAACCCCCGTGTTCAGTGTAATGGTGCTGGAGGTGTTGCTGTTGACCCATACTGCCTGCGGTCTTCCTGTCAGGAAATCCAGCAGCCAGTTGCACATGGAGGTGTTGATCCCCAGCTTGTCTAGTTTGAGAATGAGTTGCTGGGGGATGATTGTGTTGAATGCTGAATTGAAGTCAATGAATAGCATGCTAACATGAGTCTCTGGTGTCCAGGTGTGTAAGGGCTGAGTGGAGGGCTGTTGAGATTGCATCATTGGTTGAGCAGTTAGGCCGGTATGCAAATTGAAATGGTTCCAGGGTGGTGGGGAGAGATGTCTTAAAGGGATATGCCACCCCCAGGTCAAACTTGGGCATCTCCCCACAGTCCAGAGATTAAAATAAGTGGTGGAAAGCGTTTTCCTGGTGACCCAGCCATTGTCCAGGTCTGTCAGCACTGACCGCCGTGGTATCTGCAGCTACTCCACGTTAGACTGGAGTCTAACGTCGCCAGAGAAAGATTTCGGCCAAAAGGAATTAATTTGCTCAATGCTTTTCCCAATTACTTTCTGTGTAGTGCGCATTCATATCGAGTGCAAATAAATGTGCAAATCAACACGGAGAGCTTGACTTGGTCATTTTGGGTGGGAACTATTTTTCAGTGCGGAAAAACAGAGCCGAAGCACACACCACGCTGACAGGGGAATCCCTGTTACGCACCAGGAAGGCAGTTCCCCTGTTACGCAGCGTGGTGTGTGCTTCGGCTGTGTTTTTCCGCACTGAAAAATAGTTCCCACCCAAAATGACCAAGTCAAGCTCTCCGTGTTGATTTGCACATTTATTTGCACTCGATATGAATGCGCACTACACAGAAAGTAATTGGGAAAAGCATCGAGCAAATTAATTCCTTTTGGCCGAAATCTTTCTCTGGCGATGTTAGACTCCAGTCTAACGCAGAGTAGCTGCAGATTCCACGGAGGTCAGTGCTGACAGACTCGGACAATGGCTGGGTCACCAGGAAAACGCTTTCCACCACTTATTTTAGTCTCTGGACTGTGGGGAGATGCCCAAGTGTGACCTGGGGGTGGCATATCCCTTTAATGTGTTGTATGACTAGCCATTCGAAGCACTTCATGAGGATGGGGGTGAGCGCAACTGGACGGTAGTCGTTAAGGCTGGATGGAGACGACTTCTTGGGCATGGGGATGATGGTGGAGGTTTTGAGGCATGTGGAGACAACAGCCTGGCTCAAATGTGTCAAACCGCAGGAAAACCAATACCAAGTTGTCGCGGAGGCGTTTTGAGTTATTCACAGATTCTGAAAGTACATGTTCTAAGCTTTCCAATGATTTCTTACATGTGAAAATCTGACAATATTTTTTAAAAGTTATCTCTATTTGAAAGCAGCCATAGCAGATCCCAGAAATTCCAGAAACAGCCTCTCAAAGTTTGGTCTCAGCCTTGCCTAACAAGCATTTTTGAAATTAAAAATGTATGTTTTTGACGTCACTAATGCTGTTATCTGAAACATGGAGAGGCTTCATCGTGATCTCAACTAGCACATTATGCAAAAAAACGAAAATCACAAATTTAGAAAAAAAACCCCACAAAAAACGCATTTCCTGAGATTCTGTAATGCCGACATGTGCCCTCAGCTTCTGTGGTGGGACACAGATGTGTTGAAGATGTCTGTAAAGACTTCTGTGAGTGCCACAGCACAGTCTCTCAGTACACGACCAGGGATGTCAGCTACACACTAAAAGAACTGGCATTGGTGTCAAGTCTTTATTTGTGTGTATGTAATGTAATCATGTTCAAATCAAATTGACTCACTAAAAACATATTAGATGTATTTACAATAGTAAATTCTTTCGAAAATCAAGAAGAGAAGTAGAGCACTCCGCTGGGTTATAAAATGTATATAAAATCATAGTTCAGAATCTTATGGAAGGGTAAATGTCCTGATGAAGACCAGGTGGTGGGAGCACACTGGCGTCTCTCATTCTGCAGACACTCAGTGGTGTGCCTCAGGACTGGACATTGCCCAGTCCGGCTGGCTTACTGTAGGGCCACATTTTTCTATGTACAGGGGTGCCTCGTTTATTGCAGGGGTTACGTTCTAAAAAAATAACCTGCAATAAGTGAAATCCGCGAAGTAGGACAACTTTATATTTTACAATTATTCTACATGTTTTAAGGCTGTAAATGCCTCACCACCCACATTATACACTTTTCTCAGACTGAAATTAACGTTTTTCTCGAGAGATTCGTAGATTTTCAACAAAAAAAAATGTATTAATAGTGACGCGTGGATTTCACAGTTCCTCTGACCACGCCTTTGTGCTGGCGCCACAGATGCGGTCCCGAGAAGAAACATGGTCCGGACACTGCCGGCCTCGGTCTCGTACACGCGGCCCCAGGTGAGCCGCACGGCCTCACGCCGGTCTGCTCTATCACGGATTTGACCACGATGAGCAGGTGCACATGTCCGCGCGCACATTTCTCCGGGAGGTTAATGCGCATCGCGTCCCAAGACGTGGCAGTGCCGTTGGATGAGCGCTGTGCGTCCTGCTCCGTGGGTCCCTCTGTGCTCACACTGTGTTTGAATGAGAAGCAGTCCGAGCCGCACTAGGCTCTGGGGCCGCCCGCTTTCAGCCCCAGTGCGTCCTTCTCCGCAGCCGGTGGAGCATGAGGAAGGATGTAAAAACCAAGGACAGACACATTGGCTTCAACAGACCCAAAAAGAGCCGCTTCCTACGGATCCAGTGACTCATGTCTCTGCACCCCTCGTGTATCCAGCCGGACTCCCGGAGCTGTGTCTCCCCCCACGCATCACTATTAATACATTTTTTTGTTGAAAATCTACGAACGTTTGAGTGTTTAAACGAGAGAGAAATGTGAGAAAACGTTAATTCCAGTCTGAGATAAGTGTAGAATGTGTGTGGTGAGGCGTTTACAGCCTTAAAACATGTATAATAATTGTAAAATATAAAGTTGTCCTACTTCACGGATTTCGCTTATTTATTATTTTTAGAACGTAACCCCTGCGATAAACGAGGGACCACTGTATGGTCATGTTGTTTTTTATTTTATCTCTTTTATCCATCTATCCATCTCAATTATTGCTTTTATATGGAGAAATAGAACATGAATCATTGTTATTGTGCTTTACTTTTTCCCAGAGAATAGTTCCATTCATGTCAGATCTGCAGGCAGCAGACAGTTTGTTGCAGAAAGCCATCCAAAAGGTAGAGGGCGCTAGAAAGTTGGACACTGCTCAGGTAAGTCCATACACTATCGCTGTTTCCCAATTCAGCGAGTGCACGGTTCGGAGTGTGGTCTCAGAGACGGTGCATACTCGCTCAGCCCTGAGCGCAGTCCGTGGATCGCATGGCCGTCTGCGAAATGGAACAGGTCCCGCCTCAGCTCAATGAGCCGGGTGGTCTGCTCCTTGTTCCCTAAAGACAAAAATATTATTCTATTGCGACTAGTAATACTTCGAATTGGGACATGGTTATACTGTAGAATATCCAACATTACAACAGCAAAGGAAATATAGAAGTGTAAGTGGAAAAGCATGTGAACGGTAATACAGGTGCTGTGAACTATGCCGTTACGGCTACCGTCACACGTTTAGCGTAGTTTATGAAGAGTTTCATGTAGCATAGTTGTAGGTGAGGTGAACCAGTACACACATTTTATAGTGAAGTCGCAACTGTCACATGGCGATGTTGTTGGCGAGTCCATCATTGTAGTCATATATCCTGCCGCGCTGTGCATGCTGGGGCTTTTGAGTGTGCGAAGCGTGCATGTTTGCACGCTTGGTCCACGCTCCGATTTCCATGGAAACGACTGCGCTGTTCGGACCGCGTCTTAACTGTGCATGGGACAAAAACGAAATGGAACAGCAGTTGTCGCGCCGGATATGACGCACATCCCGCTCCGAGCCGTGCACTCGCTGAATTGGGAAACGGCTATTATCCACCATTCCTATGTATCAGATGCCCTCCCATCTATACCCCTGTGTGTATGATGCCCTCTGATCCTCCTGTATCCCTGTGTGTCAAATGGCCTCCCTTCTTCCTATATCCCTGTAATGACAGACTGAAATGGGGGCTGGTCAAATATTTCTATTTAATCTCCAGATGAGGTTAAAAAACAAAACAAAACACTTGATTCTCATAAAAATACCAACGAATAGATACAGAATACTAGCTCCTACTCCAGCTACCAGCTTTACAGCTACTATTAAAAGTCCTATGTTGGAATGTTGTTATCTCCTCAAAAAGCTCGAGCTGCTCCATCTTCAAATCTAAAAATAGTAGCTACCTTTTACCTTTAGTTCAATAGAGATGGGCAATTCCAGAGCAGAAATTATCCAAATGATTCTTGTGAAGGTATATGGAGTTTAAAAACACAGAGGAGCACTTCCTGTGTTACCACATGACATCACAAGGTGGATTACTGTTTACAACTCCACGTATGTTTGTGATGAGGAAACAATATTACAGTATAGATCAGAAAATAGCGTAATATGGGCCGGTTTATAGTCGATTTTAGACTAAAAACCTAATATTGTTGTGCTGTTTTGTTTCCAGGAGGTGGCACTGTGTGTGGATGAGCAGAGGGCTCTGATGCTGGAGCTTCTGAGGGACCCCGTGCTCTTGTCTCTGCAGAGGGAGGGAGGCTCTGTCTTGGCTCGAGTCCGCAAAGACCAGCCCCGCTTCGCTCACTCACATGATTACAGGTAAAATATAAAAAAGCTAACATGCAATCACTGCACATTTTAGTGTTGTCACGATACTATGGAATAGACTCAATACACAATATGGATTATTTAGACAATATAATGCAATTTTTAACAGAGTCATACTACTTTCTTTTCTATTCCCATGTGGTCTTATGTGTCTGTAATCCCTCAGTGGTCCAGGTAAGTTCCATAGTACTCCATGGTCGTATACTAGTCTATGTGCTCTTATACATGTTCTGATACAGCTCAAGATCATTCAGGAAAGGTTTGTTTCTGTCCTGTGAATGGGACTTTATTTTTTTTTTTAACTATCGATACCTGCTCAAATGAGTAACTGGTTTCAATACTAGTTTTAATATTGATTCATATCTGATTGTAGGTCATTTGATTTTGTTTGGTTTAGTCTTGTTTAAAGTGTCTCTTTGGTCTTGTTTAAAGTGTCCCTTTGGTCTTGTTTAAGGTGTCCCCTTGGGTCTTGTTTAAAGTGTCCCTTTAGTCTTGTTTAAAGTGTCCCTTTAGTCTTGTTTAAGGTGTCCCCTTGGGTCTTGTTTAAAGTGTCCCTTTGGTCTTGTTTAAAGTGTCCCTTTAGTCTTGTTTAAAGTGTCCCTTTGGTTTTGTTTAAAGTGTCCCTTTAGTCTTGTTTAAAGTGTCCCTTTAGTCTTGTTTAAAGTGTCCCTTTGGTTTTGTTTAAAGTGTCCCTTTGGTCTTGTTTAAAGTGTCCCTTTGGTCTTGTTTAAAGTGTCCCTTTGGTCTTGTTTTAAGTGTCCCTTTAGTCTTGTTTAAAGTGTCCCTTCAGTCTTGTTTAAAGTGTCCCTTTAAAGTGTCCCTTTAGTCTTGTTTAAAGTGGCCCCTTGGTCTTGTTTAAAGTGTCCTTTTAGTCTTGTTTAAAGTGTACCTCTGGTCTTGTTTAAAGTGTCCCTTTAGTCTTGTTTAAAGTGTCCCTTTAGTCTTGTTTAAAGTGTCCCTTTAGTCTTGTTTAAAGTGTCCCTTTAGTCTTGTTTAAAGTGTCCCTTTAGTCTTGTTTAAAGTGTACCTCTGGTCTTAGGGACTGGCTGGACTTGACCTCTCTACTGTACAACACTGTGGAGGAGAAGCTTCATTCTCTGGTGATAAAGTCCAACCTGAGTCTGCAGCGTCTGGAGTCTCTACTGTCTCTGCGACAGGCTGAGAACTGTGTGTCTGAGGTGAGTCCCGTTAATCTCATGCTCTCAGGAGTGTTTCCCAATCTGGGGTACGTGGACACAAGGCTCGATAGTGGAAAGAGATCTATGATGAATATAATCTAAAACCTGGCATCCACTGCACGATTACTTTTGTCCCATGAGATTGTTGGATGTCACATGGTGGCAGACAGAACACAGACAGAAACGTGCAGTGGTCCTGGTCTGTAATAGTTTTGGCCAATTACATTTTCAGACATAGCTGTTTATCAGTTTTTATTTTGTCTTTATTTTGTTTTGTTGACAGACCGGTGGGTGGTGGAGCTCAGAGGCAGAGCAGGGTCTGAAGGAGTCATGGCCCTCAGAGGAGACACTGTCTGCAGCTCAACAAGCACTAGAGCACTTTACAGTCTTCATCAAACAGGCCAGAGTAAGAATACTACCAGTACTACTGCCCCTGCTACTAGTACTACTGCTACTATATAGCGGATCGTTGTCAAATCCATAGAGCAACATGACCGGCGTCCCACCCGGGGCTGCGAGCACGAGACCGAGGCAGTGTCTGGACCGTGCCTCCCTCCAGCGACGCAGTTCGAGCCACGAAGCGAAAACGCACAACAGCCACACGAAACAAGGCAAAGAGCCGCATGCGGTGGTTTAATCCTGGTTTAGACCTGGTCTAGTCCTGGTTTAGTCCAGGTTTAGACCTGGTTTAGACCTGGTTTAGACCTGGTTTAGACCTGGTTTAGTCCACGTTTAGTCCTGGCCTAGACTAGTTCCAGTCTAGTCCCGGTCTGGTCTTGGTCTGGTCCTCATGGGTTAGTCCTGGTCTAATCCCGGTCTGGTCCCGGTCTAGTCTCGGTCTGGTCCCGGTCTAGTCCCGGTCTAGTCCCGGTGTGGTCCTCATGTCTTAGTCCCGGTCTACTCCCGGTCTGGTCCTCATGTCTTAGTCCCGGTCTAGTCCCGGTCTGATCCTTGTCTAGTTCCAGTCTGGTCCCGGTCTGGTCCCAGTCTGGTCCTCATGTCTTAGTCCCGGTCTGGACTTCCTACGGATCCAGTAACTCATGTCTCCGCATTCCTAACCCCCCCCCCTTTTCTAAAGAAAAGATAGTTAAAGGGAGTATTTCATATACACATTCCTCTGATTGCAGGAGAAGCAGGAGTCTTCCTCTAAACTGATGAAGAACGCAGTAAAAATACTTCAGAGCATGACAGATCCCAGTCCTACTACAGAAGTACTGCACACACTGGTCAGTACTTTCCAGTCCAACATGGCTGACTTCATGGTGCGAGCCGAGAGGAGGCACAGAGACCTGCAGACGCTAGTGCAGGTTTACTCTTTCTGTGAGCAGGTGAGGACTGGCATCGGAAATACCAAAACATAGTAAACAGTATTTGTTGCTGGGTTTCAGATGATATCACAACATTCTATAGGCCAATAAGTTTTAATACAGATGGGGGCTGCTAAAATGAATATTGAGCTGATTTTTTTTGTAATTCAGTGGGGTCTTGGCTCTTGTCAGTAGTCACTAATAGAAATGATCAGGTTTAGCATTAGTGAATGTATCTTTTGGATATCAGATGACAAAATGCAATGCAATCAATGCTCCCATATGGGAGTATGACAGGATCACATTCCAGTATCTGAAAACCACCAATTGAGTTTAGGTATCTTTTTACTGCTCTCATGTGGCCATAACGGCTTGTCAAAGCGTCTTTGAGTATCTGGAAAAGCTCTTTATAAAACTGATGCATTATTATTATTATTATTATTATTACCCATCCATTTTCTTCCACTTTTCCGTATTTTGGGTCACGGGGGTAACAGTCCAAACAGATCTGCCGCCCCGATCCCAATGCACCGGCCTCCATGGATTCTCCTGCGGGCCCCACGTTGCTTGACATAACCGGCCTTGATGCACTTCTGTCATGGAGGATACCAGTGTATGCAGACACTGGGAGTGAGGTGGGGTTAAATGGCGGCACAGTGGCTGAGTGGCTAGCGCTCATGCTTCATAGCAAGAAGGTTCTGGGTTCGATCCCCGGGTCGCCTTGGCCTTTCTGTGTGGAGTTTGCATGTTCTCCCCGTGTCTGGGTGGGTTTCCTCCGGGCACTCCGGTTTCCCCCACCAACCCAAAACATGCACCATAGGTAAATCCTCCAGCTTAGGTCCTGACCAAGCCGAAGCAAGAAGATCATGGAGATGGTCCCCGGGCGCAGTAATGTGCTGCTCACTGCTCCTAATAACAGGATGGGTTAAATGCAGAAATGGAATTTCCCCACTGTGGGACTAATAAAGGCATAGCTTAAATGTCTTGCCTTCATCTGTGGGAGGTGGAATTGTACCGCCAACCTGTGGGTCAGTGGATCTGACCACTCAACCAACGATGTACGAGAGCGGGATTCAAACCTGGTGGTTTGGATCAGTGGACAACTGAGCTACTGCCACCCCCTATTATTATTATAGTAAAAGTATTAAACTAGTATGCTTTCTGAGGTTGGTTCCAGTGTCTTTAACCTCTGACTTAGCTCTGTTTACTCCTTTAGTCTTGCTCTGTGACTCACTACTAAACTGCACAGATTAATGAGGTTAGTGGAAGGAACCATATCATTTAATAATTTCATATCTCTGTATGTTTTCATTTCCAGGCCTCATCTTTTGTTGATGAGTGCAGTTGCTTCCTGTCCCATCTTGATTCTGAGAGCTCTTCTCCTCCGTCTGACCCCTCCCCTCAGCTCCACATGTACCAGACCAAACTAAGGACAGAACTCTGCGCCTCACGCTTCCAATCCATCAAATCCCTTATTCCCTCTTTAACCCCAGGAGCAGCCCAGGTGTGGAATGCTGCCTGGGAACGCTGCCAAAAACTACAGCTTCTTTTAGACAAAATTCAACTCGAGAGAAAAAGTTGTGCTGATAATCCAAGCAAGAACTCTGCAGACTGTGAAGGGAAGGAGCCAAGCATTCAAGAAGGCATTGTCACATCTAATAAGGACGTGGGTAGCAATTCAGAGGGACGGAATCCAAATGATGGGAGTGAACACGTCAAAGATGAAAACTACGATGAAAAAGCTATTGAAAATATTGCACAAAAGCCAAGAGAGCACAGCAGTGAAGCTGATTTGATGAATTGTAATGTAGAATTCCCCTATCACAAGCAACTAGGCCACTTCCTGAGTGAAGGCTCAAAGTCCAAGGCAAAGTTTACGCTCCAGGCTGATTTCTCGCCCCTAAACATGTGTCAACATGTGCTTAGTGATGAGCATCCGAAGTTGGGGAGAAAACTGTCCCTGCCCTGTAACCCAATGGAGTGTCTGAGGAGGGGTGGAGGTGATGGAGAGGGAGTAGCCAGTCCCACAGGTCATCAGAATGCCCCTGAGATGATATATAACCCAGAGCAAAACAACGGAACAAATGTACAGTAAGTGGTGATGTCATGTATGTGTGGGACTTGATCTTGTGTAGATTGTCTTTATGAATGTGGACATTTTACTAAATTAGACTTGCATAGACATGTTCAAGTGTGATATCATCTAAGAAGCTGCTCGCACATATATTCACACACACACACACACACACGCGCGCGCACACACGCGCACACACACACACACACACACACACACACACACGCGCGCGCACACACACACACACACACACACACACACACACTCGTACATGCCAAAACATCTTGGAAATATATATATATATATATATATATATATATATATATATATATATAGTGTAAAGATAATGCAAAGATTTATTTACATCACAGGGCAGGCCTGGACTGGCCATCGGGCATACCGGGCATTTTCCCGGTGGGCCGACAGTCCTCGGGGGCCGGGGCCGATGCTGTTTTTATTTTTATTTTTTTATTTATTTTTTTTACCTAGAGCCCGGTCACCGGCCCACAATTTAAAGGAGGCGGCCCATTGGTCCATCGTCAATATAGACAGTGGACTAAACCAATCAGGATATAGAAGCTTACGAGAGCGGTCCCACCCCTTTCTCTGCGCTGATCCGCGCCAGTTTCATAATCGGAAAAGCGCAAGAAAGGAGGTGCAGAGAATTAGCGGGCGAAAACATTAAAAAGCCTCACTCTGGAAGGGCTGGAGCCTCCATGTCCTCTGCAGCCCAGGCTGAAGAGGGACAGGGAGAGGAGCCGCAGCAGTCACTGTTAAGTTTACTTGCGTTATTGAAAAAAAAAAGTACTGCAGCTTACAGCACAACATTCGCCAGATTCTTTTAAACCCGCCTGCTCCATCTCCGCGCTCCCCCCAAACCGTCCGGACCATGGCCACAGACGAGCTCTCCTCCAAACTGAACCGGCGCCTGTTCATCGGGGACGGGGCCGCGGAGCCGGTGGCCGTGGACCTGGCGTCCCACAAACCCAGCACCGAGAGCGCGGGCTCGGAGCTGGGGGCGAAGCTGCAGCGGCGCGGGGACCTGAACGAGGGCCGCGGAGAAGTGCACATCAGCAAAGTGTTCAACCCCTACACCGAATTCAAGGAGTTCTCCCGAAAACCGGTCAAAGACATGGAGAAGATGTTCAAAACGTGAGTGTGCCGTGCCGTGCCGGGTCTGTGCGTAACGACGTGTGTGGGCAAACTGTGCGTAAGGCCGTGGAGATAACAGACTGACACCCACCCAGACCTCAGTTAGTTATTACCTGGTTTAGATTCGATTTAGATCTGGTTTATAAATGGTTTACGCATAATGGAGAGAGAACTTTTGGATGATAATAATTATGACTCACTGACTGCAGTGTTTTCTGATAATTCGCATATCGTGTGTTTCGGAGCTAAATCGCACTCTGTACACGAGCTCCGGAGAAAGGGACGTGTCCGGCACAGCCGGCGCCACGAGGGGGCGTTTGGTGGCGACGCCCCCTCACGTAATCAGTCCTGCCCCCTCAGATGTGAGAGTTGCGCTGTGTTGCGCATTGCCCAATTGCGCTGTGTTTGCGCTTGTGGTGGAGGACTATGTGGCGTTAATGTATTGTCTCTTAGCGTTGCTCAGATCATTTGTTGGCTTGGTTCTGTGGTGTGCAGGAGATCACTTGACCGAGGGTCTACGTTCAAATAATAATAATAATAAACAAAACTCTCATCACTTTTTACTCTTACTCAGTTAGTCTCATACAAAGGTGTAGTCTAAATACACAAGCTCTCGAGGAGCGCGCCTGACCCATTACACACGCAAGGAGTGGGATATGTGTGTGTGTGTGGGACGCGACCCCGCCCCCTGTGATAAACTCATCGCCCCCTTAATATTTTATGTCTGGCGCCGGGCCTGGTGTCCGGAACCTGTCCCGAAGGTCTCACGAACGTGTCATGTGTCCAAGTAGAAGTTAAAAGTCCATTTTCATATCTTTTAGTGTCCTGCAGTGCCATTGCCATGTGTATGTGATATTTTACTGATCCGTTCCCAGTGTGGATGTGGTTTTTTTTTACCCAGTAAGAAAAATATCCTGCGTTGCGTTGCCGTGTGGATGTAGCCTTAAGCGACCTTAAGTGAGAGCATCGTTACTTCCGCACTGACATGCTGCCTTAGTATGAGATTTATCTGATCATTATCAAAAATAAAAATGTTACCTAAAGATACTAAATGTTTTGATGGTTTAGATAGTTCCACAGTTTTTCCAGGTACTTCCCAATATTTTTATTTTTAATTTAGGTTTTCTATTTATCACTTAATAAACTGTAATAATCTGTCCCTCTTCCTGTCTAGTCGAGCCAAGCTGTTGAGTCCAGAGCCTGTTAGAATGCAAGAATTTTTAAATCACCTCCCAAAGCAAGATGCTACAAACCCTGTAGTGAAGAAGGTGTTTCCCCTCAGCCAAGACATGACAATAGTAAAATACATTACTTTCGGGAACACAATCATAAATTAGGCTGTTGTGCTCCGCTAATTATGAGGGGCCGTTCTGAGCCAAAAATGCCAGGGCCGTTTTTTTGTCCCAGTCCAGCCCTGTCACAGGGGAAAAGACTTTGAAAATTGTTAGAACATAAGCATTGAAGATAGGAGAATAGGAATATTTGCAGAACAGGAACACAAACCAATGATAATCTTTACAAATATTTAAACTAAATATCATTTTGATTGTCCAGTCGCTACAGGCATCTCTCCTATTACTCATTTGTGAGCTGGTGCTGGGGCTTCCTGGGATGCAGAATCTGGGTCCTTATTCCAGCTTGTGTGCTGGCCTGTGTAGAGACAACAATGACAAATTATTACATTTATTACTTTGTATATACTCCAGGTACAAGTTGTAAGAAGATAGAAGATAAATATGTGTAGTGAACAACATTAATACTTCAATATACCCATTATGAAATTACATCATTTATTTGGTTACACATTGTATATTTTACACACCTCATTCTAAATGCAACAGACCCTCAGATCAAAAGCTGCTAACAGCTCATTGATTTGAATCAGGTTTGAGGGGGAAACTTTAGTAGGCCTATGCAGATTTAGGAAGAATTAACAGACACATCTCATCAGTAAAATGCTACAACTACTGCATAATATTCAAAATAAAATTCACGTACTAAAATCAAAGGTGTCTATTTTCACCGGGTAAAGCCTAATTTTAAGTGTAACAGATACAGACTTCTACCAGTTTCTACCAGCCAGGCAAACATATACAGCACAGACACAAAATTCTGTAGTTTTACAGTTGACTTACTTGTTCGGCATCTGTAGCTGATGTGGAGTGGAGAGCAGGTACTGACCCAGGCTTCAGTTTCAGTCAGTTTGCAAGTCCAGCTCTTTATTGTCCCATGAAAAAAACACTTGTCCATGTTTGGCGCAGACATACAATGTTTTAGATATACGTGTCGGCAAATTTCCACAGGAAATAAAATTAAACCACTGCTGTTTCAAAGGCTCGGATGAAGGAGCTAAACATACTCTTTTCTTCATCATCACATCCGGCGAGAGCAGTTGCTGTGCGTCACTCGTTTTGGAGCCCTGATGTCTCTCCAGTAAAAACAAACTGCAGCTAGTAGCTCGTAGCTCTTTTGCGCAATTCTGCTGTCATAAGGGGAGCTTGTTCCAACCTGCCCCTTTGGGCTGTCTTTGTTTCAGCACCAAACATCTGCGCTCATAGAAATACGATATACTATTTCAATAGGCCATCACAAGGTCCTGTTGTCCTGTATATTTGAGCTTGATTGCTCTTCCTTCATCCTTAAACTACCTGGATGTTTGTCACAGTAAATTGAAATTGAATTTTGAGAACTGAATTTGAATTTGTGAGAACTGAACATGAGCATATACTAATAAATTCCATATCAAATTATACTATTCAGATTCAATTTTTCAATGCAATGATTAAAATAAAAAAATACAATTTCAAATTATGTGATTCAAATCCAGTTTCTTACATACAAAAGTTACATATTTCTGCCCATAAAACACTCCTTACGGTTAGCAGTAAGAGCCTGCACAAGGCTCTGTCCACAAGCCTACATCACCCATGCTCTGACACGACAATTCTCCATGAATATACAAAAACAGGATACAAAATCGTACACAATAACTTGTACGCAAACCTGATGCAATGTGAAGTACTTTCATTAGTAGGATGCACGCACCCCATACAAGTAATGTACCCCCTCTTAAAGATCCCATGACATGGTACTTCTTGATGCTTTTATATGGCTCCTTAATGGTTCCCTAATACTGTAAATGAATCCTTCTTCAAAATCAACACTTAGTGCATGGGAAAGACACATGTACAGAGTCAGAGTCAAAAAATAACGCTCTGAACACCTCATTCTGCGCCTTGTTGCTTGAATGCAAATGAGAAGAACACAGATTGGTAAGAGGAAGGGGGGGGCGGGCAAATGCGCTGCTGGTTCCTTGTTTTAGCGGTGCGCTGTGTGCTGGCCCCACTTCCGCGTGTGTAAGCGCGAAGGAGGAAAGGAGAGCCTTTTCAATGAAAAAAAACACATTTGTACAGAAAATAAAATTAAACCACTGCTGTTTCAGAGGTCCAGAGGGTCGGGTAAAGGACTTCCGAGCCTAGAAACACTCGCACGTGCCTCCAGGCAAATAAAAAAACGCATTTCACATTGCGTAGCTCCTCCGCGGTCCAAACTCTCTGGGTGTGATTTCCAGAGACAGGGGGTGGAGATCCAGACGATGGTGGAACTGCATTTGCATTTCTTTTTTCGATCTGACGTCAATAAGGTGCCTTGTCCAGAATCGCCCATTTGAGCTGTGTTTTTTTCAAACGCAAAAAAGGATCGCAAATGCTCAGTTTAGACATTACGCAACTTTTAGCCATTGGGGGGGGGCTAAACAGGGTAGGGAAGCTCACATTAACGTTCAAAAACCTCAGAAAGTGAAAATTTCATGCCATGGGACCTTTAAAAAAGAAATAAATAAATACATAAATATATACATTTCTTTTTTTTTCTGGCCATGTAAATGTGTGTGTTTGTCTCTCCTCAGGCGGCTGAGCTGTATCCTGTCTGAACTGCTGTCCACAGAGCGGGAGTACGTGCGTGGGCTTGGGTTCGTTCGTGAACACTACTGTCCAGAGCTGGAGAGACCTGACGTTCCACAGGAACTAAGAGGCCAGAAGGGGGCAGTGTTCTCAAACCTGGAGAAAATACATGAATTCCACCAACATCACTTCCTACCAGAGCTGGAGAGCTGTGTAGATGAGCCAATCAGAGTGGGCCGCTGCTTTCTCAGACATGTACGTAGGATTGGACTACTTCATGGATCATCTCAAATAACTGGCTAGGGTATTACTGATTTGAGCTGTCTTGAGTTGGCTTAAGTGCCACTCATTGGTTAAAATCCCTCCTGCCCACAGAGCGAAATGTCATCACTAAACGCTTGTGTTCAGCTGACCGGGCACCTACAGCTTTCACCAAGGTTGATTTTGTGGCAATTTTTACCCATTTTTAGATAATAAACTTTCAAAGTTCAAAATCCTTCAGTTATAAAAACAGCGAATCATTCTGTTTCATTCCAACTCCTCTCGCTCTGATTGGTCAAACTGGTCATTTAATACCATGCTCATTGCATGCACTCAAATGCATCAGCGTGTGCCCTCATGAGAAAAGAGCACTACTGCGCATGTTCAATAGTACCTCACCAGGCTAGGCTAATCTACAAACATGCAACATTGAGCTTGGCCCATTGACTTGAATGGGCGAACATGTTTAGGTCCTGGAGGTTGTACTGCTGCTACAGCTGCTACTACTATTACTGTTGCTATTACTACTACTATAGTTAAAATTAGCATGGGGAGCAAAGGGTGCGTGGACTCAAGAGTGTCAAAACTGAAACTTATTAAACATATCAATACACTGTTTTCAGCAAACATGATAGCATTTTTAAAACAATAAAAGGTAACATGGTGATCTAAATATGTTCTGTGTTAGCAGTTAATACCCCATAGAAATCAAATAGCCCCTCTTTAAAGGGATATGCCACCCCCAGGTCAAACTTGGGCATCTCCCCACAGTCCAGAGACTAAAATAAGTGGTGGAAAGCGTTTTTCTGGTGACCCAGCCTTGTCCAGGTCTGTCAACACTGACCGCCGCGGTATCTGCAGCTACTCCGTCGCCAGAGAAAGATTTCGGCCAAAAGGAATTAATTTGCTCGATGCGTTTCCCAATTACTTTCTGTGTAGTGCGCATTCATATCGAGTGCAAATAAATGTGCAAATCAACACGGAGAGCTTGACTTGGTCATTTTGGGTGGGAACTATTTTTCAGTGTGGAAAAAGACAGACGAAGCACACACCACGCTGACAGGGGAATCCCAGTTACGCACCAGGAAGGCAGTTCCCCTGTTACGCAGCGTGGTGTGTGCTTCGCCATCACCGACCAACCAGCAAGGTCCACAGAGGATATAAATTCTTCAATGAAGAATTTATCCACAACTATCAAGTGTAAGAGCCATTTTGTATGTTTTCTATGTATCTGTTTTTCTATTGGCTGTCTGCCTGCTTTGATGTGTTCGCTGCTTCTGATTGGCTCACGTTCTACTTTGATCTTTCATCTTTCATCTTTGATCTAGTTCAGTATATATTCAGACGTAGGGAACACACGACACAACACAGAAGGACAGAAGACCACCACAAGACTAATAAGCAACATCAAGTCACGAAGTCTACAGCATCACGTCGAAAGACTAAACTTTAAGTCAAAAGAATCAGCATCAAGTCAGGAGACTTGGTTGAAGAAAGAACCATCTGAACCAGCAAGAAACTCCATCCACGGCTGAAGTAAGCGTTCCCTGGGTCAGGTCTGACAATTCTCTTCTCAGTTCTATTAGTCTGCTAGTTGCCGGAAATTGAAGTACATGCCCTAAGGACACATCCAATAACTCCTTTCCCGAGTGTCAGTGAAATTTAAGAAGAGTTAGAAGCTGTGAGGAATTAGAGGAATTGTCACAGGCTAAGGATGTACACGGGAACCATGATGTCAGGAGCGAGTGCTGACGCGCTGTACGGCTATTACTATAAAGCAGCTATGGAGCGGAAAGTAAAGCAACTAAAATACGAGAGAAGAGGAATCTTGTCACAGCTAACCAAGCAACGAAAAGACATAGAAACGAAACAAGTAAAATGGGAAGCTCTGCCTAGGTTCGAAAGATATTATGAATTGTACGAACGTCTCACTACAGTTGTGGGAGATCTTGAGTGAAAATGAACGAAAGGTTGATCAGGAGATATACAAAAGTGAATGTAAGGAATTAAGGGCATTCATAAATCAAACGAAGGAATGGATTGCAAATGCTAAAAAAGTCAGAGTAGAACGTGAAGCTCTGTTAGCAAGCCAAGCGGCTATGAGACAGAGGCAAGAGCTTGAGCAAGAAGAAAGACGCTTGCAGCATGAAAAAATACGCCTGCAGCAAGAAAGGCAGCAAGAGGAAATTCGCTTGCAGCAAGAATTTGAGCAAAAAGAGGCGTGCTTGAGAGCTAAAAAGGAGCGGTTGCAGATGGAAGCTGACATTGCAGTCGCGAATGCCAAATTAAGAGCTTACGAACCAGTATAAAGATGCTCGGAAGTCAAGAGCTGGATCGAAGCGTACGACTGGTGGAAATGAAAGGTTCACCAACTATAGCAGCGACCATGTTGGAGTTGAAAGGCCTTTGCATGACGTCGGGTCTAAAGCTGCTGCACCAACTGTCTCACAGGCGCAGCCAAGCGTCCCTTCAGTCAGAAGAAAATCACCATCAAGGCAAAGGCAAAGCCCATTGTTCGAAGATGCTGGGTACGCCACCTCAACCACCGATAAACATGCAAACGCAGAAAAGAAAACCATCTTAGGAGAGGGTGAGATCAAAAGAAGCAGCGTCGCTGTCACTGTGACTGCTGCTGATAAAAACGACGGTAAAGACCGATTAGAGAAGAAAGCACCAGCAGCAAGTCCCTGCTTATACTGTAAGGGGAAACATGCGTTGAACGTGTGCAACAAGATCAAAGAGCGGCCTTTGAATGAGAGAACTGACTTCCTGAGATCTCAAGAGCTTTGTTTTGGCTGTCTTACGCCAGGCCACATGTCTAAGGACTGTAAAGAAAAGAGCTCTTGCCCTGACTGTTCTTATAGGCATCCTGCTATCTTGCACGTCGCAGATTGAGAGCTTCATGTCATGTAAGATCTGGTTTCACAAGGCTAAAGAGCTGTGGGAGACAATCAACAGCCAAAACAACGGAACGCATGCCATGAAGGCGGCCTTAGGTTGGGTAGTCAGCGGATGCCAAGAGAAAGAATTCGATGACGCCGAAAAACAGAACTTCGTTAATTGCATCTCTGTGTCGACCATAGAAGACATGCATTACGAAGCAGATTTTCCAGAACGCCGGCGTGAGGACAAGCAAGGGCCATCTCAACACAACAAGCAGTTTGTGCGCGCTGTGACCGCATCGGCACATCTTTCGGATGGCCACTGCTGCATTGAGCTACCCCTGAGGGATGACTGCATGGAGATGCCAGGCAACCGAGGTATAGCCGAGCAGAGACCCAACTCCTTGAAGAGGAAACTCATCAGGTACTCAGATTTCTTTCAGGAGTACAAAGATTTTATGACCAAACTCCTAGAGAAAGGATACGTCACAAGAGTCCCAGGTGTACAGCTGGGCCGAAGAGTATGGTACATACCGCACTAGCGGGTGTATCATCGAAGAAAGAGAAAGCTCAGATGTTGAGTTGAGAGTAGGGGGGCATCTGAACAGATCAGCGATGCCAGGGGAATCCAAGCTTCCCGCCCTACTGAGTAAACAACGCAGAACAACCCACCTTATTCTTCACCACATCCATCTGGAAACAGGACACAGCGGCAGAAATCATAACCTGGCAAGGTTAAGGCAACAGTATTAGAGGAGGTGGACCCAAGAGTACTTGCCTCTGCTTCAAGAGCGGCAAAAGTGGCTTGGAACGAAGAGAAGCTTTAAGGTCGGAGATGTCGTCCTCGTCGTTGATCCATCCCTGGCAAGAAATTCCTGGATGTTGGGCAGAATCACCAAGGTTATGCCAGACTCCAAGGGGATGGTCCACAGTGCCGAAGTCCAGACAAAGACGAGTATTGTACAAAGGCCCATAAGTAAGTTGTGTCTTGCAGGGTGAAGACTGAAGAAGAGAAGGACTTACCACATGTCCAATATGCACTGTAAATTGTGAAAAGTATACTTACTTGTAAAAGAAATGTGAGACAAGAATACTTAACCTATTTGAAGAAAAATGTTCAAGAAATGTAACGGCTCTAAATTTAAAATTTAAAATTAGTAAATGGCTCTAAATCTTAAGTTAGTAATTGACTTGCTAAAGTATAGCCAATTAGGGGCCGGGATATGTAAGAGCCATTTTGTATGTTTTCTATGTATGTTTTTCTATTGGCTCTCTGCCCGCTTTGATGTGTTCGCTGCTTCTGATTGGCTCACGTTCTACTTTGATCTTTCATCTTTCATCTTTGATCTAGTTCAGTATATATTCAGACGTAGGGAACATACGACACAACACAGAAGGACAGAAGACCACCACAAGACAAGACACCACACCAAGACACACACATATACACACAAGAAGAAACGACTACGCTACATAAGGATAGAAGCCGCGGTCCGGTGGCCAGGAGGTTACCCCGAGCCGAGAGATGACGGGGTATTAGGACGTCCTGGACCACAGAAGCTACACAGTCTTTTGACCGTCACGTAATCGTCACGTAGTAACATAACTTGGGACGTCACATAGGACGGATTCCATTCGGGAGCATATGAAGCACGGTCTCCCGAGCGACAAACGGGAATACGCGTCGCCACAAGGCACGAACGGACGTCAAGTAGCACCGTCGACATCGAAACATAGGGTGAATCCTGTCGGGAGCCAAGAAGTACAAGAAAGCCCGGTCTCCCAGTGACAGGCAGGAACTCACCACTATACGTAGGGGACACGTAAGGACGTCAAAAAGGAAGTCACAACACATACAGAGCCTTACACAACACGCATAGGAACCACAAGCCTCAGAAATTCCTCCTTCCGTTTCCTTCTTTATTCTTTTTTTATCCACTCTGTATGACCTTCACTTTAGTAAAGATAGAAAAGACAAACTTTTGATTCAAGACTCTTTATTTTACGTTACGTGACGCGTCGGAAAGAAACTTCAAGAACACAGAGGCCGAGGCTAGTGAGTCGGTTCGCTGCACTCACAATCAAGTTAAAAAATAATAATAAAAATAATTAAAGGCTAACAACTAAACAACTAGCATTAGCAAACTACTCCTGAGCAAAGCTCAAACTTCAAATGCTAGAGATGTTCATGTCGAGCATTCAAACTGAACAGATCTATCTGTCTATGCTAACATCTACATCATGAAATTGATTTTTCCTTTTAATTCTAGAATCAGTCTGAGTTAACAAGATACTTATGTTTTATTCATTATCATAATGTTAGTTTTGCTCAGATGTAGTTTGCTAATGCTAGTTGTTGTTAGCGTTCGTCTTTCTTACCTTGATAATTGTGGATAAATTCTTGATGGAAGAAACTGTGGATGGCATTGGTTGAAGATATGGTGACAGGGCAGATTTATGAAGCTGTTGGAGAATGCCATTTTCACAGACAATTCCCCACTGAAAACCATTACAGTGAACCCTCGCTCTGTCGCGGTTTACTGTTTGCGCCCTCGCTGTTTCGTGGATTTTTTTTTCCAATATTTTTTTTTCTTTTTTTTTAAATAGTGTAACATTTTTTTTATAGTGTAACATTGTGTTCTGCGTCCTGATTGGCTAATAGACTAGACCAGGACTAAACGTGGACTAAACCAGGTCTAGACCAGAACTAAACCAGGTCTAGACCAGGTTTAAACCAGGTCTAGACCTGGACTGGCCCTGGACTAAACTAGGACTGGACCAGGTCTAGACCTGGACTAAACCAGGATTAAATCACTCCGTGCGGCTCTTGCGTTCGTTTGTGCGTGTTCGGTTTGTGGCTTGGGCTGAGACGAGGCGGTCCGGGCGCCGCGGTTCTATCTCGTGCTCGCAGCCCCGGTGTACACGCGGCCTCGTGCTGCTCTGTCACGGATTTGTCCACGATGAACCCCTCATCGTGGACAAATCCGTGACAGAGCAGCCAAGGGGGCTGGCGGGGCTCCCGGAGCCGTGTCTCCCCCCACGCGTCACTATTAATACATTTTGTTGAAAATCTATGAAAGTTTGAGTGTTTAAACTAGAGACAAATGTGAGAAAATGTTAATACCAGTCTGAGAAAAGTGTATAATGTGTGTGGTGAGGCGTTTACAGCCTTAAAACATGTATAATAATTGTAAAATATAAAATTGTCCTACTTCGCGGATTTCTCTTATCGCGGCTTATTCCTGGAACCTAACCCCTGCGATAAACGAGGGATTACTGTAAACAAAAGTTCCGCAACCCTACAGGGCGGAACTTCCAGCCATTGTGAAAAAGGTCTTTTGACACATTTTCATCACACACTACTAAGAATTAAACGATTAATAAAAGACAATAAATAGTAATTAAAAGTTTGTGCAAGACATGCAAAGTCAGAGTGCATAAAGTGCCAGTTCTGAAGGGTGACAGGTGGATGTTATGAGAGGTTATAGAGCCTGATGGCTGTGGAGACAAAGGACTTTCTATGAGAGGGGCCGCCTGCCTCTGCTGCTCCTCTGTGCAGCCAGGACACTGTGAAGGGGGTGGGAGCAGGGGTCAATTATTGCCTCCAGTCTGTTTGGGATGCACACCTCGACCGCTGTACTGAGTGAGTCCAGTGCTCTCCCAGTCACAGAGCTGGTTGTTGCAGGCCTGGCTACTGCCCCAGCAGACTGCCCACTGGTCACCACAGTGTGACAGAACATCAAGAGCAGCTCCTCCCAAACAAATGTATTTGAAAGGTTGTTGTCTCTTATTTGATGAATAAGGGACAAAAACAAAGCTAGAAAATAACCATGAAGTTTCTACTTGGACCTGGAAGTGACATTACCACTCACAACTCTATTAGTGACAAGGTCTATTCTCCCTCTATTCCTCCACCCACATCACAACATCTGCAGATTCACTAGAGACATTTGACCTACCCCCATCTCAGGCTGACACTACAGGGGTATAGAATGATGGGAGAACATATTGGTAATGATTAGTTGTGTTGTATATGTTTATTTCCAGAGGGACAGCTTTGCCCTGTATGCACTTTACAGCAAAAACAAGCCAGTCTCCGATAAACTCCTCATCAGCCATGGGACATTCTTCAAGGTGAGAAGACACATTTGTTTGAATTAATGATCCATCCATCCATCCATTTTCTTCCGCTTATCCTGGACTGGGTCGCGGGGGCAAGAGTCTATGCAGGGACTCCCAGAATTCCTTCACCCTGGACACTTCCTCCAGGGTACCACAAGGCTTTCCCAGGCCAGCCGGGAGACATAGTCCCTCCAGCGTGTGCTGGGTCTTCCCCGGGCCTCCTCCCGGTGGGACATGCCCGGGAGTCCCTCCTGTGTGACTGAGTTCCTTACCCTATCTCTAAGGGAACGCCCAGCCATTCGGCAGAGGGAACTCATTTCGGCCACTTGTATCCGTGCTCTTGTCCATTACCCAAAGCTCATGACCATAGGTGAGGGTAGGAATGTAGATTGACGGTAAATTGAGAGCTTTGCCTTTTGGCTCAGCTCCCTCTTCACCACAATAGTCCGTTACATCAGCCGCATCACTGATCCGCCTGTCACTCTCACGCTCCATCCATCCATATTATGTGTCCCTAAGGCCACAATATGGGGGGGAAAATAATAAAATAAATATATATGAATATATATGACAAAATGGAGAATTAATAGGGTTTCCGTCTATGAGCATTGCCCGGACACTAAAAACACTTGTTCAAAATCAGCAGATCAACAAAATGGTCACAAATATGTTTTATTTTATTAGCTGACCAATATTTATTTCAGATTTGCTGATTAGTCACCAATGACCTTTGTAAAATAGTATGAATAGTTAAAAAAAGATAAAGAAAAAATATATATATATATATATTCTTAAGATATTTATTGTAGCTCAGATAGTAATTGGTTGCGCTCATGTTTTAGACTTTGATGATGTCATTATTTCAGATGATGTGCATATAACTCTGTGGGAGATTCATTGTTTTTTAAAGAAAAAAGTAATTTATGATCCATAAATGTTGAACCTTATCATCAAACTATTAATCTTATGGGTTAAAGTCCTTTTAGTTGGCAAAACTCATGTCTTTGAGGTTGAATAATAGCACATCTTTCTGAAGCGATTGCAAGAAAAAAAAAATTTCACTTTAGATTATTTCCCCTGACAGAGAAGATTCTGAACTTTGTGGCAGTTTTTGTTTCATGCAGATAGGCTCAGTAATTACAGATACAGTATATGAACCAGGTCAACAAATCTGCATCTGACAGTTATACAGCAAACTTCACCTGAGACTCTGACTTGTCTCCAGTTCATCTTAAACTAGAGGGAGTCTAATGTTAATAATAATAATTCATAGCATTTATATAGCACCTTTCATGACACCCAAAGCGCTTTACAGTTCATTGTTCATTCACTCCACACTTGGTGGTAAGCTACTTTTGCAGCCACAGCTGCCCTGGGGCAGACTGACAGAAGCAAGGCTGCCAATCTGCACCATTGGCCCCTCCGACCACCTCCAACACTCAAGCACACTCTACTTTCATACTAGGCAATGTGGGTGAAGTGTCTTGCCTAAAGACACAACAACAGTTTTTGGGACTGGTGTCCCACTGTGGCACCTGGAATTCCCATCGGTCTCTCATCCAAATACTAACCAGGCCCTGCCTTGCTTAGCTTCTGAGATCTGACGAGATCAGGCTTTGACAAGCAGGTATGGCCACACTCATGTTGTGTGATGTCACATAATTATTATTGATTTGCAGTGACATCACACTGGGGGACTACATGTAGACTTATACTTAGACAAACTTTATTGATCCACAAGGGAAAGGACACAGTAGCTCATACATCACAATATATTATAATAAAGAGAAAAAAAAATATAAATGCTAATAATCAATTCTATGTCTATGATACCATGTTCAGCAGTTACCATGGTTACACAATGCACACATCTGTGATTAATACAAGTGTTCATGGTGCTGTTTAGGAATTATGATTTTCAACAAAAAAGGTCAGAATGTCTGAAAAACTGGCTAATAGTAGCTAGCTTGTGACTGTAATTTATGTCAGATACTTGTTTAACTGCACAAATCATCTCATTTGTTGTCAGATTATGCTAATATAAAACTCATTTCCTCATTTCATTTCCTCCAGCAAAAGCAGGTGTCTCTGGGCGACCGTATGGACCTGTGGTCGTACCTGCTGAAGCCAGTGCAGAGGATCAGTAAATACAGCCTGCTCCTCCAGGACGTGGTGCGCGAGTGTGGGCCTGAACAGCAGGGGGTGTTGGAGGAGGTGCGCCAGGCTCTGGACGTGGTACAGTCTCAGCTTCGACATGGCAACAACCTCCTTGCCATGGACGCCATTCAGAACTGTGATGTAAGGAAAACTCTAGCATATATAAACAATAGGATGAAACAATATACCGGCAATTTTAAAGGTATTGTATATTTTTTAAAGCTTATTTCATAAAATTGACTCCTCAAAAACATACCAGAGCTGTGTTTTGTTTCAATCACACATGTCTGAGTAATTGTTTTTCTCGATGTTGAGGAGCAGGTGCTCTACTCTGAGCTCCTCCCGTGTGACTGAGCTCCTCACCCTATCTCTAAGGCAGTGCCCAATCTCTCTGCAGAGGTGAGGATAGGGACATAGCCTGAGCAGTAAATCAAGAGCTTTGCCTTTTGACTCAGATCTTTCTTTTCCACAACAGTCTGATACAGCTCCTTTGACCAGTAGAGACTGGCTATTCCAGCCCTTAAATTATCCATATTATTCAAGTGAAACTTCATCCACATTGTGCGCCCCTCAGGCCTCGTGTGGTGAGAGGGACTGAGTGTGGAATGAATGAATAATGAACAAAAGTGACTTTGAGCATCTGGAAAAGTACTAGATATGACTAATGCATTGTAATTATTAAATGAAGGACAATACAGCATTACTCAAACATGCATAAATGATGCAGGAATGCAATGACACCAAAATGCCTCTGCTTGCCCTCTTCATTTCAGGGCATGCATTCTTAAACATGATTCACAAATCCTCCTCCCCATCATATCTAACTCCTTTTTTGTCTGATTAGTTCATGATTTCACTGCAGCGACTCAAGCTTGTACAAACTCACCACTCATTCTATATAACCCACACAGGATGAGTCCAAACTAATCTGTTCCTACGAACTCCGAGCCTGATCCTGGTATTTTGCTATTTTGTTCCTAAATCAATCAGGTGCTTCTTTCACCACGGTTGTTCCTGCTAGCAATAAGTTGATTGACAGACTCATTGCTAAGCATCTGCCCACGCTGGGGCAGTAGCTCAGTTGGTAGAGCGTTTGTCTCGTGACCAGGGGTTGGCGGTTCAAATCCCGCTCTTGACGGGTTGACCGTGTGTGATCCCAGCTCTTGATGGGTTGACCGCGTGTGATCCCAGCTCTTGACGGGTTGACCGCGTGTGATCCCAGCTCTTGGCGGGTTGACCGCAGGTGATCCCACAGATGAGCGCTGCCGTTGTGTCCTTGGGCAAGACACTTAACCCACCTCGCCGCCAGTGTCTATGGACACTGGTAGCCCCCATGGCAGAAGATACATCAAGGCCTGTTGTGACATGAGCCATCCTCCTGTGGACCCACCACCCGTGGAAGGATTCATGGGGGCTGGTGCATTGTGTTCTGGGCAGTAGATCTGCTTGGACTGCCGCCCCCGTGACCCAGAAAATGGAAAAGCGGAAGAAGATGAATGAATGGTCCCTTGCTGTTTCACTGATAGTGTATCTACATTGTGTTCTGCACCCTGATTGGCTAAGGGACTGTAGACCTTTGTCTTTGTTAGTCCTTCTCCTCCATGCCGTGTCTCCTGTACAGTACAGAATGCGTTCAGTTTGCCAAATTTATTTAAATGTTCGATCACGAGCAGTGTGACTGAAGCAGTGACGGGCTGAGCGGTCTGGCATTTGGGCACATGCCAGGTGTGCGTCTCACCTGGGGCCGGTCGCACTGGTCATGCTGCTCTATCACAAATTTGACCACGATGAGCAGGTGCACGTGTCTGCGCGCACACTTCTCCGGGTGGTCAATGCACATCGGGAAGTAGCGGCAGTGTTTCCGCAGAACGAACTGGTGGAACCTGGAGTCCAGGCGGTGGAACGAGTCCTGAGAGCGCATGGATGCATTCTCACTACAGTTCTGTGTTTGAATGAGAAGCAGTCTGAGCCGCACCAGGCTCCGCTTTCAGCCCCAGGGCATCCTTCTCCGCGAGCTTGTGGAACATGAGGAAGGATGCGAAGACCAGGGGCAGACTCAGCACTGGCTTCAACAGACCCAAAAAGAGCCGCATCCTACGGATCCAGTGACTCATGTCTCGGTGCAGAGCTGAAGAATCCCCCCCTTCCCGTTCCACGACCTACAGGGCCGCTTGTAGGTGCAAAATGCCAGGGCAGTTTTTTGATCCCAGTCCGTTACTGCTCTGAAGTGCTGTATGTTTACAAGTTTTCTCCCCAACAAAACCCGCAACAGCGCAGCGGCACCAGGCGCCTTGGTCAGAGGAAGTGTGAAATACATCAGAGGGATCAAAGAGCTCCAGGGCTCCAGAGCCGCGGGTTGCCGACCCCTGGTCTATAGGGTAGTCACGGTGGCAATGGCACATAATAGTAATAATAATAAAAATACCTTCCATTTATGCAGCGCTTTTCAAGACACCCAAAGCGCTTTACAGTAACACACACACGAGTGCGGTTAGGTGGGATTAAAAGACAGATTAAACAGAAATGTTTTGAGAAGTGAATTGAATTGATCAATGGTTTCAGCAGTTTGTATTTGTGAAGGGAGCGTGTTCCAAATGCAGGGGCCTGAACACAGAAGGCTCTCTCTCTCCCACGGTCTACAACTTGGAACGGGGAATGGTGAGCTGAGCGGAGGAGGAGGAGCGGAGTGTCCTGGAGAGTGTGTAGGTTTGGATCAGGTCTGAGAGGTACTGAGGGGCTTGGCCGTGGAGGGACTTGTGAGCCACCTGGTCAAGTGGTGCAGTAACAACAACCTCTCCCTGAATGTGGAGAAGACAAAGGAGATTGTCATAGACTTCAGTAGAGCACAGACACAGCACACCCCCCTCAACATCAACAGAGCTGCTGTGGAAAGAGTAAGTAGCACCAAGTTCCTGGGTGTGCATATCTCTGAGGACGTCTCCTGGTCAAAGAACACTGCATCACTGGCCAGTAAAGCCCAACATTGACTCTACTTCCTCCGTAAGCTGAAGAGAGCCAGAGCCCCAGCTCCCATCATGAGCACCTTCTACAGAGGCACCATAGAGAGCATCCTCACCAGCTGCATCACTGTGTGGTATGGCATCTGCACCGTGTCCTGCCGAAAAAGCTATACCGAGTAGTGAGAGCAGCTGAGAGAATCGTGGGTGTCTCTCTCCCCTCCCTGCAGGACATCTACCGCACCTGCCTCACCTGCAAAGCCCTCTGGGTGATCCCACCCACCCATCCAACTGCCTCTTCAGTCTGCTGCCATCAGGAAGGAGACTGAGGAGCCTCAAGGCCAAGACCAGCAGACTGAAAGACAGCTTCATCCACCAAGCTGTCAGGATGCTCAACTCTCTGTCTGCCCTCCCTCCCCCAATGACACTGCTGCTTAAATGGCACTTAAATGACACTGACACTGCTGCTTAAATGATACCATTTGAGCTTTATTACGTTACACATTGTGTGTTTCACTTATTTACTTATTTACTTATTAGTCTCCTGTATTTTTAGTATGGGTATGTGATGTTTTAATCATTGTGTTTATTTTCTTGTTTATAAAATGTTTAATGTTTACTGTGGGCCTAGGGAGTGCTGCAATTTCAAATCCTGTGTGGCAACCTGTACATATGTTTGTTTGTTTTTTACAATAAAGGTGATTTAGAACTTTCAACTTGTAGATTTATAGGTATTTTATGTGAAGCCAGTGCAGGTGGGTGAGAGTGGGGGTGATGTGTTGCCAGAGCTTTGTGTGAGTGAGATCCCTGGGGGCAGAGTTTTGGATGTATTGAAGCCTGTCCAGAAGCTTTTGGGAAATCCCTGACAGGACTCTCTTGCAATAGTCCAGGCGGGAGGTAATGAATAAGTGGTAAGTGTTTGCGCAACCGAGTCCTGTAGAGATCAATGGAGGCGGGAGATGTTGCGGAAGCGGTAAAATGCAGACTTTGTGATTGAGTTGATGTGGGGTTCAAAGGAGAGGGTTGAGTCCAGGTTGCGGACTGTTGGGGAGGGGCGGATGTCATTGCCATTGATGGTGAGCACCATATCTCCAACCTTCTGGAGCAGTGGTCTGGTCATATGCTTTAATGGCACATGTTGATGATGATACATGCCAATGGCACATGTTGATGACACATGTTGATGATGGTACATGCCAGTGGCACATGTTGATGACACATATTGATGATGGTACATGCCAGTGGCACATGTTGATGACACATATTGATGATGGCACATGTTGATGGCACAGGTTGATGGCATATGTTGATTTTGTTCCTGCAGGTGAACCTGAAGGAGCAGGGGTCACTCATCCGTCAGGACGAGCTCTTGGTGATGTTCAGGAAGAAAAAGTGCCTGCGACATGTTTTCCTGTTTCAGGAGCTGATCCTGTTCAGTAAAACCAGGAAGACTGAGGCTGCAAATGAGACCTACGAGTACAAGCAGTCCTTCAAGGTACTACTGATACTACAGCTACTACTATTACTGCACCTATCACTACAATTAATACTACTACTGTACAAGCAGCCCTTCAAGGTACTGATACTGCAGCTACTAGTAATAACTGTGTTAAAGTCATTCAAGGTATCAATGCTACTACTGCAAATATCACTAGATGTTGCATCCTGACTGTTACTCTTTAAGTTACTTTTACTTAGTATCTGTAATTTTACTCTTACTTTTTTACTCTTACTTGAGTAATTCTTGGACCACTACTTTGTATTTCTACTTAGGTCATATTATTTTGATGTTACTTTTTGGCTATACTCTCCCCACCTCTGCAAACATGTATAAGACCAGTCATTCAAGGTTCTACAACTACTGCAGCTACTATTACTCATACTATCACTACTACTAAAAATCCTACTGTGTACAAGCAGTCCTTTAAGGTACTACAACTACTATAGCTACTACCACTACTGCTACTATTACTATTACTAGTAGTACTACTGTGTACAAATGTATAAAAGCAAGTAAAAGGCATGAATACTGTGTAGTTTCCCTATTTTGACCCATGAAACTGTGAGAAGCACCTGCTTCACTGTTACCATGGTATCTGAACTTTAAGAAGGAAATTTTCACCAAACCAAATAGTTTGGATAGGTATGTCTTCTATGACAGTGGATGTACGACCTTCCCCTGCTTTCCTTCAGCTCTCTGGACCTGGAGCTGGTAAGATGAACTCAACACCCTCTAATGCAGATAACACCACGCCTGTCACCAGACCTCATGTGAACAGTGAGGACGCTGTACTGTCTAGACACTACTACAGTGAGATGGGCGTTCAAGAACCTGAATCCCTGCAAAGCACCAGGACCCGACAGCATCCCCGGACGGGTGCTGAGAGCTTGTGCTGACCAACTCGCCGGGGTGTTCACCAACAACCTGTCTCTGAGCCAGTCTATCGTGCCCACCATCTTCAAGACCTCCACTGTAGTTTCCATCCCAAAGACCCCCACAGCATCCTGTCCTAATGACTATCGTCCCATAGCACTCACATCTGTCATCATGAAGTGCTTTGAACGAGTCATTAAGAGACACATCTGTGACTCCCTCTCCAACACCCTGGACCCCCTGCAGTTTGAGCATATAGAGCAAAGAGGTCTACAGACGACGCTATTGCTCTAGCAGTCCACACCTCTCTCAGTCATCTGGAGAGAGGAAACACATATGTGAGAATGCTCTTCATTGACTACAGCTCGGCAATCAACACCATAATCCCCTCCAAACTGACCTCTAAGCTCACCGCCCTGGGCCTGGGGACGTCCATCTGCTGCTGGATATGGGACTTCCTCACTAACAGGCCACAGGCGGTGAGGATCGGCAGCCACCTCTCCTCCACACATGTCCTCAGCACCGGTGCACCCCGGAGCTGTGTTCTCAGCCCTCTCCTGTACTCCCTGTTCACCTATGACTGTACCGCCAGGCACAGCTCCAACATCATCCTCAAGTTTGCCACCATCTTAGGCCTCATCACTAGGGGTGTGCAAAATAATCGTCACGTCAATGCGACTAGTTTCGACTCCCTATTCAACGTCTAACGACCCTCTCCACCCCTCTGCCCTGGCTTGTCTGCCCTAATGTTTCTTTGTCTGTTTTGACTTGGTTTAAGAATCGAATGGCTAAGATCTTAGCCATTGAAAAGAACTGGTTTGAGAGGGGGGTTAAAGAGGCTATTTTTGTCAAAAAAGAGAATCCGTCGTTAAACAGAAATGGGGGAGTTAGACATAACTTGTCTCCCATTTATAATTCGATTCTTAAACCAAGTCAAAACAGACAAAGAAACATTAGGGCAGACGAGCCAGGGCAGAGGGGTGGAGAGGGTCGTTAGACGTTGAATAGGGGGTCGAAACTAGTCGCCAGAGTAATTTGAAAAACAAAGAGACAGATTAGGGGGGATCGTTTTCAGAGCTTTTTCAGTGTCGGGAGCGCCTCCCGGCAGCTAGATATAAGCAGTGTCTAACCAGTACAATAACCAGAGCTGACGAAGCCTCTCGGATGAGCGGCGAAACGTTTTCAACCAAACAAACTTTGTCCAGTTGACAAATTGAACTTCTCCTTTTATCATGGATTCTACCTGGACGACTGAGGGACTTTTCACGCAACACAGAAAGATGGTACACAAAAGGATTTTTGAAATTTTAATTAACGTAATTACCAGTACGTTCGAACAGTGCCTACGGCAGAAACACGGTAGAAACACAATGGCAGAAACACAATGGCAGAAACACAACGGCAGAAACACGGCAGTAACACGGCAGTAAAACAACTGTAAAATGGCCAGCCTGTAGCCTCTGGAAGCCTTCAAATAAAGTTTCAAGTTTAACTTTAAGGGTAAACCCCCTGAACTCAATCTCACGGAGCCTGTGTAGGAGGTTTTAAGTACTAAAACAAGACATTAATTAATGAACTCGCCTCACTAATTTACCGTAGGTATTTTCACCTACCAGAAAAGTCACTGATCGCTATCTTCTTCCTCCTGTGCGCTGAAACCACTGAAGTCATCATCTTCAGTGTCGGAATTGAACAGCGTCAGAATGTCCTCATCACACACTTTCTCAGTCTCTCCTTCGTTGTCGCTCTCTGTGTCACTTCCTTCTCCAGGTAAAATTTCCCTTGTGTGTGTGCTGTCCTCTTCATCACACAACAGTCCAGCCTTTCGAAACCCGTTGATGATCGTGGATTTTTTCACACGGTTCCACGCTCTTAGGATCCACTGGCAGACTTGGGCAAAAGTTGCTCTTCTCATGCGGCCGGTTTTGGTAAATGATTTCTCTCCGCTAGTCATGCAAGCCTCCCACTCAATTCGGAGTTCCACCTTAAATGCACGGTTCACACTCATGTCGAGTGGCTGCAGCCTGCAAATACTTTGTTGTGCCCCCAGGAATCACAGCTGGAATTGAGTTAGTCCTCTTGATGGCTGCTTTTGATGGCTGTTATATGGACCCTCATGCTGTCGAAAACGAGCAATGCTTTTTTTCTGTGAAAAAATCCTCCCGGTCGGTTGCCGTAGCACTCCATCAGCCATTCCTTCATTAGGCTTTCTATCATCCACACTTTCGTGTTGACTTTCACAACAATTTCTTTCGGGAGTTTTTCTTGCGGCATAGTTATGCGCTTAAAAATCACCATTGGTGAGCTCAGAACACAAGTGAAATGCGTTCTCTCATGGCCAGTTGTTTTCAGCGTGACAGATGATTCACCTTTCTTGTTAACAGTCCTAGTGAGAGGCAGGTCAAAAGTTAATGGTACTTCATCCATATTTATGATGTCGTCTGGTCCTATGGAATTCTCGGCTATCTTTGTTTTATCGTCCGTCAGAAAAAGCTACTCCTTATTGAAAATAAAAAATATTAAGCTATTGAAAGCAAAACCAGCATGTTCACTTTTTCCGGCTTGAGTAGGGCACGTTGTGGATTGACAACTTTGCCCGCGGTGCTGAAGACCCGTTCCGATGGAGAGCTTGTGGCACAAACGCAGGTATTTTCGGGCAACCCTCGACATCAGACGAAAGCGCCTGACTCCATTGGATTTCCACCAAAGAAGGGGGTCTTCATCTCCCAGAATAACAGCCTCGTGTGGAAGTTGCGTTTGTAATAAGAAACCCGAAAACTTCTCACATTTCAGACTCAAAAACGGACAGTTGTTTTTATTAACACGCGAGAATATCAGAAAGGAGCTGCGCTAGAACACAAAAGCAGCGTGTCAAACGTCACGCCTTTTTTAAAGGGACCGCAACTATTATCAGAAGCAGTGACTTTATAACCGAACGTCACCTCTCCGATAGTAATATTAGTTTTAAACTGTAATAGTATTAAATTAACAAACACAACCACACATACATAGGTGCTGGACAAACACTCTTTATTTAGGCATTAAATTAATTATAGTTAATATTATATTAGGGCAAGATTTTTTATTTTTTTTAATGACGGTAATGAATCTGATACCGTTGCTATTTTTAGATACCGCAGTATACCGTATTACCGTATTACCGCCCAACCCTAGTGTGTGCATGAAGCGCAAAATAACTGTTCAAAACACACTCAAACTAGCATCTGCCCATAAAACTCTGTAGCGGGATTGTCACTCTACTGCGGATGTCTCCCACTAAAAGAGCCGCTGTCCTGTCTGGGATCGTGTCCAGGCAGACAGCGGCAATCTCTTATGGAGTATGAAAGCTTTCAGAAATATTCGTGTGCATAGGATAGAAATCCTCTAAATACAGACTGAACCAGGACTAAACTAGGACTGAACCAGGACTACACCAGAACTCAACCAGGACTGAACCGGGACTAAACCAGGTCTCAACCAGGGCTAAACTAGGACTGAACCAGGACTACACCAGGTCTAAACCTCTCCGTATGCGTCTTGCTGGAGCTGCTGGTGGGACTGTCCTCGCATTGATGCGCGGCTGTGGCTTCGTCAGGGTATACGAGTAAACGCTGACACGTGCAGTGGAGCTAGGGTTACGCGCTACATTCGCTGTCTTGATAAAGAATTAATCCATACATAAGCCGCACCTGATTATAAGACGCAGGGTCCGAAGTGCGAGAAAAAAGTAGCGGCTTATAGTCCGAAAAGTACGGTAATGTGAAAGTTTGAAGCTCAAAACTTGAAAACGGGTCCAAGATCCAACCTTCATTCTGTGGCTACCGTCTATGTAAGGAAATGCAGAAGTGAATTTCTCCTGTGTGTGAGATCAATAAAGTCTAAATATCTTAAATCTTAGTGCAGTAGTAGGCCAGTCAAGAGATCTGTGAAGTCCTGAATTAAATCTTTATTGAATTTGAAGTGTCAAGGCTTAATGTGAAAGTTTGAAGCTCAACTTGCCAACAGACGTAGCTGGATTTATACACTGTTGCCAGCCCCCACCTCTGCCAGAAATCCGAGGAGAGTTCAGAGAAGGAGTGAAGATATCATTCAGGAGAAATGTTTTATTAGCTTGCGATCTAGCATTCAAAAGGCCCAAGCGGAGAGTCACATCGTTTGACATTCACTTGAAATTCAGGATTTAACTTTCCTGCATTAAGACGTAAACAAGCATTTTGCCTAAATAAATTGACCTAGGTTAACGAGAGTGCAACTTGTTAACATCTATCTAAGAAAAGAATAGCAATAAGAATAACTGTCGATTTATAGACAAAAACTCACAAAGCTCTAACCTTCGTTCTGTGGCTGCCATCTATGTTAAGGACCGTCTACAACTGGCCACCACATTATTGGAGGGAGTCACCTTTACATTAGTGGAGCAGTGGGACTAAATAATTTCCCCATAAAATTCACCAAAACTAAGCCAAAGCACTTTCTTGACTTCTATTAGTAGTGGCCAAAGAAATATCTGCATACTACAGGTCAAAATTTGACCCTATGACAAATTACTGTGAAGCAGGACCCAATAAATACATAATAATAATAATAAAAAAATCATCAAATATCAATCAAAGCACCTTTTCAAAATCAGTTGGGTGTAGTAGTTGCCAAATAATTGCCTCATTGTTTGACCTTCCTGTGGCTGAGTAACAAGAAAATACAGTGTTGTACAAACCTGTCTAAACCAAGGTATTTCCAGAGAACCTCCCTCAGTTCACATGAATCAAGATAAGTAGCTAGTCACTGCCAAGTGTGGAGTGAATGAAGAATAAAGCGCTTTGGATGTCTTGAAATGCGCTATATAAATGCAATGATTAATGAATTAAGATTAAATTTGTGGGTGGTTTTAATGGAAAGGTTTTCAGTGAATTCTCTGTCAGTAAAAGACTGTGGTTTGGGACTCTGGATTTATATGGCACATTTAAAACAACCAGCTGACCAAAGTGCCTCACATAAAAGTCATCAAAAACAGAATATATATATATATATATATATATATATATATATATATACTGTATATATACTCAACAAAAATATAAACGCAACACTTTTGTTTTTGCTCCTATTTTTCCTGAGATGGACCCAAAGATCCAAAATTCACTCCAGATACACAACACTACGATTTCTCTCAAACATTGTTCACAAATCTGTCCAAATGTGTGACAGCGAGCACCTCTGCCCCGCCGAGACAATCCACCCCACCTCACAGGTGCGCCACATCAAGATGCCGATCCGACATCATGACCAGTGCACAGGTGTGCCCCAGACTGCCCACAATAAAAGGCCACCCCGAAATGTGCATTTTTTTAAATTATTTTTTTTTGCTTTATTAGGGGTCTGGGGACTCAGAACCAGTCAGTATCTGGTGTGACCACCATTTGCCTCATGCAGTGCAACACATCTTTGCATAGAGTTTATCAGATTGTCAATTGTGGCCTGTTGAATGTTTATGTTTATCATTTCATATCACGGAGCTCCGTGTCAAGCCGCATGTACCACGCACCGCGCGTACATCCATCTCCACAATAAAAGAGCAAGTTTTGTTTTTTTCAAAATAAAATGTGTTTTTTATTCTGTCTCATTCTCTGGAGTCTGAATCATCTCCACAAGTCACATCCACAAATGTTTTCCCCGATTTTTTTATCATTTCATTTTTATTTCATCATCACTCCAAGGTCCAAGGTCCTGTTTATTTGGTATTTGTAATTTTCCTGATGTCATATAGAATGCTGGTCATAGTAATTGATTAGTAATAGCCTGGCCATACCTTTGATAGGTTAATGCTCTGCTGGCCATACATTAGAACAGCTTCCGGCCCAAACTTGGGCCGTAAGTGCCACCTTGAGGGCTGCACTAGTGGGCTGCGAGGGCAGTGGGACTGTAGGATATCAACTGAAGACACCAGAGATAAGCTATGGTCAATCTAAAATGTACTAGAATGCAGGAAATCTAAGAAATCCAAAATTTTCTGGGGAGGACCCGCCACCCCACTATTTGAGAAGCACTGGTCTGTGTGTATATTTCAGATGTGTGACATTGGTCTCTGTGTATGTGTGTGTTTTAGATGTGCAACATTGGTCTATGTGTGTGTGTTTCAGACATGTGACATTGGTCTGTGTATGTTTCAGATGTGTGACATTGGTCTGTGTGTGTTTCAGACATGTAACATTGGTCTGTGTGTGTTTCAGACATGTAACATTGGTCTGTGTGTGTTTCAGACATGTGACATTGGTCTGTGTGTGTTTCAGACATGTAACATTCGTCTGTGTGTGTTTCAGACATGTAACATTGGTCTGTGTGTGTTTCAGACATGTGGCATTGGTCTGTGTGTGTTTCAGACATGTGACATTGGTCTGTGTGTATGTTTCAGACGTGTGACATTGGTCTGTGTGTATGTTTCAGATGTGTGACATTGGTCTGTGTGTATGTTTCAGGCGTGTAAAATTGGTTTGTGTGTATGTTTCAGATGTGTGACATTGGTCTCTGTGTATGTGTGTGTTTCAGATGTGTGACATTTGTCTGTGTGTATGTTTCAGACGTGTGACATTGGTTTGTGTGTTTGTGTTTCAGATGTGTGACATTGGTCTGTGTGTATGTTTCAGATGTGTGACATTGGTCTGTGTGTGTGTGTGTGTGTGTGTGTGTGTTTGTTTCAGACGTGTGACATTGGTTTGTCTGTGTTTCAGACGTGTGACATTGGTTTGTGTGTTTGTGTTTCAGACGTGTGACATTGGTCTGTGTGTGTTTCAGACGTGTGACATTGGTGTGTGTGTGTGTGTTTCAGACGTGTGACATTGGTTTGTGCGTGTATGTTTCAGACGTGTGACATTGATCTGTGTATGTGTTTCAGATGTGTGACATTGGTTTGTGTGTATGTGTTTCAGATGTGTGACATTGGTGTGTGTGTGTTTCAGACGTGTGACATTAGTTTGTGTGTGTTTCAGACATGTGACATTGGTGTGTGTGTGTGTTTCAGACGTGTGACATTGGTCTGACACAGAACTCTGGGGACAGTGGCCTCTGCTTCGAGATCTGGTTCAGAAAGAGAAAGAGCCAGGACACATACACTCTACAGGCCAACAGCAGAGCACTGAAGGAGGACTGGACCAGAGACCTGGAGAAGATCCTCTGGCAACAGGCTCTTTGGAACAAAGGTAAGGCCTGGTTTAGTCTTGGTTTAGTCTTGGTTTGCACCTGGTTTAGAACTGATTTAGAACTGGTTTAGACTTGATTTAATGTTGTTTTAGTCTGGTGTTATAGTTTAGTTGTGAATTATTCAGTTTTAAACCTGGTTCAGTCCTGTTTTAATTCCGGTTTAGATTTGATTTATTCCTGGTTCAGTCCTGGTTTGGACTTGGTTTAGACCTGTTTTACTTCTGATGTAGTCCTGGTGTAGACCTGATTCAGTCCTGTTTTAATCATGGTTTAGTCTTGATTTATCCTGATATGTTTAGGTTTGACTTATTCCTAGTTTAATCCTGGTTTTTCGGTTTAGACTTGCTTTAGTGTAGTCCTGGTTCAGATGTTCCAGTGCCTGAGTGAGTACTTACTGTTTGCAGAGGTGCGCATGCAGGAGAGAGTGTTTTTGGGACTCGGAAACAAACCTTTTAAGGACATCCTGCCGAGCGCCGCTGCCATCAACTCCAGAGAAGTCCACTGTGGACCCCTCGGGAAAGGTAACTGACTAGTGCACATTCAAATAAAAATCCTAACACACAAAACTAAATTTTTACCAGTATTATTATGTATTTTGCACCTCAAAAACTCCCTGAAATGTCTTTTTGTTTAGCACATGACCAGTTAGACACATTTCACTAAAATCAGACCCCCCAGGATTTCGCGGGCATTTTTTGTGATTGTTGCGGGCTAAAATGCCTGAATTTGCGGGAGCTTTTCCAAAAAGTTGCGATGAAAGTTGCGGTGCTTTTAAGGTTTTTGTTGCGATTTTGTTGCGGGAGGAAGTGAAAGTTGCGATAAATAGTTGCGATTTTCGCTTTTTGTAATTAAAATTGAGTAATATTTTGAATACTGAGTTATTACTGACAAAGAATAATACAAAGACACAGAGATCACAGATATGGTCCTAAAACAACCTTACCAACATCGAAAATAAATTACTACTAGAAGGGGAACTGTTTCACGCGGTCTTTTGCTGTTATTTTTGTGGGCAAATGGCGCCGCAGACATGTTTCTTTGCCATTAGAAGCCGTGTCCCAATTCCCAGAGCGCGCGGCTCGGAGCGTGGCCTGAAGGGCATGTGCGTCACACATTTCGCCAGAACACCGGCGCGACGACTGCTGTCCCACTTCTTTTTTGTCCCATGCGCAGTTAACATGCGGTCCAAAGACCGCAGTCGTTAAGCGGTCCGCGGACTGCAGTCGGGGCTGAGCAAGTGTGCACCTCCTTGACTGCAGTCTGAGCCCCCTTCGGGCCGCGCTCCGAGCTGTGCGCTCTGGGAACTGGGACACGGCCGCAGTTTTGTTTTGTCACACGGAAGTAAAGCAGAAAACTCAACTCAATCCTTTTAGCCGCCGAGAATATGAGGTTGGGTCCTATGACTCGCAGATTTGTGACGCGCAAAGAGGAGGCTATGGTGACAGATTGTGCATTTATTACAAAAAGAGCGCACACAGCTATGACAGCGCAGCAGGATGAAATGGAACTCATGAAAACCAGCAGGATGAACAGATTAATGTGAAAGATGAATGAATGGTTTGCGGTCAATAAAAAATACAGCTACACCCCCAACCCTGACTCTCTCCTCTGTGTGACAGGTGAGCGCGCGCTTTTACACGCGCACACTTCCGTACGTGCACACATCCACACTCACGTGACCCACCGCCTCTGCCGCACACACACACAAACGCACCGTGCACCTCATCTCAGTTATGTCTCCTACACAGAAGGAAGTTGGTCGGCGTTCAATACGTCGCCGATGATTGGTCAAAATTAGTAAAAATTAGTAAAAATTGCGGAAAAGTTGCGGTGATTGGTCAAAATTGCAACACCGCCCTGAATTCGCGGGGATTGGCTGAAGTTGCGTTGAAGTTGCAAATCGCAACATCGCAAATTCCTGGAGGGTCTGTAAAATATATGTATATTTAAAGCCAAAGTATAGCATCTTTTAGCTCCAAAACAAGCAAGCTTGCTTCTCCACAAACCTGACTCTTATTTGGCCTGGAGGAGGGCCCCCCTCCTGCTTGTTTCCATGGAAATGTGGCTGTAATTTGGCTGTAATCTTCCACAGTTCCACTATATCTCCATTTTCCATATATGGGAACTATTTTTCAGTGCAGAAAAACACAGCCGAAGCACACAGGGGAATCCCTGTTACGCACCACGTTGCCAGTTCCCCTATTACGCAGCGTGGTGTGTGCTTCGGCTCTGTTTTCCGCACTGAAAAATAGTTCCCACCCAAAATGACCAAGTCAAGCTCTCCGTGTTGATTTGCACATTTATTTGCACTCGATATGAATGCGCACTACACAGAAAGTAATTGGGAAAAGCATCGAGCAAATTAATTCCTTTTGGCCGAAATCTTTCTCTGGCGACGTTAGACTCCAGTCTAACGCGATGTAGCTCCAGCTGCGCGCGGCGGTCAGTGCTGACAGACCTGGACAATGGCTGGGTGACCAGGAAAACGCTTTCCATCACTTATTTTAGCCTCTGGACTGTGGGGAGATGCCCAAGTTTGACCTGGGGGTGGCATATCCCTTTAACCACCTGTACTTTAAGCCTGACAAAAGTTGAATCTGTGTTTTGATTTCACTGAACTCCTCTCTCTCCTCCAGTCTTCAGGCCCTCTTCTCTCTCCTCCTTCGGCTCCTCGGGGTCATGTGACATAGTTCCTGTGATGCGGCAGAAGTCAATTGGCTCATGCAGTAGCTCCTCCTCCTCCTCTTCGGGGCGTGGCTCTCTGTCTCCGGGGCGATACCTGAGCAGACCACAGGGGGGCCCTGTGAGGGAAGGGCATCTGGAGGCAGAAGAGCTGGACGAGGAGAGACACAATCTGCTCTGTGAGTTTAAAGGACACATATTATTCAACACTGACTTGACTTCTAACAATCGTTCAACAAACACATTGTTCCCTCATCAGAAAAAAGTACTTAAGCCCTATTAGGACGGGGTTAGTTTTATGGGGTGACATGGGGTGAAGTAATAATTACCAGGGAATTTAGTCCTGTCTGAACGCGCCATGTCCGTAAACATAACGGAGTATGTCTGTGAAATTTACAGCGAGTTTCACCTTCTGTAAAACGGTCTGGGGGAATTACCATAGGTAATATTAATCCCGTGCGAATGCGACCCTCGGTAAAGATGTATGTAATATTTCGTCACATCCATTTAAAGAAATAATTTACCGCAATTTTCAAACACGGAGGAGCTTGAAGCGCTTTGTTTTGCCGGCAAACAAAATGATCTACCGGTACTCTCAAACAAACGCACACATCGACCAATGAAAAAGACCAAGAGGTATAAATCAGTCGTCAGAGGCATGAAACTTCTGCTTGTTTTAGGTCATGTATGCTCTATTAGTCCTGATTATGGGCAATAATTTGCATAGTTCACTAATATTACACATAGGCTAATCATGACGTGCACGGCAACAAATACCGTAAACAAACTCCTCCCATGTCAAATGAATATTACGGACATTTCTTGTCCTGTGTGAATGGGGTCATTTATATTACAGAGGTCCTGTGATAAACTGACATTACTCTACATCCCCTGTAAAACTAATCCCGTCCGAATAGGGCTTTAGAGTATACTTGTTTCCTTTAGAGCCCCTAGACAGTTACATGCAAATATTATCACCAGATTGGTTTTGAACTGCGGAGGATGCCTGAGATCTTAATTCTGTGCGAATGCGCCATGTCTGTAATTTGTAAAGTAGCAAATTACCTGCTATATTTCACCAAACACGGACGTCGATGATAACACTAGTCCTGTGTGAATCTGCATCTCAGTGTTTCTT
Source organism: Paratrypauchen microcephalus (assembly GCA_036785185.1). Classification (NCBI taxonomy): domain Eukaryota; kingdom Metazoa; phylum Chordata; class Actinopteri; order Gobiiformes; family Gobiidae; genus Paratrypauchen; species Paratrypauchen microcephalus. The sequence goes on along the minus strand of JAVJIX010000050.1, from coordinate 3,881,592 downwards.
GTTGTAATTGCATGCCTTTTCTATCTCTTTTATTTCTGCTTTTTATCTTTCATTTTCAGTCATGTAAAATAGAGTAATTTATGGACTTGGTTTATACCGTGCGAATACACGGCAAGTAACACAGAGGTAGGGCAGTCATTTGCAAATTACCAGATGTCCCCAGGTTGTACTTATCCCATGCGAATAGGGTTTTAAATTAACATACAGGTCATGTTGCTTAAGGAGTTATTTTGTTTTAAGATAAGATAAGATAAGATAAGACTTTATTGATCTCACACAGGAGAAATTTACTTGCCACAGTAGCTCCAGGACAGTTTGAAAAACAAGAAAGAAAAGTGCATGCAGGCAAAAATGGAATAAAGTAAGTAATAATAAAAATAAGTCATAATAATAATAATAATAATAAATTATAATAATTATAATAATACAAACATTAACATGGAGAACATGGTTCATTCCCACTGTTGCCTATAGGTGACACCAGACCACAACAACAATAATTATTTTAAAGTTGCATTGTGTAACTTTTCTGATGGAGGGTCCGTCAAATGCTTTTCTCCATGGAAATGTTATTACTTTGTCTGAAATGTTTCACAGTATAGTATTAAACCTTTCTATCTTAATGGAGTCAGATCTGTGGACAGGCAACCTCGCTTACAGTCAGAATGAATGTTTTTCTAGGTATTTTTGATCTATAAAACCACCTGTAATTTAATACATGTAAGTTAAGGTTGTTTAATGTCATACTGTGGACTCTAAATTAGAAAAAGTTGCAATGCACTTTTAAAGCCCCAGTGTGTAGGATTCGTGGCGCATAGGTGGATGGTGCTATTGCACTTTCTGTTTTAGCTACGGCAGACCTCGAGGGTCACCCGGGCGCGCCGTAACGCGGACAGCTCTCGTACCCGGGGATGAGCCGCGTGCCGCTACTATATAAATAAAACGCGGTCCCGTTTTTTTTTTTGTTTTTGCTCCTCGCACGTCCGGCGGGGCTACCGGAGCCGTGTCTCCCCCCACGCGTCACTATTAATACATTTTGTTGAAAATCTATGAAAGTTTGAGTGTTTAAACTAGAGACAAATATGAGAAAATGTTAATTCCAGTCTGAGAAAAGCCTATAATGTGTGTGGTGAGGCATTTACAGCCTTAAAACATGTAGAATAATTGTAAAATATAAAGTTGTTCTTCTTCGCGGATTTCTCTTATTGCGGGTTATTTCTGGAACCTAACCCCCGCGATAAACAAGGGATTACTGTACATTGAAAAAAAAACTCACCCATCTCTCTGTAATTCTCACTTTGGTCTTGCTACTGTTACCTGTGTAGTAATCTGTGCAATAACCTATGTGCAATACTTATATTATGTGCAATACGAAAACCACATGCAACACTTATACTACACCATATTATGTGCAATCTGTGAAATATTCTACTTAGACCTTATTTAATCCTACCTGCACTTTTGTACATTGTACTTTGTATTTTTATTACATTTTATTACATATTTTTATGATATTGTTTACTTCTCCCCCTGCACTTTTTGCAACACTTTTTTAAAAATTTTATTTTATTTTTATTTTATTAGTACTTCTTAGCGAGTCAACGGTTCCTCTGATCGTAAGCATTTCATTGCATTGTTGACCTTGGTTGATCCTGCATATGACAAGTAAACAATCTTGAATCTTGAAATCTTGAATCTAAAATGTTTGTATTAACCCACTGTACATGATTCTGGAGTTTTTATTCTGTTATTTTGTCCCTAATCAAGATGTGAACATTAATATCAGACCAATCAGATGCCTTCTTTTCCTGAGGTTGCATGGTCGAGAAGGGGCGTTACCTTCTATGATACTCTGTTGGAAACGCAAATATGGTACTCAGCTCCAAATTCGCTCCTATAAATGCTGGCCTCTATGAACTTCATTTGACTGGAGCCGAACGCTGTGATGACAACAAACTTTCTTAGTCCACTTCTTTATACAGACTGTGATCCTGGCTCAGATCTGGTCCACTGTTCCTGACGGGTTTAAACCAGAGACACTGAAGGATGGGTTATAAAAATGTACCATGACTGTGAAATGTGGTGATAAAGATATTTTCTCTCTGAGACAGTGAACAAGTGATCACAGCTGTGAGTCTGGAATGCTTTTGTTCAGAGGTCAAAGGTCAAAGGTGAAGGTTGTTAAATCCAAGGACTTTTAAGCAACTAAGCAGCCACCAAGGCCACCACCACCTGGAGTTAGTGTATTTTTTAGTAGTAAGACATTTTCAGTTTGGAGAACGTTAAAATAAAATCTGATCATAAAATTAGCCTATGACAGAATTTGCACTAAAATACAATGGCAACACACGTGACCAGCCACGACAAACCAGTCACAAGTCGTCCTGGAGGCATTTTGAGTTATTCACAGATTCTGAAAGTGTAGTCTTAGCTTTCCAGCGATGCCTTACATATGAACATCTGAGAACATTTGAAGAATTTGTGGCCATTTGAAAGCATGCACATAACAAAACAACGAGCTGAGAAAAGCCACGTTAAAGATTCTCTCACTCTAGGCCTGTGGAGCAGAAAGGAGCTCATTTGCATGACATTAAGATAAGCCCTCCCCCTGCAGATCATCACTATCACTGCTGTGTGGTGTTTCAGGACAGGTCAGAATTAGAAGGTACTTTGTTCAAATGGAAATGCTTTAACAAAAAGTCCATAATCATTCAATAATTCAATAATACATAGGATAATATGTTAAGTCAAAGTATTGTCAATTTAATACAATACAATATGAAATGTATTATACAATGTAAAATGAAAAAGTGAGAAAGAATAAAGATAAAAGTAAAAAATACATTTAAAAAATTAGCAGTATATAGCTAAATATAGTAACCCTACACACACACACGTACAAACACACGCCCACACACACACTCTGGAGGTTTTCTGTTCCTCACCTTATAAACAAAAACTGCAGTGTATATGCCTGGATTACTCAGACCCCTAAAGAATGGTGAAATGGTAGGGCAGAGTTCCGATGAAGCTGAAGGCTAATTGTGCAATTCGAGGGCTCTGGAAGCTATGAGGAAGCCAACTGCTGCCAAAGATTAAACGCTGGAGAAACTGGAGCTGTGTCGTGAAGGTGCAATGGGGAAGAATGAGTCAGGAGTGATGTAGAGAGACCGTGAGGGTCTTCTCCCTTGACGGAGGAGCTGGGCCTTCACTGGAGTGGGGTTGCACACGCTGGCACAGATAGTTGTCAGAGGTGACCATGGTAAGCATGGGGAACTGCAGGTGAAGGAATCACAGCTCGAATTGTTGAATTATGCAACAAGGGTTGGATGGTTGAGGGTCGGAGGGATGAGGGATGGGGGTCAGAGAAGAAAAGAAGGGAGACCTGTCGTTGGTCGGGAGACAGAGAAGGAGACCCATCGTGGGTTGGGAAAGAGGGAGGGAGACCTGTCATGGATCAGGAGAGAGAGAAAGAGGGAGACCCGTCGTGCGTCAGGAGAGAGGTAGAGAGAGAGGCAGAGAAAGAGGGGCAAAGAGAGACCCGTCGTGGGTCGGGTGACCTATCATGGGTCAGGCGTGCCGTCGTGTGAGCTGGAGAGCCCGCGAGCCATTGTGAGAGCCGTCAAGCCGTCGTGAGAGCCAGCGAGCCGTCATGAGAGCTGGGATAGTCAACAAGCCGCCGTGAGAGCCGGAGAGCGTGGGTCAGGAGAGCCATCGTGGGTCGGGGAAGCCCGTCTTGGGTTAGGAGAGAGGGGGACCCATCGTGGGTCAGTCGGCTCGGAACCTGTAGGATGGCTGAGGACCTGAGGATCGGTGACGCAGAGCTAGCAGGGGCTGTGTAGATGACACGTGGTTAAGCTAGCTTGTAATGAATGACATGAGCCACATAAGCTATAATGGCGTGAGACAGCAAGAGCCGGAATATGAGTTGATGTTGAACAAGTGTAAAAGACAGCTAGCATGCCTCAAAACTGCATGAGCAGCGCGAGCTGGAATAGAGTGAGCAACATGAGTCAATGGAAATTATTCTAGTGAAGGTGTAGGGAGTTTAAAAGTGAGGGGAACAGTTCCTATATCACCACATGTAATACTGCACATGACATCACAAGGTGGGACAGAGTGTTTTCTGTTTAAGAGAAGAGTTCAGTCTAAATGTGCAGGGATTATGTGTTAAACATGTGAATGAAACAAAACACAACTCCAGATCTGTTTGTGATAAGGAAACATCATTAGAACAGAGATCAGAAAATAACGATAAACCCTGAAGTTGCGTGAAGAGTCCCTCAGTCGTCCAGGTAGAATCCATGATAAAAGGAGAAATTCAATTTGTCAACTGGACAAAGTTTGTTTGGTCAAAAACGTTTCCCTGCTCATCCGAGAGGCTTCGACAGTTCTGGTTCTAGTGCTGGTTAGACCCTGTTTATATCTAGCTGCAGGGAGGAGCTCCCTACACTGAAATAGCTCTGAAACTATCTCAACTAATTTGTTTCTTTTGTTTTCCGAATTTCTCTGGCGTCTAGTATTAGCATATCTATTCAGCCCTAGGAGGAGCTCACTACACTGAAATAGTTCTGAAACTATCTCAACTAATTTGTTTCTTTTGTTTTTTGAATTTCTCTGGCGTCTAGTTTAGCATCCCTATTCAACCTAACGACCGTCTCCACCCCTCTGACCCTGACTTGTCTGCCCTTTTGTCTGTTTTGACTTGGTTTGAGAATCGAATTATAAATGGGAGACAAGTTATGTCTAACTCCCCCATTTCTGTTTAACGACAGATTCTCTTTTTTGACAAAAATAGCCTCTTTAACTCCCCTCTCAAACCAGTTCTTTTCCCTGGCTAAGATCTGAACCTCACTGTCCTCAAACGAGTGGCCCGTGGCTTCTAGGTGAAGATGTACGGCAGATGACGGTCCACTCTGGCACGCCCGTCTGTGTTGGTACATCCTCTTGTGAAGTGGCTGTTTTGTTTCTCCAATGTAGCGCTCACTGCAGTCTTCACTACACTGAATGGAGTAGACCACATTGCTTTGTTTGTGGCTCTGTGTTTTGTCCTTTGATAGACCCTGAAATATCTCTGTAGGAAGTGGGCCCTCTGCATTTGACCCATCCTTCAGTATCAGAAAGAACATGCACAGTAACCACACAGAGAAAGCCCGACCTTACCGCTGGGAAGAGAAAGAGCTATGCACTTTGTTCCAGTGAAATCCATATTTGGATGTAAAATAATATGATGTGTGAGTGTTGGATTGTGACATGAGTTTGTTGTGTTTCAGTGGACAGCTCTGAGTGGTGTGAAGGAGACGACACCTCCTCCCTCTGCTCCTCTGTCAGCACTGTCAAACACACACAGGTGACTACTACTACTACTACTGCTACTGCTACTACTGCTACTGCTACTACTGCTACTGCTACTACTACTGCTGCTACTAAATAATAACAAGAATGGATCCATTGATATAGCGCATTTAGACACTCAAAGATGCTTAATAGTGCTACTACTATTACTGCTGCTTCTACTACTGCTGCTGCTACTAATACTACTAATACTAATGCTACTACTACTCCAACTATTACTATTACTACTAGTAGTACTCAAATGAAGCCATGAATAATATTTCGTTGTTGTGTTCTCAGAGTGGGAGCACATGTGTGGGCAGATCCACAGAAGTGTGATGTGTCCTCACTGCACACAAGTCCTTCTGGTAAGACTCACTGTACCTAATAAAGTGACCACTTCCTATTGTGATGCTAAAAATACACTTTGTGCTAATCCTTGTGTCGTGGTTTCTTTATAATCTGATTAAGTGGCATTGAATCTGCTTCTATTCTTGTCTAGATGTGACCAGCGCACCCAAGCCCAGTCGTCACTGCAACTAACACCACTTCATGTCCACTTTATGTAAATAGAATTGTGCCGTGGTTTCATTTTATATTATGGAAAATGCTTCCACTTAAAGGTCCTGTATTGTGCTGTTTTCCTCTCTTTGTGCCAGTTTCCTCATCTCAAACAGACCTGGAGTTGTTTAATTCACACATGTTTAACACACAAACCCTGCATATTTTGAGTTAGGCTTTCAAAAACAGAAAACACTGTTCCACCTTGTGATGTCATGTGGTAATACCATAGACTATGTATATAAATGGACATAGCTAACATGTTAGCCGCCGCATTCCAAATAAGAAGTTTGCTCTTCCGGCTCCTACTCACTCCGGCTCCCATTGATTTCCACTGGAATACTGTGGCTCCTCTCTCTGTAACTGCTGCAGTGAGCCTTGTCTTTTTGGTCTTAAAATGTTCATATTAACCCGCTCTACATGACACACTTTATTTTTTCTCTGTTTTGTCAGTTTAAAAAAAATCCTATTTATAATATAGAGCCTGGCTCCAAATTCACTCCTGTAACTGTTAGCATCACGAGCTTCATTTGAGTGGAGCGAAACATTAATGGGTGACATCACACTTGACTTCAGTCAGTACAGAATACAGAAAGTGCTCTGTAGGAGCCATATAGTACAGTGACTTGTGTATTCTCGCTGGATTTGGATGTTTTATGACATCATCATTTGGGCGGGCCTTAATGTACAGTATACGCCCACTATAAGGACCTAAAACCATGCTGGATTTGGATGTAAAAAGTCTAAAACCATTTATTTTTGCTTGAATTGGGTGAATAGGGATGGAAATACACATTACACTAGTTTTTCATTGATTTACCCCCTCTTTTCACATGTTTTATGACATCACCATATAGGCGGAGCTTAATTTACAGTATAAGGAAAGGCCCTTACAAGGATATAACTCGTTTTTTTTTTTTTTTTTTTGCTTTAAGTCATTGAACAAAGATAGACATAGAATTAAACGTCTTCAAATTTTAACCCTTCATTTTCTGAACAAAATTAATTATTTACATTGTTTTAACATTTCATTTCAATGTATGTAAACCATAAAAAAATCAAACACAGGAAAGATTGAATGAAACTCTTCTCACTCATCTCCCTCACTTTCTTCACTGTCAATCCCATCGTTTTTAAACACGTGGTTTTGACAGTCTACGCAAGTGCAGGCTGGGGTGCATGGCAGTCCATTTTTTTTCACACTTAGTCTTATGGCAGCCACGTTTGACAACACATCTTCCAGATACCATCCATGATCAACTGGAAAAGGCAAATTAAACTTTGCTTTAGTGCATGACTTCCGTATGTAGGTGAAATAGTTTGTCCCGTGAACATGTGGAAGAAATGCAGCTGGTGATGGTGGAAGCTTTTCACCTTCTTTTCCTTTTCGAAACAGTTCCCAGCGGGGGTCTTTCAAAGAAGAAGCTTTCTTTGCTCCATATGCCATGCACACAAAACTCTCCAGGTTCTTCAGCACTTCTCCTGACAGGGAGAAGTTTGAACCCAACGCCTGCAGGCAACAATGGGGTCTCCCTGATCAAGTTGCAGGAACAGCTTTGTCCACCTCTGTTTGCTTATTCCTGCAAACTTGCCTCCCCAATCAGCTCCTGTGAGAGCATGTAATGCTGGGAGAGCTTTTGCATGACTTGTTCCTAGATCTTTTACAGTTTCACCAATGTCGATTATGCGAGCTGCACGGCCCTTCCCAGCATGCAACAGCAATTGACCAGGTGGCAGGAAACTGTAGATAAAAACGAGGAGCAGATACACATCTGTATCCACTGAGTGCACATGAATTGTGCAACCAGGATGGGATGACGCAGCATCAGCACAATGTAAGGGGATCAGTGTGTCTGCTTCTTCATGGTCATGCTCTTTCATTTCCATTGAAATTGAATATTGCACCTGCAAAATTTGACTTGACATCTTTACCAGATGCACAGATAAGCAGCTGACTACTTGATGCAAACCTTTGTAGTAACTTCTCTTGAAGGTATAAAGTAAGTTGATTTTTTTTGTTTCTTTATGAGAAAGGAGTTGCTTCATGTTTATGTAGCGCAAATCCATGACATCTGAGATGTGAAACAGAACTGGTGTCAAACACTTGGCACGTTTAGCACGTGTCTAATCTTAACATTTCAAGGTAACGTTCAAACAAGACTCTCACCTCATCAGCACCTTTTCCTTTCTTACAGATAACAGATATGAACTGTTCTGCCAACTTGGCACAAGTGTTGACGTGATTTTGTATTCTTAAGCCCTGCAATTCAACCATGCCATCTATCACTACTGAAATGTCTGTACGCACTGCAACCTCTCTGTTGCAGCCATCAGTTCAGACTTGTCTGTTGGGTTATAAGTAACATAAAAAATAATTGCTGAAGCTAAGTTAATGCTTCCTTTAGTCCCATGGGACAAGCAGAGTTGAAAGGGGAGAAGGGGGCAATTGTGAATCAAAGCGAAGAAGTTGAGACAAGTTTAACCCATATACGAATAGGGAGCAAATTTTGGACAATAAAACTTTTCACGATTCATTGAGTTTAAGTATAGGGCTTTGGCTGTTTTGTGATACCATAAGAACTTTTTTGTGTAACTTTTCATCACACCCAAATTGACAAAATTAAGAGTCTTTAGGAAAAATTAGTCTTTAGGAAAAAATCTTCCTAAATAAGCACCAGAAATGGCTAGGCTAATATTCGCCTGCTACAAAGGGGTCTGTTCATCATTTAAAATTCTTAAAAATTTGGAAACTTATGACATTATCCAAGATTTGGTACCCTTCAAGTGTTTTTGGCACTTTATGCTCAAAAAAGTGGAATAGTTATGATTAAATTGAAAGAAAAGCCAAAAAAAAATCACAAATCGTTTTGCATGGCAGAAGACCCCTCAAACAATGCATGAAAAAAGGACAAAGATGGAGGATGAAAATTTGAAGACAAACAAAATCTTGTTATTTAACATCTGTACAAGCAATTTCTGCAAAAAAAAAAAAAAAAAAATCAAAATTAACATCAAATTCCAGCGAGAACCTCTTTTTTGACATAGTGCACTGTACTACATATGTGAGTTTTCTATCATTTCCCTTGCATGATTAATGCACACGCGCTTTAGTTCTATGCATTACACTGTGGTGGCATGGTGGCTGGCATGGTGGCTGGCATGGCGGGTGTGGTGTGGTGTGGCCTATATGTGAGCATGCTCACCTGCTGAGGGTTGGGGTCTTGGATCATGGCGGAAGAATACGTGCCTGGCCACAAAAAAAAAAAACAAGTCAAGTCACACAAGTCATTCCGGAGGCATTTTGAATTATTCACAGATTCTAAGCTTTCTAATGATGCCTTACACCATGGAAATCTGAGAACATTTGCAATTAGCAGTATATAGGTAAATATAGGCTTAATGATAACTAACTTTATCTGATAAATGTTCATTTTAATCTAAATAAGCCAAGCAAACTCTACTGCTCTTAAATACTTTAGACCCTCACCCACAGTTTGAGAACTCCTTTGATATATATATTTTTTTAATTATCTTTTTTTTTTTTAATTATTATTATTAGGCAAAATTCAACCACATGTCGCGGTAGGCCATCCCTGTGCTGTAGGCCTGCTCTGTGCGGTCACTGTAACATAAATTTTAATTAGTTTTTGCTCAGCATTTCGTCTTGCTCTTCTAATCAGAGCGCATTGAGGAGGGAGCTGGTGTGTGCTATGAGCAGGGAGGAGGGAGAGCGTGAAAAGGAGAGGCATGCTGACGTGAGGCAGACGGACAGGGAGGATGTTTTAAAAAGTTTAACGTGCTCTGTGATAAACGCTGGGACACAAGGGTACATGCTGATGGCGCACGTGGTGCTGCGCAATGTCCGTGGGTTCCAGACGAGCGCACAGGCTGCAGGCTGCACTTTACTTACCCAAGAAAGAGAAAGTATTCGCTCGCGTTCTGTTCATGAGCTTCGGAGATAGGGATGTGTCCCGAATGAAAGAAAACAACCAATGCTGTTATCTGAAACATGGAGTGGCTTCTTCGTGATCTCAACTAGCACATTCTGCAAAAAACAAAAATCACAAATTTTGAAAAAAAAAAAATGCTTTAAACGCGATTTTCTTGGTTTTCCCGTGGCAGGTCACATATACACATAGAAGGAATCGGTGCATGGCTATGGACCGCAGGAGCTTCAAAGTGCGTGCTCGTACGCGTATGCCGACCATCTTAAGCAGTTACCGAATCCATGTGCATTTGTTCTGAGTTACGTGTCCACAGTGTTTTACTCTGGGTCTTAGCCTGCCGCGGTGTGTGGGATACCTCCATACACCTTCATTTGGATATTTCTAACCCCCGGAATTGCCAGTCTTTGCTGAACTAAAGGGAAAAAGTAGCGTTTAAGTTGAAAACAATCGCTTCGTGATAAAGTAGAAGAGAGCATTTTGAAGATGTAGACAGACTAATAAAAAAGGATACCTCAAACATGAAACAAAACACAACTCCATGTCTGTTTTTGCGGAGGTAACAACATTCTAAGATGACATAAAGCTCTCAAGAGACTATTTTGTGTAATATAGGACTTTTGCAAAGTGACATGTAATCACTATTCTTAATGTTATAGATTTGTAATGGGCCTAATAAACTGCATATTGAGCACTAAAGTGAATCCTTCAGATCTGTCACATTTGTGTCATTTGAGTGTGTTGAAACATGTGCAACGTGTGTAATGCCGTGGTTTTGTGTTGCTAATTTTGTACAGGTTTAATAAAAGTTCTTTCAAATCCTCTGGCTGTAGTGTCATTTGTGACGTCAGTTGCCTTTTTGTCTACCAGTAATGGGATTTTAAACATTTGATCTTCTTAGAACATATTGACAGTATTTCATCCTCATCAAGGAATCACTCAAGCAAGAAAAAAAGTTTATAAAGAAATACTTGAGTACTAAGTGAATGCTTGTACTTACCTAAAATGTATTCATTTGTATTATTCAGTATTCAAAGTGAAACATGGTGTCTGAAAATGACTCTGTAGTACACATTTGATCAAAGCTTGAACTAAATGTACCTGAGGTTTTTCATTTGATTTGTGCAGTGCAGTTTGTTCTACCCACTGACTTTATCTTCATTCATTCATTAATCACTTGTTTCAAACTTTTGTAGTAGTTACATGTTCAGATTCAGCAAGTTAAGTCACCAAAATGTATTCACCCTTACAGAGAAATCTAATACAGAGCTCTGGGTCAGCACTATCCCTCACTGCCCAAATACATAGGCCTCATGCTAGGTGCCTCTGACTGACCACCTCTCCTTCGACCCAGCATTTATACAAGACAGGAATGTGCATGACTCAGAGGCAGGTCGGTCCAACAATCCTTTCATTTGTCTGCTCCATGGAGGGCCCTCCACACCCCTTCTAATGCACAACATGGGTCAAAAATGACCCACATTCATTTACCAGGTTATTTCATGCTGGCTGAGTTTTTCTTTGTTCTGTCTTTTGAAATCAATTTATTTTCTGATTGAATATTCCAAGTATTCTTGAAATATCTTGTTTGTGATTACCACAGATCATTATTTTTCCTTTAATACTTTATGAACAAAAATAGTTTTTATATTTGTACATTAAAATTTACACACATGGGTCAAAAACGACCCATTCATACAAGTGTGATTTAAAATTAAATGACTTAATACTATAATAATAATTTGTTTAAAGTAATGATTTTAGCAGTGAGTCAGACTTTTAGACTTTAGACTTTATTGTCCCCAAGGGGGAAATTCATTTTCACGTACACAGAGCCTGTTTGACACACCCAGCAACAACACAACAAACACAAAGACATACAATAAGCATTACAGCACACTCAGCGGGGCCTGTTGTTCAAAAATGTGACGGCTGAAGGGATCAGGCTTCTGCCAAAGCGGGCCCTCCTGCACCTGATCGCCCTGTACCTCCGTCCTGAGGGCAGAGGGGTGAGGTGTTCCTGTAGTGGGTGGGTGGGGTCCTGTTCTATTGAAAGTGCAAAGCGCCCAATAGCCCTGTTGTTGAGATCTGCAAGGTTGGGTGTGGGGAGTCCTATAATTTTAGCAGCTGTATGAGTTACCTTCGTGAGTTTAGACCGGTTTTTAACAGTGAGCATATTGAAAAAGCAGGTAGAACAATACAACAGAATAGACTGGATGATGGATTGATACAATAGTAATAACAGATGTGGAGAAACATAGAGTCCTTTAAGTTTTCTGATTATTGACAATCGTTGATGGCTTTTTTTGTAAATGTCTGTGGTATGTTGATCAAATGTAAGTGCATTGTCTATTGTGACTCTGAGATATTTGAAAGTGTCCACTGTCTCTACTGTCTGGCTGCTAATGATGATGGGTGGCTGTAGTGGGGGGGGGTAAAAATGAGTTCCTTAGTTTTACTGACATTAAGGTGGAGATGGTTCTCACTGCACCACCTGGTGAATTTTGTGATTGTGTTGTAATAGTCCATAACTGAATTATTGTCTTTGAGCAAGGCAAGGATAGCAGTGTCATCTGAGTATTTGAGGTATGTTATGTTTGTGGAGGGACTAATATTGTCATCTGTGTAGAGTGTGTAAAGAAATGGGCTGAGCACACATCCCTGCGCTGCACCGGTGTTTATGGTGAGAGCAGAGGATGTGGTCACGCCCAACTGTACAACCTGCTGTCTGTTGCTCAGAAAGTTATGGATGAGATGGATCAGTGTGGTGGAGATATTGAGTTGTTGCAGTCTCTGGATCATCAGGTGCCTCTGGATGGCGTTGAAGGCTGAGCTGAAGTCCACAAAGAGGATCCGGGCAAAGTGTCCTGGAGAGTCTAGGTGCTGGAGGAGGAGGTGCAGCAGATAGGCTACAGCATCCTCCGTGCCCCTCCCTGCTTTGTAGGCAAATTGGAGTGGGTCTAGATGCGGGCCAACAACCGGCAAGATCTGGCCAAACATTTATGTATTTAACACTTGCAACATAACCCTAACCACATGCAGCTGGTGATGGTGGAAGCTTTTCACCTTCTTTTCCTTTTCGAAACAGTTCCCAGCGGGGGTCTTTCAAAGAAGAAGCTTTCTTTGCTCCATATGCCATGCACACAAAACTCTCCAGGTTCTTCAGCACTTCTCCTGACAGGGAGAAGTTTGAACCCAACGCCTGCAGGCAACAATGGGGTCTCCCTGATCAAGTTGCAGGAACAGCTTTGTCCACCTCTGTTTGCTTATTCCTGCAAACTTGCCTCCCCAATCAGCTCCTGTGAGAGCATGTAATGCTGGGAGAGCTTTTGCATGACTTGTTCCTAGATCTTTTACAGTTTCACCAATGTCGATTATGCGAGCTGCACGGCCCTTCCCAGCATGCAACAGCAATTGACCAGGTGGCAGGAAACTGTAGATAAAAACGAGGAGCAGATACACATCTGTATCCACTGAGTGCACATGAATTGTGCAACCAGGATGGGATGACGCAGCATCAGCACAATGTAAGGGGATCAGTGTGTCTGCTTCTTCATGGTCATGCTCTTTCATTTCCATTGAAATTGAATATTGCACCTGCAAAATTTGACTTGACATCTTTACCAGATGCACAGATAAGCAGCTGACTACTTGATGCAAACCTTTGTAGTAACTTCTCTTGAAGGTATAAAGTAAGTTGATTTTTTTTGTTTCTTTATGAGAAAGGAGTTGCTTCATGTTTATGTAGCGCAAATCCATGACATCTGAGATGTGAAACAGAACTGGTGTCAAACACTTGGCACGTTTAGCACGTGTCTAATCTTAACATTTCAAGGTAACGGTCAAACAAGACTCTCACCTCATCAGCACCTTTTCCTTTCTTACAGATAACAGATATGAACTGTTCTGCCAACTTGGCACAAGTGTTGACGTGATTTTGTATTCTTAAGCCCTGCAATTCAACCATGCCATCTATCACTACTGAAATGTCTGTACGCACTGCACGCACGCACCTCTCTGTTGCAGCCATCAGTTCAGACTTGTCTGTTGGGTTATAAGTAACATAAAAAATAATTGCTGAAGCTAAGTTAATGCTTCCTTTAGTCCCATGGGACAAGCAGAGTTGAAAGGGGAGAAGGGGGCAATTGTGAATCAAAGCGAAGAAGTTGAGACAAGTTTAACCCATATGCGAATAGGGAGCAAATTTTGGACAATAAAACTTTTCACGATTCATTGAGTTTAAGTATAGGGCTTTGGCTGTTTTGTGATACCATAAGAACTTTTTTGTGTAACTTTTCATCACACCCAAATTGACAAAATTAAGAGTCTTTAGGAAAAATTAGTCTTTAGGAAAAAATCTTCCTAAATAAGCACCAGAAATGGCTAGGCTAATATTCGCCTGCTACAAAGGGGTCTGTTCATCATTTAAAATTCTTAAAAATTTGGAAACTTATGACATTATCCAAGATTTGGTACCCTTCAAGTGTTTTTGGCACTTTATGCTCAAAAAAGTGGAATAGTTATGATTAAATTGAAAGAAAAGCCAAAAAAAAATCACAAATCGTTTTGCATGGCAGAAGACCCCTCAAACAATGCATGAAAAAAGGACAAAGATGGAGGATGAAAATTTGAAGACAAACAAAATCTTGTTATTTAACATCTGTACAAGCAATTTCTGCAAAAAAAAAAAAAAAAAAAAATCAAAATTAACATCAAATTCCAGCGAGAACCTCTTTTTTGACATAGTGCACTGTACTACATATGTGAGTTTTCTATCATTTCCCTTGCATGATTAATGCACACGCGCTTTAGTTCTATGCATTACACTGTGGTGGCATGGTGGCTGGCATGGTGGCTGGCATGGCGGGTGTGGTGTGGTGTGGCCTATATGTGAGCATGCTCACCTGCTGAGGGTTGGGGTCTTGGATCATGGCGGAAGAATACGTGCCTGGCCACAAAAAAAAAAAAACAAGTCAAGTCACACAAGTCATTCCGGAGGCATTTTGAATTATTCACAGATTCTAAGCTTTCTAATGATGCCTTACACCATGGAAATCTGAGAACATTTGCAATTAGCAGTATATAGGTAAATATAGGCTTAATGATAACTAACTTTATCTGATAAATGTTCATTTTAATCTAAATAAGCCAAGCAAACTCTACTGCTCTTAAATACTTTAGACCCTCACCCACAGTTTGAGAACTCCTTTGATATATATATTTTTTTAATTATCTTTTTTTTTTTTAATTATTATTATTAGGCAAAATTCAACCACATGTCGCGGTAGGCCATCCCTGTGCTGTAGGCCTGCTCTGTGCGGTCACTGTAACATAAATTTTAATTAGTTTTTGCTCAGCATTTCGTCTTGCTCTTCTAATCAGAGCGCATTGAGGAGGGAGCTGGTGTGTGCTATGAGCAGGGAGGAGGGAGAGCGTGAAAAGGAGAGGCATGCTGACGTGAGGCAGACGGACAGGGAGGATGTTTTAAAAAGTTTAACGTGCTCTGTGATAAACGCTGGGACACAAGGGTACATGCTGATGGCGCACGTGGTGCTGCGCAATGTCCGTGGGTTCCAGACGAGCGCACAGGCTGCAGGCTGCACTTTACTTACCCAAGAAAGATAAAGTATTCGCTCGCGTTCTGTTCATGAGCTTCGGAGATAGGGATGTGTCCCGAATGAAAGAAAACAACCAATGCTGTTATCTGAAACATGGAGTGGCTTCTTCGTGATCTCAACTAGCACATTCTGCAAAAAACAAAAATCACAAATTTTGAAAAAAAAAAATGCTTTAAACGCGATTTTCTTGGTTTTCCCGTGGCAGGTCACATATACACATAGAAGGAATCGGTGCATGGCTATGGACCGCAGGAGCTTCAAAGTGCGTGCTCGTACGCGTATGCCGACCATCTTAAGCAGTTACCGAATCCATGTGCATTTGTTCTGAGTTACGTGTCCACAGTGTTTTACTCTGGGTCTTAGCCTGCCGCGGTGTGTGGGATACCTCCATACACCTTCATTTGGATATTTCTAACCCCCGGAATTGCCAGTCTTTGCTGAACTAAAGGGAAAAAGTAGCGTTTAAGTTGAAAACAATCGCTTCGTGATAAAGTAGAAGAGAGCATTTTGAAGATGTAGACAGACTAATAAAAAAGGATACCTCAAACATGAAACAAAACACAACTCCATGTCTGTTTTTGCGGAGGTAACAACATTCTAAGATGACATAAAGCTCTCAAGAGACTATTTTGTGTAATATAGGACTTTTGCAAAGTGACATGTAATCACTATTCTTAATGTTATAGATTTGTAATGGGCCTAATAAACTGCATATTGAGCACTAAAGTGAATCCTTCAGATCTGTCACATTTGTGTCATTTGAGTGTGTTGAAACATGTGCAACGTGTGTAATGCCGTGGTTTTGTGTTGCTAATTTTGTACAGGTTTAATAAAAGTTCTTTCAAATCCTCTGGCTGTAGTGTCATTTGTGACGTCAGTTGCCTTTTTGTCTACCAGTAATGGGATTTTAAACATTTGATCTTCTTAGAACATATTGACAGTATTTCATCCTCATCAAGGAATCACTCAAGCAAGAAAAAAAGTTTATAAAGAAATACTTGAGTACTAAGTGAATGCTTGTACTTACCTAAAATGTATTCATTTGTATTATTCAGTATTCAAAGTGAAACATGGTGTCTGAAAATGACTCTGTAGTACACATTTGATCAAAGCTTGAACTAAATGTACCTGAGGTTTTTCATTTGATTTGTGCAGTGCAGTTTGTTCTACCCACTGACTTTATCTTCATTCATTCATTAATCACTTGTTTCAAACTTTTGTAGTAGTTACATGTTCAGATTCAGCAAGTTAAGTCACCAAAATGTATTCACCCTTACAGAGAAATCTAATACAGAGCTCTGGGTCAGCACTATCCCTCACTGCCCAAATACATAGGCCTCATGCTAGGTGCCTCTGACTGACCACCTCTCCTTCGACCCAGCATTTATACAAGACAGGAATGTGCATGACTCAGAGGCAGGTCGGTCCAACAATCCTTTCATTTGTCTGCTCCATGGAGGGCCCTCCACACCCCTTCTAATGCACAACATGGGTCAAAAATGACCCACATTCATTTACCAGGTTATTTCATGCTGGCTGAGTTTTTCTTTGTTCTGTCTTTTGAAATCAATTTATTTTCTGATTGAATATTCCAAGTATTCTTGAAATATCTTGTTTGTGATTACCACAGATCATTATTTTTCCTTTAATACTTTATGAACAAAAATAGTTTTTATATTTGTACATTAAAATTTACACACATGGGTCAAAAACGACCCATTCATACAAGTGTGATTTAAA
The DNA here is from genome assembly GCA_036785185.1 of Paratrypauchen microcephalus. Lineage (NCBI taxonomy): Eukaryota > Metazoa > Chordata > Actinopteri > Gobiiformes > Gobiidae > Paratrypauchen > Paratrypauchen microcephalus. The sequence continues at coordinate 3,864,395 of JAVJIX010000050.1, read as the reverse complement.
ATTAAATGACTTAATACTATAATAATAATTTGTTTAAAGTAATGATTTTAGCAGTGAGTCAGATTTTTAGACTTTAGACTTTATTGTCCCCAAGGGGGAAATTCATTTTCACGTACACAGAGCCTGTTTGACACACCCAGCAACAACACAACAAACACAAAGACATACAATAAGCATTACAGCACACTCAGCGGGGCCTGTTGTTCAAAAATGTGATGGCTGAAGGGATCAGGCTTCTGCCAAAGCGGGCCCTCCTGCACCTGATCGCCCTGTACCTCCGTCCTGAGGGCAGAGGGGTGAGGTGTTCCTGTAGTGGGTGAGTGGGGTCCTGTTCTATTGAAAGTGCAAAGCGCCCAATAGCCCTGTTGTTGAGATCTGCAAGGTTGGGTGTGGGGAGTCCTATAATTTTAGCAGCTGTATGAGTTACCTTCGTGAGTTTAGACCGGTTTTTAACAGTGAGCATATTGAAAAAGCAGGTAGAACAATACAACAGAATAGACTGGATGATGGATTGATACAATAGTAATAACAGATGTGGAGAAACATAGAGTCCTTTAAGTTTTCTGATTATTGACAATCGTTGATGGCTTTTTTTGTAAATGTCTGTGGTATGTTGATCAAATGTAAGTGCATTGTCTATTGTGACTCTGAGATATTTGAAAGTGTCCACTGTCTCTACTGTCTGGCTGCTAATGATGATGGGTGGCTGTAGTGGGGGGGGGTAAAAATGAGTTCCTTAGTTTTACTGACATTAAGGTGGAGATGGTTCTCACTGCACCACCTGGTGAATTTTGTGATTGTGTTGTAATAGTCCATAACTGAATTATTGTCTTTGAGCAAGGCAAGGATAGCAGTGTCATCTGAGTATTTGAGGTATGTTATGTTTGTGGAGGGACTAATATTGTCATCTGTGTAGAGTGTGTAAAGAAATGGGCTGAGCACACATCCCTGCAGTGCACTGGTGTTTATGGTGAGAGCAGAGGATGTGGTCACGCCCAACTGTACAACCTGCTGTCTGTTGCTCAGAAAGTTATGGATGAGATGGATCAGTGTGGTGGAGATATTGAGTTGTTGCAGTCTCTGGATCATCAGGTGCCTCTGGATGGCGTTGAAGGCTGAGCTGAAGTCCACAAAGAGGATCCGGGCAAAGTGTCCTGGAGAGTCTAGGTGCTGGAGGAGGAGGTGCAGCAGACAGGCTACAGCATCCTCCGTGCCCCTCCCTGCTTTGTAGGCAAATTGGAGTGGGTCTAGATGCGGGCCAACAACCGGCAAGATCTGGCCAAACATTTATGTATTTAACACTTGCAACATGTTTATTTTTTATTTTGTCACACATACTTCTGATAACTAACATGGCTATTGAGCTGAACTGTATCAGTAGTTTAACAACTGTAAACTGGTGAAATATGGCACATCACTAGAACACAAATTGCCACCTCAATTTTTACATGCCTCACAAATTATAATTTGATGTTTGTGCTCCTTGCACATAGGCCAGGTACACTGGGAACACAAGCTACTGACTTGTCTGTCTTAGGAAAATGGGAAGATCTCACACTTCTTCCTTTCTTTGGCCCTCCTGTCTGGTACTCTCTTGTGACTGGGTGGTGGCTGTGTTTTGTTTTTTAACGCACATCTTCTCATTGCTTTGATAATATGTTTTTGGAGTTTGGGCGTGCCCTCCATGCGCCTCTTCATATGTGGCATGACACATGCCACATATACCAGCTCCTTAATAAAAAGCCGACGTGCATTGTTGTCACCACCCATATAACCAGGGTGTTTGTGCGGTGAAGCTGGTGTAGGCATTGAGGGTGGCAACATCCAGTATATTGTACCAAAGAACCATGGGCCACGTCTGTGTTCTCCGCTGACAGGAATAGTTGCCAACCATCTGATCCATTGTGTCCACACCTCCTTTTGTTTTGTTGTAGTACTGGATCACTTCTGGTTTCTTCTTCTGACTGCTGTCATCCACTGCTTCGTCATCATGCATGGTGCTCAGGAGGACAACAGCGTTTCCCTTCTTCTGTACATAACTCACCATGGTCACGTTGCCACTGAATCCAAATTCTGAGCTATGAATCTCCCATGATTTAGATGGCTTCATGATAGTGTGGTATGTCTGGCTTGTTCTGGCAAAGAGTGCCAACAATAGTCAGGTTCTTCTCAAGGAGCTTCTGAGCCAGAGGGACACTGGTGAAGAAGTTGTCCATTGTGATGTTGTGACCTATGAGAGGGGAAAAAGACTGTAAAAATCTACTTCGCTAACACCTAAGTCTGGTGCATTGCATTTTATTCTATTCTGCTTTTAAAGAAATCAAATAAAAATATAAAATACGCATTAAAGATTATATACTATATTATACTATACTATACTTATATACTTTTTCTATTGTACTGTACCTGTATTTACCCCCACCACCACTAGCAAGAACCACTAGCTAGCTAATAATTACTTGTAACTTTCTAAGAAATAATGTACTCACTCCCAAAGTAAGCTAAACCTATGCAAATATTATGTACAGTTCACAGTTGTCATCAAATATGTTTTGAGTTAATGTTAGAACGATTGAAAAACAATACTTACATGTAAGATAAAATAAGACTTTATTGATCTCACACAGGAGAAATTTACTTGCCACAGTAGCTCCAGGACAGTTTGGACAAGAAAGAAAAGTGCATGCAGACAATGATGGAATAAAGTAAGTAATAATTAAAAAAAATAAAATAAATAAAAATAAAAATAATAATAATAATAATAATAATACAAGCATCAACAAGGAGAGCATGGAAAAGAGGATATTGCACGTCTGGCCTATATAGTAGAATTATACAGTCTGATGGCGGTGGGGATGAAGGATCTGCGGTAGCGCTCCTTCTTGCACAGTCGGCTGCTGGAGGAGCTGCTCAGCTCCTCTACAGTCCGGTGCAGAGGGTGAGAGGTGTCGTCCATGATTGACGTGAATTTGGCCAGCACCCTCCTCTCAGCCACCTCCTCTACAGAGTCCAGGAGTCCCTCCTGACCAGCTTATTGAGTCTCTTCCTGTCCCGTTCTGTGCTGCTCGGGGCCCAGCAGACGACAGCGTAGAGGAGAGCAGAGGCCACCACAGAGTCATAAAAAGTCTTGAGCAGAGGCCTGCACACTCCAAAGGACCTCAGCCTCCTCAGGAGGTGGAGGCGACTTTGGCCCTTCTTGTACAGGGTGTCGGTGTTGTGGGACCAGTCCAGTTTATTGTTGAGGTGAACACCCAGGTACTTGAAAGTGTCCACAGTCTCTATGTCCTGCCCCTGGATGTTCACCGGTGAGTGAGGTAGTGGTCTCCTGAAGTCGATCACCATCTCCTTTGTCTTACTGGTGTTAAGGCTCAGGTGGTTGCACCCACACCAGTCCACAAAGTCTCTGATGACCGAGCGGTACTCCAGCTCGTTCCCCTCGGACACAGCCCACAATGGCCGAATCGTCAGAGAACTTCTGGAGATGGCAGCTGTCCGTGTTGTATGAGAAGTCCGAGGTGTAGATGGTGAAGAGGAAGGGTGAGAGGACAGTTCCCTGGGGGGCCCCAGTGCTGCAGAATACCACCTCTGATGGTGGTGGTGGTGGTGGGTGGAGGGGAGCTGGTGCTGGGTTTGGTCCGTGTGAAGGGGGAGGGGGATGTGGCCACTGGTGTGAAGAGGAGGAGGGAGTCGGCAGAGGGGCAGAGGGGGTGGGGGGCGCATCAAACCTGTTGAAATAACAGTTTAATTCGTCTGCCCAGCACTGATCACCGTCAGCTGTCCCTCTGCCACTCTGTCCAAATCCAGACATGTTCCTCAGTCCTCTCCACACGCCCAGTGCATTGTTTTGGGACAGCTGCTCCTCCATTCTCCTCCATGTACTGAGAGAGAAAGAGAGATGAGATCTTTGCTGAGCTGTGAACTGTCTTTTCACTCCAAATACTGAAGCTAGAAAATGCATGTGGGTCGTTTCTGTCCCATGTGTGTAAAGTCGAGGTAGAAATACAAAAGCTGTGCTTGTCCATACCATAAGAAAGGAAAAATTAAAATGATTATTTGTGGTAAACAAAAACAATTTATTTCAAAGATATATCATAGAACACTGAGCCATACAGGAAATAACATTTTGGATCATTTTGGATTTTGGGTCATTTTGGACCCATGTTATGCACTGGAGGGGTAGTGATACAAAAACAGTTTTATTAAAAAGTAAGAAAGGAAAAAAATTAATAATTATATATGATGGTCCAAAACAAGTTAATTGAGGAATACCTTGACTACAGAATAATGAGATTAATTTATTGCAAAGATATCAAAAATAAAAACTCGTCCGGGTCACTTTTGACCCATGTTATGCATCAAAGGGTTTTGAATAGATAAAACAAAATCAAAGAAGTTACAGATGCCCAAAGGCCAAGTCGAATTGGCAATTTCAAACTGATAGGTCAATAACGACCTCTCGTGTCTCACAAGAATTACACACAAATACTTTCACCTGGGGGACCTGGGTTCAAATCCCCCCCAGCAGGGAGCAAGCCAGTGTGGGCCCTTGGGCAAAACCCTTCACAGTACTGCCCCCTGGGCAGTGGAAAGACGAGCTGCCCACTGCAGCCCACTTGGGTCAAATGCAGAAGTGAATTTTTCCTGTCATTGTGTGTGAGATCAATAAAGTCTTAATCTTAATATTAATCTTATCTTAACTCAGTGCTTCTCAATTATTTTCTGTGACGCCCCCCTAGGAAGAAGAAAAAATTTCATGCCTCCCCGCCCTCTGTGCGACTATAAATGGTATTATTTGTCTATAAAATTGCTATTAGTACACCTCTGCATAACATTGTTTCCTTTATTAACACTGCACTGAGCAATTTGGTATGCCACCTTATATGACACTAACCGTGCTCGCTGGTTTACTAAAGTGGCTTTCACAAGGCAGGATGACTGTTGGCAATATTCGAGACGTTTACACTGAAAAAACTCCAGCGGCTTATCAGCGGAACTGGGGTGTAATGGCTTTAAGTGACACCTTAATTTATTTGGCTTCATGTTGTCTGTTGCCAACATTTTTAGACACATTAGACACTCCCACTGTAGTCACAGTGAAGCAGAGTGCTAAATAGGCTTCGTCATATTTCCTCATCTTAGCTTTCGGATAACTTTCTTTTGCCTCACTATCTCCGTCTCTCTCCGCCTTTTTCTTCATCCCTGTTAAAATTGTTTCTATTTTTCTTGAGGTATTGTTTACTGCAATTCATATCATTTGTTCAATGCAAAAGACCCGTACACCCCAGAGCGACAATGAGAGCACCACTGCCAACTTAGTTCTAGTACAGTACTGCAAAAAAGCATGTTTCCCGGGGTCACACGACACCCTGGCATCACACCGTGCCCCCCCCCAGGGAAGCCCGCCCCACTATTTGAGAAGCACTGTCTTAACTTCATCAAGATAAACAAGAGACATGACATTGGCACTGTAGTCCAACCGCACGGACAAATAGACACACGGGACTTTCACTGGGCGAGGCATTGGATGATCTGGTAGGGGAGTGGAGAAGCAGGTCGTCAGTCCTCCAACCACGGTATCACGGGAACCGGAGCCAGCCCAGCAGAGACGGGGACGTTCCCCACCAATCAGGTACCAGGGACCACACAGCACATACAAATACAAAAGGCATAAGCGGTAACCTCAGTGGGGAGTGCAGAGCGAGGCAGAACCAGGATGTGTGCTGTAACACCACTGGAGTTATACAGTGACTTTCCACACACCCAATGCACTTAATAGTGTGTCATTCACTCACTATTGTAGCCACACCTGCCCTGGGATAGACTGACAGACTGCTGCGCCATGAGCCCCTCCAACCCAAAAACACACACAGACACACACAGACACACATACACACACATACACGCATACACACACACACACACCACTTTCATACTAGACAATGTGTGTCTGTGCACAGTGTGTGGTTCTGTGTGTGTGTGTGTGTGTGTGCGTGCGTGCGTGTGTTTGTGTGTGTGTGTGTCTGTGTGTGTATGTGTGTGTATGCACAGTCCTCACACACACAGTCCAGCAGGATCCTGGCTCAAATCTGGACGTCTAATACCTCAAAACAACTGTTAAAAAAACACTCCTCTCTCTCTCCTATCTCCCTTCTCCCCTCTCTCCACTCTATCTTCTATCTTTCTTCCCCTCTCTCTGTCTCCTTTTCATTTTAATCCTTCCATTCCTGCTATCCCCCTTCTCTCTCTATGCCCCCTCTCCTTACCCTCTCTCTTCTCGCACCACCTCCCCCTACAATCTCCCTTTCTCTTCCTCCCTTTTCTCTCTTCCCTCCCTCTTGCTCCTTTCCTCCCTCACTCCCCACTCTCCTCTCTCTCTTCCCTCCTCTCCTGTCTCTTTCTGTCCTCTTTCACCCACCTCTTCTCTCTCTCCTCTCTTCAACTCTCTCTCTTCTCTCCCTCCCTCCCTTCTCTCTCTCTGCATTCTTTCAGTCCTTTATAAACCTTCTCTCCCTGTCTCTTCTTTAGCAGTGGTCTCACATCTGCTTTGCTTCTCCCCTCTCCTCTGTTATGTGTCTCGTGTGTTTTCACTACAGCCAAGATTAATGATTTTTATTTTATTCTTTATTTAATAGGGACAGTTACCTGGCCAGCCAAATGATATCTCTCTGTATTTGCTATACAGCGCAATACCATTTGGACACCCTCGCTCCCCCGGTTAACAACGGACTCCGCGATTCTGATTCGTTCAAAGATGGTGACGTCAGCGCACCCGCCTTTGCCCACAACGTCCCTTCCATTCAGCTGTAAAATTGGTCTTAAATGACCTAAAACACATCGATTCCTTAAAACCACAGCACCTTTCTTTTCAAAAAAGATGTTTTTGCATTGCTTCCTACCGGCTTGGTTCACGTCGCTGTCCGTTAACTGTTCTCTGATTGGTTCACTTAGCTGTCTGTCTAAGCGCAACAGCAGCGCATTCTGGACCAAGCGTTACCAGACTCGCCGCTGGTACAGCAATGAGTCATGGATTCTTCCAGGCAATAGGGACAGTGCATATTAATGAACATCTGCAAAATTGCAGTGTAAATACGCCAGATTATAGCAAGAATGCTATTTCCATCTGTAGTCCCTAGGCAGGTGACACCACAGCAAAAACAATAAAAACAATGAAAAGTGACAATAACACTAACATTAAAACATTAAAGCATTAAAGTGTCCACAAGTCTGGTTTTCCTTTAGCCACTGTTTCAAGTGTGATTTGAAAGTGGCCAGTGTTGGAGTCTCTCTTATTGATAATGGGAGTGTGTTCCAGAACTTAGTGCCTCTGACTGAGATCACAAATGTAGTGTGTCTGTGTGGGACCTCACAGTTCCCCCTGGGCCGTGGCCCTAGTTCCCATCCCACAAAGCAGTCACTTGACACTGGACATACACTATATACTTACATTGAATACTTGCCTGTACTTAAAAGGTCTTATATTATGCAAAAATTGACTCTTGTGGTCTTTAGGGCCCTTCCCCTTCCTCTACCCCTTTGGCTTGCCCCTCAATACCGAGCTGAGAGGGTTTGGCGTACAAATATTCCCCTAAGAAATGGGACACCATTCAATTCCCGTTTGCGTCATCATCCCTCGCCATGTCAAGGATTATCGGGTACCTCAGCTCGACAAAAACTAGCTTGTTTATACATGAAAGTTCGATGAAAACGATAACGTCGACACCACAATAAATGTTCACTAAAAGTAATGTAGAACATAAGCAACATAATTGTAAACCATGCTAAACTGTTGATAATTACAACTGCTGAAAATACATTTATTGACCACACTCCTATATATATATATATATATATATATATATATATATATATATATATATATATATATATATATATATATATATATATATATATATATATATATATATATATAATGGGGTGTAAAGATGAACCGATTTGGATTGGTTATTGGTCTGTGACCTCTGCGATCTGAGTGTACCGATCAACGGAGCCCGGATCGGTAAAAATGCGCTATGAATGGTCCGATGGCCCGGATTTACAGCCGAATCGGTTTCATAGCTCCTGTGACCATGAGCGGTCTCTCTCATAGTAGAAGCGGCCCTGCCACTGTATGTATGTGTGTCTCACGAAACTACAGTATTGACCTTTTACCTGTGATGTCGTCTGATGTTGTTGGAGCGCAGCGCGGGATACTTTCAGACAACGCGCAACACACACACCCGAACCCACTCTGGCACGCACGCACACACACACACACTGAAGCTTTGATGATTTTTGTCTCAAAGGAGACTGAGGAAATGTTATGAGATGGAGAGAAAGTATTAGTTATTCAGTGTTAAGAGCTTTCTCTGGTTTTCTTTTTTGTTAAGAAAAGTTAATTACAGACATAAGGACATGTTGGCTTTAACATGCTAGTGTTTCCTATAACTGCCTAGTAATATCTATCTTCTTGTCAGTGATAAGTTGCACTTTTACAGTTACTGAAACTCATATGAGTGACAGAAGCACTAATCATTCTGATTTTTGCCTTTAATAGGCAACTTGCTTGTTTTAAAACATTTTTTTTTGTTGATATCTAACCTTATTGTTTTGTATTACTTGAGGGAAGAAATGTATTGTATTTTAAATATGAGCAGAGTTTTGCAAACCAGTTTGCCAGTTTTTCAGTAGGCCTGGTGTATTGTCTGTTGGACACTAAATAAACAAAAGGATACTATTTTGATATTTCATTTCTGTTTTTCTCTTTGTTGTCAATTTGTATTGAATCAAAATTAACCGAACCGGATCGGATCAATTCGAATTGTACTGGATCGTTTACTAATTTTATGAATCGTCCCTGAATCATCTGTGAATCAAGATTCGAATCGAACGGTTTTGAGAGTGAAAGATTCACACCCCTAATATATATCCATCCATCCATTTTCTTCCACTTATCCGAGGCCGGGTCATGGGGTCAACAGTCTAAGCAGGGACTCCCAGAATTCCTTCACCCTGGACAGTTCCTCCAGCTCCTTCGGGGTGACCCCAAGGCGTTCCCAGGCCAGCCAGGAGACATAGTCCCTCCAGCATGTCCTGGGTCTTCCACGGGGCCTCCTCCTGGTGGGACATGCCCGGAACACCTCCCGAGGGAGGTGTCCAGGAGGCATCCGGAACAGATGCCCGAGCCACCTCAGCTGCTCCTCTCGACGTGGAGAAGCAGCGGCTCTACTCCGAGCTCCTCCCGTGTGACTGAGCTCCTCACTCTATCTCTAAGAGAGCGCCCAGCCACTCTACGGAGGAAACTCATTTCGGCCGCTTGTATCTGCGGTTCTCTCCTTTCAGTCATTACCCAGAGCTCATGACCATAGGTGAGGGTAGGAACGTAGATTGACCGGTAAATTGAAAGCTTTGCCTTTTGGCTCAGCTCCCTCTTCACCACAACGGTCTGGTACAGCGACCGCATCACTGCTGACGCTGCACCGATCCTCTCTCTCTCTCTCTCTCTGTCTCTCTCTCTCTCTCTCTCTCTCTCTCTCTCTCTCTCTCTCTCTCTCTCTCTCTCTCTCTCTATATATATATATATATATATATATATATATATATATATATATATATATATATATATATATATATATATATATATATATATCATTACAAATGGTAGCGCCCCCGGGCGCCGAAAAAGATGGCTGCTCACTGCTCCTGAAAAGGATGGGTCAAATGCAGAAGTCAAATTTCTCCCGTGTGTCACTGTGTGTCATTGTGTGTGAGACCAATAAAGGCTTAAGCCTAAATTAAAAAAAAGCTTTAATGCCATATTCAAGGAAAACATACTTGGAAACAAATAGTGCACCTTTAAATATATACAGTATTATTTGAAACTTGAATTTATCTTTTCTAAAACGTGAAACTGTGAAGAAGAGTATAAAGAAAGAAGCCCCTGAGCTTACACAACAGTTAGTCAAAATAATTGTGAAAAATAAATCATACAATTCCAAGTAATAGAAGACAGCTATGAATCAGTACTTGTGTATGAGTGATAAATTGAGGTCAGATGATGAAATTCCTCCAACTTTAAAAAGTTGCTAAATATTTGTGTTCCCTTTTTGTCCAGTTCTCGTGAATGCATTCATAGTTCATAGTTAGCTTTATGGTCGAAAAACCATATGTACACGGCATATAGTGAATCCAAATTTCGTTTCCCCCTGGCCAAGCAGAGACAGTCACCGTGTCTCAGTTCTCAGTGTGCACAGTTCGGAGCGTGGTTTTAAGGGTACTCAGAGGGCAGTCAAGACTGTGCATACTTGCACAGCCCTGAGTGCAGTCCGCGGACCGCATGGGCGTCGGCGAAATGCGACAGGTCTCGCAACTACGGGAAGCACCCACCGACTCCATTTTCTCCCGTAGAAGAATTAGTGCGCGGTGCATCCTGGGATATATGACTGCGCGAAATGTGCTTTTTCACGCAGTTGGTCCACGCCCTGATTTCCATAGAAACGACTGCGGTTTTCAGACCGCCTATTAACTGCGCATGGGACAAAAACGAAATGGGACAGCAGTTTTCGCGCCGGAAGTGACGTACATGCCCTTAAAACCACGCTCCGAACTGTGCACGCTGAGAACTGTGACACGGCTACTGATAGAGGCGGACAGGGGAGGGGCCGTTGCACATGTGCGCGCCACCAACTTGGAGATAACAGAGTAGAAAAAGATGCAGTACAAACAATATTCACAAACATATTACGACAAAAACAATGGGACAGGTAACAAACGGCGTCTTTTTGTTTGGTAAACAAATGGTAGTGTAGGGAGGGGGAGCAGAACAGAATATTGATTAAATTGATTGAAAACTGACGCTGAGGCGAACATTACTAAATAGACAGGGCAGAGTGTTTACATAATACATGTCAGAGTGAGCCGGATTGATATGTCCATTGTTTATAGTGTGCTGTGATAAAGCTGCAGCTTTTGACCTTGGAAGTGTAGTGCAGGAGGAGCAGAGTCAAAACAAAGAACGGACAATTAGCCAGAACCCTGGTTCTGCCAGGCCCCCCAACTTCGTCACCAAGCAGGGCTGTGCAACTCCCAGTCCTCTCTCCTGGTATGTATGATTGCGGACTCACTTGTTCCGCACAGTTTGACAAACATATTTCCACAGATTGGAGATGGTACAGTCCTCAATCTGTGTCACCTTCTGATGTAGTCCTCCCCTGGTCTGCCACAGCTCCACTGTGGTGTAAAATGACAGCAGACAGCTCTCCACGACAGCTAGAACAGAAAAAAAATAAAAATTCTTGGAACAAGTCATTCATTACCAAACATAAACTGACTTCATTGGAACCCACATCATCAGAGCCTCTCTCTGTGGTGTTCTTCACCAGACCATGCACATCCTCCATGCCCCACACATCCATTTGGATCATTTACGCAACATGCACCTGGGGATCTTTGGCCACATTGCCCACAATGCACTGCAACTTTTCACATTTTTCACAAACTTTATATCAGCAGCAAAATGCATTTTAATAAAATAAATGTTTTATGTTGCTGTAGCCACTTTGCTGCAGATAATTCACATCAGGACAAATGGAACTGGCTCACATCAGACTGACGTGAGTCTACACATTTATCTGGAGAAAAAGGAACACACAGACCAATACTTGAATCTGATTGGTCGAAGTGTCAGCGGAATAAGACGACAAATCAATCCTGAGTTAAATCCAGTTGAGAGAAAAGCACAGAGATCTTCACTGTTCACACATGCACAAAGTTCTTCCCTTTTGCACGTCTTTCAGAAACTAAACTCCCAATTATTGTGAGAGACCTCCTTGCTGTGCAAAGTTAGATAGATGCAGCAAATTAAGCAAAAGGTTTTAAAGAAGTGGAGTGTGGATAAAAATCATCATTTAACATGAAACAGCTGTGCATCTGTGTATTTAAAGGTCCTATATTACACAAAATAGACTCTTGTGAGCTTTAAACCATGTTCTAATGCTGCTCATCAAAAAACTACCTGGATGTGTTTTGTTTCATTCACATGTTTGAGCAATTCTACATTACTAGTCTGTCTACATATCTGAAGCTCAAAATGCTCTAATGCGCTAATTTTCAAGTGAAAATCTGCAGGGTTTGCGTACTAAACATGTGAATGAAACAAAACACAACTCCAGTTCTGTTTGTGATGAGAAAACTACATTAGAACAGAAATCAGAAGATAGTGTAATATGGGCTCTTTAAAGATCCCATGACATGGTACTTCTTGATGCTTTTATATGGCTCCTTAATGGTTCCCCAATACTGTAAATGAATCCTTCTTCAAAATCAACACTCAGTGCATGAGAAACAGAGATAAGATGAGAAAGAGTATTTTTTTCTCCCTCAGGACAGGTCATAATGGGCGTTGTTGCTTGAATGCAAATGAGGAGAAAAGAGCTGGCCAATAGTAGAGGGTGGGGGCGTGGCCAAACTCTCCACTCTTGGCTCAGAGCTCTCAGCTGATCCATTTCCGTGTTTTTGCACGGGGCAGAGATTTGAAGCGTTCCATTGAAAAATAAACACATTTCCACAGAAAATAAAATTAAACCACCAAGGTCCAGAGGCTCAGATAAAGGACTTCCAAGCCTAGAAACACTCGGACGTGCCTCCAGGCAAATAAAAAAACGCATTTCGATTGCCTAGCGCATTCGCAGTCCAAACTCTCTGGGCGTGATTTACAGAGACGCTGAGTTCAGACAGACGGGGGTGGAACTGCATTTGCATTTCTTTTTTCGATCTGACGTCAATCAGGTGCCTTGTTCAAAATCGCCCGTTTGAGCTCCAATTTTTTGTAACGCAGAAAAGGCTCAGTTTAGACATTTCGCAACTTTTAACCATGGGGGGGGGGGGGCTAAACAGGGTAGGGGAGCTCACATTAACGTTCAAAAACCTCAGAAAGTGAAAATGTCATGCCATGGGACCTTTAATGATCAGCCTAAGTCCCTTGATAACAGATGATTCAGCAAACCTTCATTACTCACCTGTTTTAATGAATGCTGACATATAAAGACACTTCACTTTTCATTTTTGGAAGCATTGATGCGCATTAAAAGTCTGATTTCCATCATCTTTGATCTGGTCACGTGACACGGCGCAGTCGCTCCATCCAAGGTCTGCTCCACGTGCGCTCTGTTGATCAACGCGTCCGCTCTGCTTCTTAGGAGCTGTCTCCAGAGGGGCGCTACAGAGTGGTCTTTGGAGGAAAAAAAACCCCAGAGTGAAGAAACTACTGTGCGTCATGTGCGTGAGTGCATGTCTACGCCCCCTCTCCAGACAAGCGCGTACAAAAGCACGCGCTCGGGGCTGAAGACGCGCTCTGCACTGGACCAAAGACACTTCACAGACTATCAGAAAACTTCCACTACACTACACTACAGAAGCAGACATGGCACAAGGTAAGACTACTTTTATTATTATTGTTTAGACATGCACTTAATATTGTGTTTTACTAAGCGGGAATCCTATTGTCTGTGCAGCCAAAGCATGCATCTATAATAAGAACATTTTGGTTTGATTATACTAAGCCAAAGTGCCACTTCAACCACTACTACGCGAGTCAGACAGCGCGTTACCGCCAGACATCGGATAAATAATGCTGAATATTGTTTGACAAAAAATGTAATTGCAGCCTAATAGTGCGTTATTACTATTTTTCACTGATTCAGTTACAGTATTTTAAAATGAGGATTATATCCTTATAAGGGCACAGTACTGTAATGCTTTTCCTAGAGGATGTAGTAGTAGTAACAATAGTTTTTTAGTATCAATACCTGCTCAAATTAGTATCTAGTTTTGATATTTATTATCGATTAGTATCTCATTTTTGACAACCTTATGTATTAGCAGTACTGTGTAGTAGTAGTAGTATTATTATTTGTGCCACTGCTGTAGTTACATCTCATTACTGTGTAGTAGGAGTCAACAGCTGATGTGAAGGCCACTGCTTGTACAAATCCCCCAAAGTACTGTGGTATTTAAAATACTAGTCCCTTGTGCATTCCAATCTCAAAATACTTTTAGAAAGTGTAGTATTTACCGATGGCTCCAAAAGCCTCACAATGGCTGAGTGACCTCCTGTTGTTTCTGGACCTTGAAAAAAATAAATATTGAGGGGCCAATCATCTAAATTTTACACTGTGTGGGGCTCTATAATCAAATATACAAAAACTCTTAAGTCAACATAACTTTATAACTTTCTCAGGAACACAGCAAATTTCCATTTAGGTTCTAGCTTCGGATGCTTCCACCAGTACCAAAAAAAACAACAAAAATTGTACAACACAGATTGTTACTTACAGTGGTCCCTCATTTATCACGTTCTAAAAATAACCCGCGATAGGCGAAATCCGCAAAGTAGGACAACTTTAAATTTTACAATTATTATAGGCTACATGTTTTAAGGCTGTAAACGTCTCACCACACACATTCTACACTTTTCTCATACTTTAGTAGATTTTCAACAAAAAAATGTATTAAAGATCCCATGACATGGTACTTCTTGATGCTTTTATATGGCTCCTTAATGCTTCCCTAATACTGTAAATGAATCCTTCTTCAAAATCAACACTCAGTGCATGAGAAACAGAGATAAGATGAGAAAGAGTAATTTTTCTCTCTCTGAACAGTCCATTATGTTTGAATGCAAATGAGGAGGACAAAGATGGCCTATAGTAGAGGGTGGGGGCGTGGCCAAACGCTCAGCTCTCAGCTGTCCGCTCTGATCCATTTCCGCGTTTTTGCGCGGAGAAGAGATGAGAAGCGTTCCATTGAAAAATAAACACATTTCCACAGAAAATAAAATTAAACCACTGCTGTTCAAAGGTCCAGAGGCTCAGATAAAGGACTTCCAAGCCTAGAAACACTCGGACGTGCCTCCAGGCAAATAAAAAAACGCATTTCGCATTGCCTAGCGCATTCGCAGTCCAAACTCTCTGGGCGTGATTTACAGAGACGCTGAGTACAGACAGACGGGGGGTGGAGCTGCATTTTTCGATCTGACGTCAATAAGGTGCCTTGTTGAGAATCGCCCGTTTGAGCTGTGTTTTTTTCTAACGCAGAAAAGGACCGCAAATGCTCAGTTTAGACATTTCGCAACTTTTAGCCATGGGGGGGGGGGGCCTAAACAGGGTAGGGGAGCTCACATTAACGTTCAAAAAACTCAGAAAGTGAAAATTTCATGCCATGGGACCTTTAATAGTGACTCATGTATTTCACAGTTCCTCTGACCGCGCCTCTTTGTCCTGGCGCCGCTCTGCCTTGGAGCAGACGTCTTTTTCCGAGTGCGCTCTTTTTTTCTTTTGGGCGAGAAGATTCTTATAAACAGACATGCCAACCAGTGACCGACTGAGCGGTCTGACATTTGGGCACATGCCACACACCCGGGGCCGCGAGTACGAGATCGTGCAGAGTCTGCACCAAATACCTAGCGGGTGGGCCGCCGCTAGGTATTTAGCCGTGGACGCGGTCCCGAGAAGAAACACGGTCCAGACACTGCCGGCCTCGGTCTCGTACTTGCGTCTCCTGGTGAGACGCACGGCCGCATTGGGAAGTAGCGGCAGTGTTTCCGCAGAACGAACTGGTGGAACCTGGAGTCCAGGTGGCGGAACCAGTCCTGAGGAGTGCACGGAAGCGTTCTCACTACAGTTCAGAACCTGCGCGTCACAAGACATGGCAGTGCCGCTGGATGAGTGCGGTGCGCCCTGGTCGTCCCTCTGTGCTCACACTGTGTTTGAATGAGAAGCAGTCCGAGCCACACCAGGCTCTGGAGCTGCCCACCCTCCTTCTCCGCGAGCCGTGGAGCATGAGGAAGGATGCGAAGACCAGGGACAGACTCAGGACTGGCTTCAGCAGACCCAAAAAGAGCCGCTTCCTACGGATCCAGTGACTAATGTCTCCGCGCCCCTTGCACATCCAGCCGGACTCCCGGAGCCATGCCCCCCTTGCGTCCCCCATCTATAACATCTATATAAATGTGGCAAACTGAACACATTTTGTACTGTACAGGAGATACGGCATGGAGGAGAAGGACTGACAAAGGTCTACAGTCCCTTAGCCAATCAGGACACAGAACTTGTGTTCTGTGTCCTGATTTGCACAGAACACATTGTTGATACACTATTAAATTTTTTAAAAATAAAAACAGCGAGGCCGCGAAAAGTGAACCGTGATATAGCGAGGGACCACTGTATATTTAATCTGTAAAAGCAGAAACTTAATCCAAGTATTTTAAACTGCTGTGCTATAAGTTTCTTCAGTAAGTACTGTCGTCAAAATTTCTTTGTTACAATATAATATTATAGTAATAATGTAAGTATATATCCATGTCTATGTAGGACCTGGGTGGGCGGGGGGTGGGTGATCGGGGGTTGGTTTAAGTTCTATAGGGGGGAAAAGCAGAAGGAGCACAAAGTCATTTCCGCCTTTTGTTTTTATGAGGCCACAAAACACAGTACTGCAAGAAAGTCAGGACAGATAAAGACATGCTCAAAACAAGTGAAAATGTCTAATAAAACTCAATTGTTCTAGATACCGCTGCTCTATTAAAGTAGGATATGCATTTTATTATGCATTTCAGAACATGTGTGAAGATCTAAACTACAGGATTATCAGAATTTACACAGAATAAGACCCCATGGTGTCTCCATGGGGTCTAATTCTGGAGGGCAACAGATACACAGGGACATTTCAAAACATGTTTGTAGAGGTCTAAAGTACAGGGCGTTAATGCTGTTTACTTTGGATCTGGGCCTAATTTAATTGCAGACTTTTCAGTTTCATAATAGAGTTCAATAGTGACCTGCCACCCACAATTCATTAAGTAAATTTCACATGCATTTTTCCCATAAACCTTCTGTTAAAAATGATAGGAAAGCTCAGGGCTAATGTGGTGATTAATGACCACAAGACCAATAATTTTATGTTTCCGAAACTTTATAAATCAGGAAGTGATTAAAACAGTCATTAAACAACAGTTTTACATGTGCCTTTTGGCCAATATTTGAATTTGTCCAAAGGTAAATGGGGGGAAAAAAAAGGATGAAAGATGTACTTCCGAAACCAGAGCGGCCTTTGAAGTGTGCTAAATAAATACTGTAAGACAAATTTTTTTTAAAGCCTCTCAAAGCACCATGTCATCATTATTCATTCACATTGTTAGATTCTTCTGTAGCCACAGCTGCCCTGGGTCTGACTGACAGAAGCAAGGTTGCAAATCTATCCCTATGACTACCACCAACACTCAGTCACCACTTAATACTAGACAAGAGTGTCTTGAATAAGACATAATTACTGCACTCACTACTCAGAGCATGTATAGAGCCATA
This sequence comes from Paratrypauchen microcephalus, assembly GCA_036785185.1. NCBI lineage: Eukaryota > Metazoa > Chordata > Actinopteri > Gobiiformes > Gobiidae > Paratrypauchen > Paratrypauchen microcephalus. The sequence continues at coordinate 3,847,041 of JAVJIX010000050.1, read as the reverse complement.
GCCACTCTTAAAGGTCCTGTAGTACACAAAGCTGACTCTTGTGAGCGTAAAAGCATGTTATACTGTTGTTACCTCCTCACAAACAGACCTGGAGTTGTATTTTGTTTCATTCACACATGTTTGAGTAACGCTTTATTATTAGTCTGTCTACATCTCCAAAGCTCAAAATGCTCCGTTCCAACTTGTGATGTCATGTAGTGATAGTTTTCAAGTGAACAGCTCCTTTTTACCTTTAGTTCAGTAGAGATTGGCAATTCCAGGGCTGAATTTATCCAAATTATTTTAGTGAAGGGGTATGGAGTTTAAAAACAGAGTGGAGCACTTCCTGGCACTTCCTGTATTTCCACATGACATCACAAGGTGGAATTGAAGATAGATAGATCGACAGACAGACAGATTCTATTTTTGGCAGCACAAAACAACCCCAGGTAAGGCTGAATGATCTGTCTTTTTAAATCAAAAATTGTGATCCCAATTTTGGGATCGTTAAAGTTGCTTAAATCGTTAAAGATCGTTAAGATTGTTAAAGTTTTTTGCAGTGCTCCTAACTGACCCAGGTTTTGTTTTGTCAACTATTTCACACATGTATGCCGCCCGGCTCACTTCCCTGCCATGCTGCTAAACCGAAGCGGCAAGCTGCGCGTGGACAGGTCACGTGTTCTTGACTCCAATCAGTGTAGCTGGTCATCTGTTTCAGAAATGGCTTCAGCGGGACCAGAAGCGGAGTCAGGGGTTTTGAACCCAACGAAAAACAACACGTCGGTCATTTGGCAATATTTCAGGTTTGAGGCTGCAGACAAACATCAAAAACAGGTGCTGTGCAAAACATGTCGTGCTAAAGTTGCCACATCCAGTGGAAACACGACCAATTGATACCGCCACTTGAAAGTTCACCACTAGTTTACATTACAAACGCTAGCATCGCTATATTTAGCATCGCCATATTTCAGTTAAATTTAAGTTGCGTAGTATTTTATACGTTTGTTATAAAATACAACGATCAAGCTCCCTTGAGCCATAAAAGACTGACCTTGCACTACATTAAAGATCCCATGACATGGTACTTCTTGATGCTTTTATATGGCTCCTTAATGGTTCCCTAATACTGTAAATGAATCCTTCTTCAAAATCAACACTCAGTGCATGAGAAACAGAGATAAGATGAGAAAGAGTCATAAATATCTCTCTCAAACTCTTCTGGGCGTTGTTGCTTGAATGCAAATGAGGAGAAAAGAGCTGGCCAATAGTAGAGGGTGGGGGCGTGGCCAAACTCTCCGCTCAGAGCTCAGAGCCCACAGCTGATCCATTTCCGTGTTTTTGCACGGGGGGAGAGATTTGAAGCGTTCCATTGAAAAATAAACACATTTCCACATAAAATAAAATTAAACCACTGCTGTTCAAAGGTCCAGAGGCTCAGATGAAGGACTTCCGAGCCTAGAAACACTCGGACGTGCCTCCAGGCAAATAAAAAAACGCATTTCGCATCGCCTAGCGCATTCGCAGTCCAAACTCTCTGGGCGTGATTTACAGAGACGCTGAGTACAGACAGACGGGGGTGGAACTGCATTTGCATTTCTTTTTTCGATCTGACGTCAATAAGGTGCCTTGTTCAAACTCACCCGTTTGAGCTCCGATTTTTTGTAACGCAAAAAAGAATCGCAAATGCTCAGTTTAGACATTTCACAACTTTTAACCATGGGGGGGGGGGCCTAAACAGGGTAGGGGAGCTCACATTAACGTTCAAAAACCTCAGAAAGTGAAAATTTCATGCCATGGGACCTTTAAGTTAAAATACTTTTTTTGCTCTACTTAAGACATAGACTTTAGTTTTCATTCTTACATTACAGTAACGGAATTTAATGTTTGAATGGTCTGATGTAAGTTTCTGTGATGTTTGCAAATGTTCATGTGCACCTAAACTTAATTTGAAAAAAATCATGGATGAAATCGAAATCGCAATATCTACCAGAAAAATTGTACCGGTAATTCAATTTTTTCTTAAAATCGTTCAGCCCTAACCCCAGGTATGTTTGTGATGAGGAAACATTAGGGACCTGTAAGCGTGGCTGGACCTGATTTAGTCCTGGTCTAGACCTGGTGTGCAGCTGACTGTTGTAGAGGTGGTGCATATCTGTGAAAAAGACCTTATTTGTATGTGATAAGAACCAAAATGAGCCGTGCCTCCACGTTTTTGTTGGTTGAATGAAAATTACAGTTAATTGTGTGTTCAGATGGTTTATTCACAGTGCATTTAAAACAAGTCCCTCCCAAAATCTCCTGATAATCTCTGTAGAAACAGCTGTATCTCCGCCTGAGTCAGAGGCGTGGACCTCAGGGAGTAAGCTTATTTCTTTTCTCATTCAAATGGCATTTATCTGCAGCCCTATGGCTCCACCAGCTCTATTTTCATGTTTCATGTTATGCTCCGCTCACAGTGTAAGAACTTTCTGGAAACATGCCCGCTGCATTTTTCTGATAAGTTGGGCTGTTTGTTTCTTTGCCTCCAAAACTCACTTCACATGTCTACATTTTAAACATGTTCCTGAGTGCCATTTTATTATTATAACTTTATTTAACCAGGGAAATCCCATTGAGATTAAAAACCTCTTTTTCAAGGGAGCCCTGGACAGGACAAAAGAACAAAAGACAATTACAACACAGTTAAAATGACATACAAATTAGTTAAAACAGGCAGTAAAAAGACAATTACTACACAATTAAAATGACATATAAATTAGTTTAAACAGATATAATTTATGGAGGCTGTCTCAAGCGCTCTTAGTCTGGATTTAAAGCCATTCAGTGAGATAAGTTCTGTTAATTTCCAGTCATTTTGCAGCTTGTACCATGTCAACGGGGAAACAAAAGCCCTTTTTCCCAACTCTGTACGAACAAACGGAACAGAGAGCAACAACTGATCATTTGAACGCAAACAATAAGAATCAACACTTCTCTGTGTAAAAGTGAGTCTCCTTGTGGATAAAGAAGGCCATCCCACTCGAGAATACAGTTCACAGTGGTGGGTCAAGGCTCTACAGTAACAAACCTCAAAGCAGCATGATGCACAGAGCCAATCTTACTTAGACATTGAGCTGAAGCATTCATATACACTACAGAAAGTCTCCATAGTCTAAAATGAATTTAAAAAAAAAAGTTGCAGTGACAAGTGACTTTTTAACCTTAAAAGAAATACAACATTTATTCCGGAATAAAAAACCCAATTTCAATTTGAGTTTCTTCACAAGATTCTCAATGTGGAGTTTAAAAGTCAGGGCATCATCACGCAAGATACCAAGATATTTGTACAAATGAACCACCTCAATTTCATTTCCCTGAAGAGTGGACACTGTGGGGACATCTTGCAGATTCTTCCTAGAGTTTGAGAACAACATTAGTTTAGTTTTGTCAGCATTAAGGACTAGTTTTAGCTGCAGAAGTGTGTGCTGCACCACATCAATAGCTTTCTGCAGAGATTCAACAGCATTAACAGGAGATGAGCCAAAGCAGTAAATGATTGTGTCATTGACATAAAAGTGCACATTAGCATTGGACACATTTTGTCCCAAATCATTAAGATACATAATGAATAGGAGAGGTCCTAATATAGAACCCTGTGGCAACCCCTTGTGGAGACTCACAAATTCAGAGCACAGACCATATTACATTGGGTACTGTCACTCAAATAATTAGTGACTACATGATCTGACAGACCAAAACTGATAAGTCTTTGCTTTATGACTGCCATAAATGCCATAAATGATATCAGCCAATTACAAAACAGATACAAATTTCAAAATTTGTAATTTCAAACTTGATTTCAATACAAAGGAATAGATTCGATACTCAATACTAATTCTGATACCAATAATAATAATAATAATAATAATAATAATAATAATAATAATAATAATAATAATAAATATAGCTGCAAGCAGCAATGCGGGGGCCAAGCACCGTTTGACAGGGTCTAACAAGGTCTGATAGGATCTAACAGAGTCTGACAGGGTCTGACAGGGTCAGGGTCTAACCCTGTCAGAACAGACACATCAAAGACCGATCAAAGGTTGCTAGGTGCGTTGCTAGGCAATTGACAAATTTCTGCAACTTTGACCTGCTGGTGCCACTAGACGGTTGGGGCTGGGGACCTATAAATTGCTGTGGGTAATGAGGAGACTGGCTGGAATGTGCATGCCAAATTTCTCAACTTTTTACCAGACGATTCTGCCATAGACTTCCTATATGAGAAGAAGATGAATAATAATAATCTTGAGACCAAAACATCAAAGGAAAGATCAAAGGGTTACTAGGCAACTTGCCTAGGCAACAGAAAGCAATTCCTATAGGGTGCCCAGCACCTTCGGTGCTTGGCCCCCTAATAATAATAAAACACTCTCTTACAATGCGATTTTCAACATTAAGTCTTAAGGGAAAATGAGAAATTCAATTTGTCAACTGGACAAAGTTTATTTGGTCGAATATGTTTCGCTGCGAAATGTATTTGACCAAATAAACTTTGTCCAGTTGAAATTGAATTTCTCCTTTTTCCATGGATTCTACCTGGACGACTGAGGGATTCTTCACAGTCTTAAGTAGTTTCTTTTCTATTCCCATGAGTCCTTATATCTGTGTACTCGCTCAGTGGTCCTGTAGGTTCCGTAGTCTGTTTGCTCTTATACTTGTTCTGATACAGCTCAAGATCATTCTAGACATTCAGGAAACATTCATATCTCTCCTGTTAAAAGGACTTTTTAGTATTGATACCTGCTCAAATGAGTTTAAAAATCTAGTTTAGAATGTAGTTTGAGAATCAAGTTTTGATACTATTTTTAGTATTGATTAGTATCTGATTCTTTCACACTTTTGACAACCCTATTGCCAATAGTATTAACTGCAATTTATGTTTAAAAAATGTAGGATTCTGTATGCATGTAATTCAGAACACCTGATGCCAAATGAGCAGGACCAGGATCTGTGTGGAGTGTGTGAGAGAGGCTTTTGGCTGGAGTTGTAGGAGGTGATTGGGAGTTTTGGCTTGTCTCCTGGAGGTGATGTAATACACCTCTAATGGATCTCAGGTGTTGCAATGTGTAGATGTACTGCACTGATGCTTGGTACAGTTACACTCATGAAAAACAGAGGTGCACTTATAACTTACTGTATACACAGATTACTGCTACTACTATTTCACTCAGGGCTGGGTGGTATGGAAATAAAAGATCAAACAGGTTCATGTACTGGAATTTGACTATCCCATAATCTGAGATGGAGGGCAGTGACATCACGTGGAGGTGTTCTACATGTATCTCTACGGTGAAATGTTAAAGGTCCCATGGCATGAAATTTTCACTTTCTGAGGTTTTTGAACGTTAATGTGAGCTCCCCTACCCTGTTTAGGCCCCCCCCCCATGGTTAAAAGTTGCGAAATGTCTAAATTGAGTATTTGCGATCCTTTTCTGCGTTAGAAAAAATCAGAGCTCAAACGGGCGATTTTGAACAAGGCACCTTATTGACGTCAGATCGAAAAAAGAAATGCAAATGCAGTTCCACCCCCGTCTGTCTGAACTCAGCGTCTCTGTAAATCACGCCCAGAGAGTTTGGACTGCGGACGAGCTACGCAATGCGAAATGCGTTTTTTTATTTGCCTGGAGGAACTTGCGAGTGTTTCTAGGCTCGGAAGTCCTTTATCTGAGCCTGTGGATATCTGAAACAGCAGTGGTTTAATTTTATTTTCTGTGGAAATGTGTTTATTTTTCAATGGAAGGCTTCTCATCTCTCCCCCCGTGCAAAAACACGAAAGTGGGTCACAGAGCGGAGCGGAGAGCTTGGCCACGCCCCCACCCCCTACTATAGGCCACCTCTGTCCTCCTCATTTGCATTCAAGCAACAACGCCCATAATGGAGTGTTACAGAGTGATATTTATGACTCTTTCTCATCTTATCTCTCTTTCTCATGCACTGAGTGTTGATTTTGAAGAAGGATTCATTTACAGTATTAGGGAACCATTAAAGGGATATGCCACCCCCAGGTCAAATTTGGGCATCTCCCCACAGTCCAGAGACTAAAATAAGTGGTGGAAAGCGTTTTCCTGCTCACCCAGCCATTGTCCGAGTCTGTCGCCACTGACCGCCGCGGTATCTGCTGCTCCTCCGCCTTAGACTGGAGTCTAACGTCGCCAGAGAAAGATTTCGGCCAAAAGGAATTAATTTGCTCGATGCGTTTCCCAATTACTTTCTGTGTAGTGCGCATTCATATCGAGTGCAAATACATGTGCAAATCAACACGGAGAGCTTGCCTTGGTCATTTTGGGTGGGAACTATTTTCCAGTGCGGAAGAATAAAGCCGAATCACGCACCACGCTGTGCAACAGGGAAACTCCCTTCCTGGTGCGTAACAGGGATTCCCCTGGCAGCGTGCTGCGTGATTCGGCTTTATTCTTCCGCACTGGAAAATAGTTCCCACCCAAAATGACCAAGGCAAGCTCTCCGTGTTGATTTGCACATTTATTTGCACTCGATATGAATGCGCACTACACAGAAAGTAATTGGGAAACGCATCGAGCAAATTACTTCCTTTTGGCCGAAATCTTTCTCTGGCGACGTTAGACTCCAGTCTAACGCGGAGGAGCAGCAGATACCGCGGCGGTCAGTGGTGACAGACTCGGACAATGGCTGGGTGAGCAGGAAAACGCTTTCCACCACTTATTTTAGTCTCTGGACTGTGGGGAGATGCCCAAATTTGACCTGGGGGTGGCATGTCCCTTTAAGGAGCCATATAAAAGCATCAAGAAGTACCATGTCATGGGATCTGGGAAAATTCCCTTGTTCAGAATCGCCCGTTTGAGCTGTCTTTTTTTCAAACGCAGAAAAGGATTGCAAATGCTCAGTTTACACATTTCGCAACTTTTAGCCATGGGGGGGGGGGGCCTTTAAGCAGTTACCATGGATGCAAAATGAGCGCACACATTAGCAAACACTGTCAAAAAAGCTTTAAGATTGAAAACTCAAGAAATAATACTAAATGGATTTAAATAACACATTTTCAGGAGCCTGTGATCAAAATGAGCGTTCGTGGTCCTGTTTAGGAGTTTGATTTGAACAAAGTTCAAAGTTGAGAGTGACTGAGTGACTAACTGAAAAAAACTGTTAGCCAGCTTGTGACTAATTTTATGTGAGAAACTTGTTTAATAACAGCACAAATCAGTTTACCTGTTATAGTTCCAATTTACACAGATTCGTCAGATTGTGTTTAAACAAAGCTCGGATTAAAATCTAACTTGAGTATTAGAGCTTCAGGCAGAGTAGAGCCTGCAGTTGGCATCAAACCCCCAGGGAATGTTGATTAAATCAGCTAAAAAGTATCAATGGATGATTGAAAACATGTTAAATGTCCTCTTTTTTAGCAATGGCACATCTTGCGTTAAACAGAGATCACAGATGTTTAAGGCTAATACAGTTATAAACAGTTCTCTCTGCTGCTCTATCCCTCCCTCATATTGGGCATAAAACAAAATAACCAGACAAAGACTGTGTCCGAAATGTAACAGTTCATTTGTAGCTCAAACTTTGTCCAGTATTGAGGCGATAAAATAAAATAAAGGCTACAGTTTGTGGTATGTACATGAAAGGTTTCTCTCATGTTTGATGAATAAAGAACAAATCAGTGGCAATGTTTCTACTTGGACCTGGGAAGTGTCTATAAGAACCTTAACATGTGATGCAAACATGTTTCTTCTTTTGTTTGTTTGTTTGGGATGGGCTCCACAAACATTCATCTGATGATGTCCTTTCAACTGACAGCACTCATGCCTCTGAAGCTGATTAATGGCTCTTGGTCTGACTCCAGGGACAGTCTGCTGTTTTGGTGACTGTGTAATCCACACACTCCTCCCGTTGGCCCGCCGATTCCTGGGGTTCAGGCAAATGATTCCTTTGTGATTTGAAGGATTTAAAATAATTGATTTTGATATATTTTAGTCCTAGTTGAGTCAGAAGCAGCTGCAATCATAGAAGTAATCATAGTAGTTATAGTATTTATAGTAGGTCGCCTGACCTTAAGCCTCGGGTCACCACTGAGTAAACAAAATCTGTCATTCAAAGTATCATGAATCTAACAGGCATGTAGGCACAGCTCAATATAGAATAGTTAAAGTAGGAGTAGTATCAGCACCGCTACTGAAAAATTTGCTGTACCAAATATCGGCTTCCAGATATTGGTTAAGATGATGGATCCAGTTTTCTAAAATTACTTGAGAGATAAAGAAGAGCTACATAACACCTCAAGATTGTCTTATTTTATTTTGTTGAAAGGAAACAAAGGCTTTCAGTTTCTGCACAGATATTGACAGATCCTTAAAGGAATACAGTATTAAAGTTTTTACAATCTGAACCTTATTTCAATAATTTCAATAACGTCGTGTACTCGCCCACTGTACTTGTCATTTGGAGCATTTCTGGAGATTTTGTAGTTTAGCGATATCCATTAACGTGAGTGCTCGGGGCAGGCAATTGCAGTCACCAATATAACACAAACTTTATCACTTTTCAAATTACAGAAGCTCAATGTCTTAATCTACACTTTCGTTTGAGTCAAAAGTGGCCTGTAATACTTGCCTGGTTTACACCAGACCATATCACAAGTGATATATGGTCTGGGAGCCACCTACTGAATATCTCGTAGCGGAGGTGTGGTTTACGATTGCCAACGGCCGTTTATTGGGCGTTACGTAGCCCATAGCCAATCATGTCAGTTGTACTCGATGACGTAGTTAGAGCAACGACCGGGGAGAAGAGAAGGAAACGCGATTTTCCCCAATCTCTGTGAAAACAGAAGGCAAAACAAAAATACAATTAAACAATGGCACCGAACGATTACTGCCATTTGTGTAAGATAAATATGAGAGAGCTTCCGTTTGTCGTGTAGTACGCGTCACCGTCTTTCCACCCCTCCCCGTTCTCTGATTGGCTCCCCCGCTCAGGATCCCTCGCTTAGCCTCGTTGCCAGACTGTCTTTCAGATCGGAACGATTGTGCAAAGCAGCCTGGGATTTCACAGGTTACTGTAATACGATATCCAGCCATAGTTTCCAGTAGATGACGAGGACAGTGCGCATGCGTGCATTCACAGCTGATTTCGCTCTCAGCTCTCAGTTACAGTAATAAAGAAGAAGAAAACATCTCCGCTTGAGAAAACCTGAAATGGTGCAAACATGCATTTATCCCGGTTGTGAAAACAAAATGACAGCTTGGACGAAGTTGAGCTTTCACAGGCTTCCTCATCACAATCCGGAGTTGTTGAAGCTGTGGCTCGTTGCTTTGAGAATGGACCCAAACATGAAAGGCAAAGCTGTAAGACGTTTGGACCATCGTGTGTGCAGTACCCCCTTCAGTCCGGATGTTTTTTTACCAGCAAAGGAAAAGAAAGAAGGCCAGCGGATGGCATACCGATGGCTGTTCTCTGCTGCTCCTAAAACTGTCTCCGCTTCATTCTTTCTAATACCTCCTCATCCGTATACTAAGGCTCAAAACGATAGGGACGGCTATCATACTCAAATAAGTCCTCTTCAGTCTCAAAGTCCGAATTTTCTACCATGTGTCACTCGCAACAGACAAGTTCTGAGTGTCATCTTATCTGCAAATCAGATGTGAATCCGCGCATGCGCGCTGTCTTACATTACCTCATCTACTGGAAACTATGGCTGGATATCGTATTACAGGCCACTTTTGACTCAAACGAAAGTGTAGACTAAGACATTGAGCTTCTGTAATTTGAAAAGTGATAAAATTTGTGTTATTTGGTGACTGCAATCGCCTGCCCCGAGCACTCACATTAACGGATATCGTTAAACTACAAAATCTCCGGAAATGCTCCAAATGACACCAAAGTACAGTGGGTAGGTACACGACGTTGTTTTATTACCAAAATAAGGTTCAGATTGTAAAAACTTTAATATTCCTTTAAAGCTATACTATTGGAATCGTATCAGACCTGAAAAAGCGTGATCGGTGCATCCCTAAGTACTACTACTATTACTACCACTACTACTGTGACTACTACTACCATATACAGTGCCGTGAAAAAGTATTTGCCCCCTTCCTGATTTCTGTGTTTTTTGCATATTTATCACTCAAAACATTGTCAGATCATCAAACCAATTTTAATATCACACAGAAACAACCCAAGGAAAGACAAAATTCAGTTTTTGAATGATGATTCCATTTATTAGTGCACAAAAAAAATCTAAACCTATCTGGCCCTATGTGAAAAAGTAATTGCCCCCTTAATCTAATAGCCAGTTGAGCCTCCTTTGACAGCAATAACTGTAACCAAACGTTTGCGATAATTGGTGATGAGTCTTTCACACCGCTGGGGAGGGATTTTGGCCCACTCTTCTATGCAGAATTGTTTCAATTCTGCCATATTGGAGGGTTTTCTTGTATGAACTGCCCGTTTAAGGTCACACCACAGCATCTCAATCGGATTTAAATCCGGACTTTGACTTGGCCACTCCAAAACCTTAATTTTGTTTTCTTTGAGCCATTCAGAGGTGGACTTGCTGGTGTGTTTTGGATCATTGTCCTGTTGCATGATCCAAGAGCGCTTGAGTTTGAGGGCACGAACTGATGGCCGGACATTCTCCTTCAGGATCTTCTGGTAAACAGCAGAATTCATTTTTCCGTCAATCACAGCAAGTTGTCCTGGTCCTGAGGCAGCAAAGCAGGCCCAGACCATCACACTGCCACCACCATGCTTTACTGTGGGCACCATGTTCTTTTTATCAAATGCTGTGCCATTTTTACGCCAGATGAAACGGGCTGCAGACCTTCCAAAAAGTTCAATTTTAGACTCATCGGTCCACAAAATGTTTCTCCAAAAGTCTTGAGGGTCATCAAGGTGCTTTTTGGCAAAGGTGAGACGAGCCTTTGTGTTCTTTTGTGAAAGCAGTGGTTTTCTCCTGGGAACTCTTCCATGGATGCCATTTTTGGCCAGTGTTTTTCTAATGGTGGAGTCATGAACACTGACCTTAACTGAGGCCAACGAGGCCTGTAGTTCTTTCGATGTGCGTCTAGGTTCTTTTGTGACTTCCTGAATGAGCCGTCGTCGCACTCTTGGAGTAATCTTAGTTGGTCGACCACTCCTGGGAAGGGTTGCAACTGTTCCCAGTTTCCTCCATTTTTGAATAATGGCTCTGACAGTGGTTCGCTGGAGCCCCAGAGCTTTGGGAATGGCTTTGTAACCTTTTCCTGAATTATAGACTTCTATCACTTTTTTTCTCATTTGTTCTTGAATTTCTTTGGATCGTGGCATGATGTGTTTGTTCTTGAGATGTTGTAGCCAACTTCACTTTGTTTGACAGGAACTATTTAAGTGATTTCTTGATTCAACACAGGTGGTGACAATCAGGTGTGGGTGTGGCATGTAGAACTGAACTAAGTTTTCTCAAAACTGTGGTTAGTCACAGTTAGTTTGTGATTTAACAAGGGGGGGCAATTACTTTTTCACATAGGGCCAGATAGGTTTAGATTTTTTTTGTGCACTAATAAATGGAATCATCATTCAAAAACTGAATTTTGTCTTTCCTTGGGTTGTTTCTGTGTGATATTAAAATTGGTTTGATGATCTGACAATGTTTTGAGTGATAAATATGCAAAAAACACAGAAATCAGGAAGGGGGCAAATACTTTTTCACGGCACTGTACCTGACAGACTGTAGATTCCAACTTCCAAAGAGCATTTGTGAACTTATGGCATGCCATCCATTTTGTCACTTATGTGCAAAATCACTTCTCTCAAGGTTTCATTTTTTTCTACCTAGATATAAAAAAACAAAAACAAAAAGAGTTTAGAGTTTATGAACATATGCAAAATTGTAATTAGATCTGTAATTAAATGTGCACAGTTGCATTTTGCTAATTGGGACCATTCAAAGTGCAAAGAAAATGGTCCGGACTTAAAAGACCTTAAAAGGTTTGGCAAAAATACTCCTGTCCACATGTTTTAAGAGAATGCACTGATGTAATCTGTGCTTTTGAATAGTGTTGAGCAGATGTGCATATGGAATCTGTCCAGTGTGTTTTAATAGGAAGCAACCTTGTTAGTAAGAGAGAAGTGTCCCGGACAGCAGAGGGTTAAACCAGGTCAAGTTTCCGTTTTAACAACACTGTGATAAGAAATACCAAAGCAGCAGAGAAATCAGGAGTCTAACCCACAAAATTCTTACAGAGAGGAGGAGACAGGATACACAATGTCACTGTAACACAGGGAGTGGAGGCAGAGAAAAAGCAGCTGTGGATAAAATACTGATCTCGAAACCAAGCACTAAATATCTCTTACAATCACTCTGATAATTTGGGGATTTTTAATAAATATTCATATTTCATAGTTAGCTTTATTGTCGAATTCTGCCATATGTACACGACATACAGTGAATCGAAATTTCGTTTCTCCCTGGTCAATCAGATACAGTGAGTGATGGCCAGGGTGGGGCCGCAGCACATGCGCGCGCTGCCTTCTTGGAGATAACAGAGTAGAAGAAGATGCAAGTACAATCAATAGCAATATTCACAAACATATTACGACAAAAACAATGGGACAGGTAACACAAGGCGTCTTTTTGTGTGGTGAACAAACGGGAGGGTGGGGAGGGGGAGCAGAACAGAATACAGTGGTACCTCACCTTACCTACATACGAAAAATCCAAGTTACGAAATGCCTTCACGTTAAATTTTGGTCTCTAGATACGAAATTCAAGTTACGAAAGGCGAAATCTAAAAAATTTGAATAATGCGCACTCAGATGTATGCCCCGTTGTTATCCCTGCTCAAAGAGCACCTTTCTCGGCCTCTTAGCTCACAGTGTCAGACCCCCGACTCTGGAAGTCGGATAGAACCTATGGTGACCATTCGTCCGGATTTCGTCCGGACAGTCCGGTTTTAGAGCTGTCTGTCACGTGTCCTCCGTTTTTACATTTTGTCCTCCTTTCGGACCCTCATCGCCCACCGTTGCATAAATCGTCATAAGTCCGAGTCTGAAAAGGAGACAAAAAGTGCCCCGGGGGAAACCCTGCGGTCGTGCCCGCACAAAGAGCACCTTTCTCGGCCTCTTAGCTCTAGCGTCGAACACGCAAGGAGCGCGGAGACAGGAGCACCGTGAGCACGAGATAGAACCGCGGTGAACACGCAGCCCGAGCCACAAACCGAACACGCACAAACGAACGCAAAAGCCGCACGAAATCAGCGAAGAGCCACACGGGGTGATTTAATCCTGGTCTAGTCCCAGTTTAGTCCAGGTCTAGTCCCGGTTTATTCCAGGTCTAGACGTGGTCCTGTCCTGGTTTAGTCCAGGTCCAGTCCAGGTTTAGACCTGGTCTAGACCTGGTTTAGTTCTGGTCTTGACCTGGTTTATTCCACTTTTAGTCCTGGTCTAGTCTCTTAGCCAATCAGGACGCAGAACACAAAGTTACACTATAAAAAAAAAAAATAGCTACTCAACTTACGAAAAATTCACGTTACGAAACCACTTCTGGAACGAATTAATTTCTAAGGTGAGGTACCACTTATTGATGAAACTGATTGGAACTGAAGCTGAGTCGGACATTACTAAATAGGCAGGGCAGAGTGTTTACAGAATACATGTTCAGAGTGTTCCAGCCGAATTTGATAACATGTCCTTTTGTTTATAGTGTGCCGTGATAACCACAGCTGTGTCCTTGGGGGTGTGTTGAGTGCAGGAGAGCAGAGTCAAAACAAAGAGTCCTGTTGATTCTGAGATTTCAGGGAGACTGATTAATTACACCAAGGGGGATAATTTAACATGATCAATAATTTTTTTTAAAACCCAGGCGAATGGACAATTCGCCAGAACCCTGGTTCTGCCACGCCCCCAACTTCATGTCACATTGCAGAGTCGTTAGAGCCCTAGACAGTTCCTCCTGGCGTACAGCATTGGCCGCAGACTGAGCTGCGCTGTTTCTGCACAGATCTGTAAGCATGCTCGTGACGGTGTCCAGACGTCAAGAGGTATCCTCTGGTTGGAGATGTTTCTCAACCTGTATCACTTTCTGATGTAATCCCTTCAGTAGGTCAGCAACAGCTCCACTGTGGTGCGATGTTACAGCAGACAGCTTGGGCGACTCTTTGTTTGCTGCCAGCTTTCCAATTTTCTGATAGACCATGAACATCCCTAGGCCAATCAACAGATGTCCAGCTATCAAAAATCGAAATAAGTAAATGTCCTCAGCGTCCTCTAGGAACAGCGGTGCCAGACACACAACATTCCACTTGTCCTAAGTGTCCCTCGTGTATCCGGCAGCAAAAGTTCCATCCGGACATTTTGGCTCTCCTGGACTGGCATTCCTGTGAAAAAAGTGTGCCAATTGAGTTGAGGGACCAGCATATCGATTCCATAATTTTGGATCTGTTCCAACAGGAGAAAAAGAGACGAGAGAAAAAACACCAGACACAGAGCAGCTGATAAGGGAGGAAAAGGGAGGAAAAGAAGACACGTCCGCTCACAACAGCAGCTACAACAGAAACCAACAGAAATATTTATAGAGAAAGGGAATTTCAATAAAGTTGTTTCAGTCTTGACATGTCAAACATAACTTATAATACCATACAAAAATTCTGCACAAACTCTAAACTTGTCAATCTGAATGTCAAGATTATTTACCTAATATAGAATATTGATTATCCAGGCCACAATATGACTAAGAACTGAATATAACAACTTGTTGCATTAGATACGTGTTCTAAGGATCACTCAGATTCAGCAAGTTAAGTCACCAAAATGTATTCACCCTAACATAAATCTAATACAGAGCTCTGGGTCAGCACTATCCCTCACTGCCCAAATACATAGGCCTTATGCCAGGTGCCTCTGACTAACTACCTCTCCCTCGACCCAGCATTTAAACGAGACAGAAATGTGTATGACTCAGAGGTCGAGTCTGTCCAACAATCCTTTCATTTGTTTGCTCCAGGAAGGGCCTCAGGCGTTGGGCCCTCATGACTTGCCACCTCCTCCACATATGAGCCTCAGTTGATGTTTCCTGTTTGCCTGGAAGAATCCATGACTCATCGCTGTACCAGCGGATGAGTCTGGTAACGCTTGGTCCAGAATGCGCTGCGATTGCGCGTAGACAGACAGCTAAGTGAACCAATCAGAGATTGCGCCAAGGCGGGTGCACTGACGTCACCATCTTTGAACGAATCAGAATCGCGGAGTCCGTTTTTAACCGGAGGAGCGAGGGTGTCCAAATGGTATCGCGCTGTATAGGAAATACAGAGAGATCATTTGGCTGGCCAGGTAAGTTTCCTGTGGTGCCTGCACAAAGAATCACACTGCTCCTTTGTTATGGCCACCCTGGGACTCATGACCCATGGACATCTTCTATGCATTTGACTCTGTGCTTTTCCACTGTATTAGTAAGTGATTGCGTAATCGTGTGCGTGAAGAATCTAAATTGTTTACACTCATTTAACACTAAATTGTAAACTACTAGACTAGAGTATTATAACATTTATAACATTCTTCAAACTGAAACTAAAATAAATGCTTTCAAGTAATTTTGCATTAAAATAGGTGTACTTGATTTTTAATGTTTTGCAGTGGTCAAAAATCTGACCATGAATATTCAGATTCTTCTTCTCAAGTTAAATTCCTTTTTAAAGTGAATTATTGGCCTTGTTCAGCCAATATTCAACTGTTGGCTAATGCTAATGGTAGCTTGTGACTATTATTTGAGAGGAACTTGTTTAACAGCACCAATCAGCTCACCTTTTGTAGTTCTAAGTTCTTTCTGGTCAGATTGTGTTAAAAACTGTCACGGATAACGGAGGAATCCAAGAGCAGACACAGGTCAAAGGAGAATAGTTGGTATTTATTACAGATTTAATCCAGGAATATGATGAAGAGAGCAGGACTCTGGAGCAGGGCAGGTCAGAGCAGGAGACTGGAGCAGGTGACTGGAGCACAGAGATCTGTGGCAGATGAACAAAAGATAGTAATTGAAGTCGTAGGTAGGCAAACATATGTAGCAAGAACAGAGCACTAACAGACGAAGTATTACGATTTGGCACTGCTGAGCTGGCTTGACTGGCTCTTATACCCTGTTGATTGGAGGGTGGGTTCAGCTGAGTCTGGCTTCAGCACACCTGTCTCCACTCCTGGAACACCAGAAGGGGAGGGGAAGGAGGTGGCCACTGAGGGAGTGGCAGATGAGATCAGAGGGGCTGTGACAAAAAACAAAGATCAGATTAAACTCTTAACAGCTTCAAACAGAACATTGCATGCAGTATGATTTATTTGTGTTTGTCAGAGCTGGACATCGAGCGCGTGTCTCTGGAATGTGAGTTTAATAATGTGGACCATCGCACGGATCTGAACGGAGTGGACCGCCTCATTGTCAGGAGAGGACAGGTGTTCACCATCAGTCTGTACCTGAAACCTGGGAGCAGCTACCAGCCAGGAACCAGCAGTCTCACCTGTGTGGCAGAGACAGGTGAGAGGGCAGGGGACAGTCTCACCTGTGTGGCAGAGACAGGTGAGAGGGCAGGGGACAGTCTCACCTGTGTGGCAGAGACAGGTGAGAGGGCAGGGGACAGTCTCACCTGTGTGGCAGAGACAGGTGAGAGGGCAGGGGACAGTCTCACCTGTGTGGCAGAGACAGGTGAGGGGTTCAGTCCTGGGTTAGTACTGGTTTAGATGTGGTTAAGTCTGGTTTATGAATCCTGACCTACTGCACTTTTCCTCAGCAGCTGTAAACCTCACATCACTGTGAGTTATTCTTTATGCACAACCTAAACACAAAATGGACCATGTGAACGCACGCGGGTTCTGCAGTGCTTCGCACTGGGCTTCGCTTCGCACTGCAGAACAGTTACAATAGGCCCTACGCTTTAGCGCTCAGGCATAATAATAATAATAATAATAATAATGATATTGTCTTTATTATTTTTTTTTATACAGACAGAAGTGTGTATTCTGAATACTAGAAAATCACCATCATCATGCAGGAAATGATTTAGGAAAAAGTGACATGTTTCTTGTATCCGCTGTTATTAAAGTTCTCAGTGCCAAAGGAAATGCTTTGTGCCAAAGAGGAACCACATGTTTAAGCAGAGATAAATACAAGCCAAAGCACACACAACAATATAACAGTATGTACAGTTATAGGCAAAAATTTCATAACAAAATATTTAATTAAATTAATAAAATTACCTAATATATTCCCAGTATTTAAAACAGAGAAGCTATACTCTATACTCTATAATCTTAGAGTATTACAAGCATGATGTTGGTTTCATTGGACTTGAACCAAAAAAAAAAAGTTTCATTCTACGAACACCAAAACTGAACAAGATGGCCTGAGGTTAGTAATGGTTACAGCCTGCTGTAAGTGATGTATTAATACAAGAACAAACAGTAGCAGCAACAGTAGTAGTAGTAGTAGTGGTAGAAGTAGTAGCAGTAGTAGTTGTTGTCATTAAAATGGTAAAGGTGGTCTCTTGTTTTATTTCTCTGTATTATCTTTCTATTTTTAGTCTTTTGTCTTCCTACGTTTGACATACAAAAAGTGGGAGGGCATCTGACACACACTGATATAGGAGGATGGGAGGGTATCTGACACACTGTGTTGTCCTTCAGGCCCGGAGCCCTCAGAGGAGTATGGGACCCGCGCAGTCTTTGATCTGTCCCCGAGCATCAACACCTCTCGTTGGAGTGCAGCTGTGACTAGTCCTCCTGGGGACATGGTGACGCTGTCTCTGTGTGCGTCTCCTCAGGCTCCTATTGGACGGTACACTGTGAGGCTGGGGTCATCTGCAGAGGTCCAACTCATCCTGCTTTACAACCCCTGGTGCTCAGGTCAGTGTGTGGCTGGGCTAGAACACAGAAAACATCATTCTCATTACAAAGGTTATCCTTATGGAGATACCCCATAGACTGAATAATAGAAGCGAACACTGTCACCCATAGTGTTCAACTGCAACCAAATGAAGCTAATCGAGGCTAGCAGAAAGCAGTTCATACTAGTGAGCAGTAGATTTTCAAATACATTTTAAAGTAATCATACGGGTTTGCCTTTTTGACTCTACTCTTCTGCTGTGGTGGCCGTTATCATGTTATCATATATGAGTTGTGGATGGGCCTCTCCAGTTGGTCACGCTCCAGACAGGGACACAGCTCATTTGTCAAACTGTCATTTAAACGATCCAATGAAGCCTGAGAAACAGGATCAGAATGGACTCAAAACTGAAGCTCAGGCAAGGCATACAGGCAAACCTGCTTTAAACTTTAGGTATAGTGACAGGAGTAATAGTAAGTCTAGTATTGATAACGAAGTAGTAGTAGTAGTAGTAGAAGTAGTGGAATTATTAATAATATTAGTCAAAGTATTAGTTGTTGTAGTAGCAGCATTATCTCTTTGTCTTTCCCAAGAGATGCAAGATAATTCTAGTAGCAGCAACAGTAGCAGTAGTAGTATCCCTTACTCTTTCTTCAGGAGATGTGCTGTAGTACTTGTAGTTGTAGTATTAATAGCAGTAGTATTATCTCATTATCTTTGCTCAGGAGAGTCAGTACATGGAGAGAGAGGAGAATCTGGATCAGTACTAGTAGTCGTAGTAGTAGTCGTTGTAGTAGTAGCAGTAATGACAGTACTCTAGTATCTCTTTCTTCAGGAGATGCGGTGTACATGGAGAGAGAGGAGGATCTGGCTGAGTATGTTTTGGCTCAGGACGGACTCATTTACAGAGGCGGCGCCAAGTACCCCTACGGCACCCCCTGGAGCTATGGACAGGTACTACAAATTCTTCAAACAAAAGTACTCCAAATACTAGAACAGGCTTTGATGCCAATATAACAGCCAATATATTTAGTGATGTAAAAATTCACTGTAAATCAACAACTGATTCTAAAACATATGTTTGTCTCTAATGGATTTTAAATTGGGTTTATTTAGGCGACTTTTATTCTGCCTCTTTACAGTGATATTTACAGTAGGAGCCACTGATTTTTTTTTTCGCATTCCAGCTGCAGGCCATGCCACTTCCGTGCAATTTCCAGCTGAACGCCATGTGGCCGCCAGCCAAGGCTGTTCCCCCCCCTCCCTCTCCTATTGTAATTCTAAACACGCCCATTCATGCGATTCCAGGGTATTGCCATGAGGCTGACGCTTCTCTCACAAAAAAACAAATCCTACAGTAAATGAAGTGTAACGCTGACATTTTAGCAATGATGAGTACTCTAGTGTGTTGTTCGCTATGTTTCATAAAAACAAGAATAAAATCTATGGTTTCTGTTAACAATATGGCGTTGCATTCGACCCGCATAGGCTTATGTGTTTCGCTCTGACTAGGTAGATAGTTTTTCGTTAGGTTTGAGTGCAATCATGCAAAGGAATGCAAACAGTTTTAAGTTTTTGGATGCCTGGAACCGTACAGTAGGAGGATGCCTCTTTAATGTCAAATGTATTGTGTTTGTTATTTGAAAGTAAAAGGAGAAATTCAATTTGTCAACTGGACAAAGTTTATTTGGTTGAAAACGTTTCGCAGCTCATCCAAGCTACTTCGTCAGTTCTGGCTAGAGTGCTGGTGGACACTGCTTATAACTAGCTGCAGGGAGGAGCTAACTACAATGAAATTACTCTGAAACTATCACCTCTTTGTTTTCAGTTTCTGTCTGGGATCTTATTTAGCATAACCATTCAGTACCATAATGGGCGTTTTCACACCTCTGGACCTGACCTGGCTATTGTTTTCTTTGTTTGTTTTGATTTCGGTTTGAGAATGGAATTATAGATGGGAGACAAATTGTGTCTGACCCCTCCATTCCTGTTTTTTGGATGGGTTTCCTCCGGGCACTCCGGTTTCCCCCATCAACTCAAAACATGCTCCAGGTAAAATCCTCCAGCTTAGGTCCTGACCAAGCCGAGCAATAAGATCATGGAGATGGGTCCCCGGGCGCCTGAAAGACGAGCTGCCCACTGCTCCTGAAGGATGGATCAAATGCAGAGAAATAATTTCCCTACGGGGATAAATAAAGCGTGCCTTCTTCTTCTTCTTAATGTGTTTGTGGGTTTGAAATAGACTGGGATACTTTACAGGAAGCCAGTGGAAGAGAAAAACTGTGTGGTAGCTTACAGCAGCTAAGCGCTAACCAATGAGAAAGAACCAAAAGTAGTTCCAAAACCAACACATTGAAACATTCACCACTGACACAGGCACCTCATATCAGTCTTCACAAATAAATGTCCTTTTAATCCTGATTCAAAACGATTGTCCATAAAAATATAGTCTAGCATATTAAGATGCGTGAAGAGTCCCTCAGTCGTCCAGGTAGAATCCATGATAAAAGGAGAAATTCAATTTGTCAACTGGACCTTTCGACCAAACAAACTTTGTCCAGTTGACAAATTGAATTTCTCCTTTTATCTAGCATATTAACAGCAGCTGTGTGTGTCCTCTGTGGGGACAGTCCTCACTTCTCTGCACTTCTGTTGCTGTCCCAAACTCCTCTGAAGGTAACATTTATTTATAGTCAGTATCTTGGATCAGACACAAGAGCATTCACTCACTATGAGGCAGCACTGACTTTACATTTTAAAGTCAGTGCTGCCTCTTAGTGAGTCTTAGCTCCACATATTAGAACATTTATCTGTCTGTAAATAAGATTAAATGGATGTAATATAGAGTCTAAGTTTTATAAGGAGGTATAACATGCCCATATGGACTATCTGCCCGTATTGGCTAGATTTAGGCAGACAGCCGTGTCTCCAAGTGCCCATTTCGGCCGATAATATCAGCCAACCGACATATCTGTTGGGCCCTAAACAAGATTATACAGTACAGGGAGTCCTCGGGTTACGACGTTGATCCGTTCTTAAGACGCGTCGTAACCCGAATTTCGTCGTAAACCGGATTTTGCCTTTGATCTTCCAACCAAAGCACCAATAACCTTTCCATCTCAATAATTAGACCACTACGATGCTTGTTTATCACTGCCGCTTTCATAGGAGCAGATCAGAGCCCACATCAGGTACTTCCGCCCACATTGGACACGCACACGAGGCCGTCTTCTTCTCCCTACAACCACAACAGAGCGTATTCTTCCGCCGCGCGCCGCGTGCGTTTGTTTACATCTTTTACCACGCTAAACCGCGTAAGACGGAATGACGCGTAATATATACATATTTTTTTTAATGGGGGCGCGTTCGTAACCACGAAACGTCGTAACCCGAGACCGTCGTAACCCGAGGACCCCCTGTATATTCATTTGAGCAGGTATCGATACTAAAATTCCCATTCACAGGACTGAAATGAACCTTTCCTGAATGTCTTTAGAATGATCTTGAGCTGTATCAGAACAGGTATAAGAGCACATAGACCAGTATACACACACAGAGAGACCACACATGGGAATAGAAAAGAAAGTACTACCATTTAATGTTCAAAATCACATTCTAGTGAGGGTGTTAGATATTATTTTTGTGGTATCAGAATCAGTATCGAGTCTATTTCTTAGTATTGAAATCCAGTTTGAAATTTTGGTATGGTGACAACACTACTACATTAGAACATGATGTTAAATACTGCTAAAAGTCCATTTGTAGGATACAAAATTTGTATAATACTTTATGATAACCCTTATAGCGTCTTGGCTATTTTAGTGTTTTTCTTGGATTGTAATTCATTGGAAATTTCATTGTCAGCATATTGTGTAAATGAACTGTAAAACTGAAAATGGTGTCAGAGGATATGGATTTAACCAGGTCAGGGGAGTTCACCTGTCACACTAAGCAATAAACCCGATGATAATAAGAACACTCTTTCTTTAGACAATAGAATGTGATTTTCCACATTAAATGGTAGTACTTACTTTTCTATTCCCATGTGTTGTCCTTATATCTGTGTAATCCCTCAGTGGTCCAGGTAGGTTCTATAGTGTTATTTGTAATATTTGTGACCTTACCAGTCAGAGGGAGTAAGGAAGTAAGCCATTTGGCTAATGGCTTTTCAAACTGCACATGCCCAGATACCTGTTCACCTGTTAGAAGAGAGCAGGACTTCACGAGTTTTATCCGAATTTTTATTTAGAGCATTCCTTCAGTGATTTCACAATCATGTCAATGATGTAGTTTCCTCATCAAAAACATATCTGGAATTGTGTTTTGTTTCATGGATGTTTGTGTAATCCTGGTTATTAAAAACACTATGTTCAACTTGAAGATGTTATGTCTTTCAACTCAAATTGCCTTGACTAAAACATGGTTCCAGCTGCTGTTGTTTTATTTAGGGGTGGGTATTGGCAAAGAAGTCACGATTCAATTCGAATCACGATTCACATGCCACGATGCGATACTATCACGATGCATCACGATACTTGAATTATTGCGATGCATTGCAATATATTCGACATACTTCAGTGAAAATGTACCAAAAAAAAAAAGAGGATAACTTAAATATCAGTGGCTGTGTATCTGGGTAGTGTCTTCAATTGACAACTCTGAGTAACTCAATTCATAACTGAATTTATTGAATAACAAAAACAAATAAACCAAACCAATAACAAAAAAAGTGCATAGGATTTTTTCTAAAACAAAAAATGATGTTCAAACATTTGCCATTTTGGAGGTAGCTACCATCATAACAAACAATACCCTTTCAAAAAGAAAAAAGTGCATAGGATTTATTTTTAAAAAAAACCTAATAATTAATTAATTATTAATTATTAATTTATAAATTATTAATTAATAGTAATCGATTTTTGGCATCAAGAATCGATGCAGTATATTGTGAAAGTTAGTATCGCGATGCATTGTCATGACGATTATTTTGCACATTCCTAGTTTTATTCTCACATTAAGAATGCACGTCCTAGTCCGAACAGCTGCACACTGTGTCCAGTTTTGTTGTAATTTTGAATAAATTCCAAACATTACAGTTGTTATCAGTGTAAGATATGGTGACAACACTACTACAGTAGAACATGAACACAGATAGATCATGTTTGTGGAATCTAAAATCAGAATCTTACATATTGTTCCTTTAATATTTTTTATTTTTTTCTTGTGCACAGTTTGAGAGCGGGATCCTGGAAGTCTGTCTCCAGATCTTGGACATGAATCCCAAATGTCTGAGGAACCCTGGGAAAGACCACTCAGGCCGGAGGAACCCCATCTACGTGTGCAGAGTGCTCAGTGCCATGGTACGACTGATGATCTTATGCTTTTTTTCCCCTGAATCTTTCTACCATGTTAAAATTATGTTCCCTCATGTTGTATTTTGTGTGTTCTTATCAAGAGATGACCAAGATTCAAAAAGATTCAAATTTACCAAAAGTTTATTTACTGTCCGTGGATACCCTTAGCTGGTTCAAATCCTACTTAGCTGGTGCTCTCAGTGTGTCCGTGTAAATGAGCAAGTGTCTGAAATGAGAGAGTGTACTAAGGGAGTCCCACAGGGATCAATTCTTGGGCCACTGTTGTTCAGCCTATTTATTAATGACCGCCCATCCATGTGTGATGAAGTTGGTGTCCAGATGTATGCGGACGACACCGTCATTTACACGGATGGGAAGGACGATGAAAAGGTGGCAGCCAAATTATTGCAACATGGTTGAATGACTCTGTTGTCTAACACTGAATGTTGGTAAAACAGTCACAATGTTTTTCTCCACAAAATAAAATAAAAGAACATATCCCTTAACCACAGTAAATGGCAAAACTATTAAAAATGTTGATGAATACAGATATCTTGGCATCATTTTAGATAATAGACTAAGTTTTAAAAAACACATTAAAAAGGTTTGCCATAAAATAAAATATAATCTGTTTACTTTTAGATCAATACGAAATTCCCTGACAAAACGAGGAGCTAAATGCAATGATACTACCTCATTTAATTTTTGGTGTTTCATGCTGGTCACAAGCAAACCAAACTACAATAAAATAGAATATTTAGAATCTCTTTATAAGCAAGCACATAAGATTCTAGATTGGAAACCACGGAAATACCATCACTGTCAGATATTAAATAAACATAAAATGCTCAACTTTGATAATACAATTAAACTGGCCAATCTGAGGTTATTATTCAAGATTATCAATAATGTGGCACCACCACCTTTGAAAGAGTTTATCTATTTAACATCTGATCAGGTGGTCAGAATGGTCAATGCCAATGTGCAATACCAAAATGGAAAACATCATTAGGACAATCTGCATTTTCATTTAAAACGATCTCAGAATGGAACAAACTTCCACATGAGAAAAGACTTTTAATTTTTTTTTAGTAATTGATTAAATGAATCACCGCCACTGTAAATTTTATGAATTGCACTGTTTTTATGCTTTAAGTTAATTGTTTGTGATGTTGTTTGTCTCAGGGACTGCAGATGGAAATTAGCTCTTAGAGCTAAAGTCTGGTACAAAGCATCTTTTAATTTATTTTTTTTTTTGTGTGATTAATGCTCCTGTACATTGTCCCTGTCAAATAAATCAAATAAACTAAACTAAACATCCCTAACAATATTTCTAATGCGGGTGCGTACGCCTATGTACAACTTAACCAGCACATGCAAAGAAGTGACTGCTCCTTCCCCCTCAGACCCAGATCGATATCCAATACAAATAATGAATATGCAAAACATGTGGATCGGATTTCACTCGCTCCTCCTTGTTTTCTCCTACTCTACCGCCAGACACTCCTTCTCCTCCTCTCAGTTTGGAGATATCCCCAACTTGTACCACATTCACACATCACATTCCAAAAAACAACCCCCCTTGTGCAGAACACAGTCATCTCCAGTGCTCAATTGAATAGTTCACAAATAAATGTTTATATGTGGTATGATATAGAATTATTATTATTATTATTATTATTATTATTATTATTATTATTTATTAATTCAACATTTCTTCACTCATCAAACACATGCCTGAAGAGGTTTTAGATGTCATCCATGTATGTTTAAGGAATCTAGTGATCTCTCCTGGGCCCTATTCAAACACTTGATGATTAGCTATAAGATTCTGTTCAATGCTCGACCCAAAAGCCTACATCCCCCATGCTCACACATAACAATTCTCCATAAATATACAAAAACATGACACAAAACTGTAGACCACAACTTCACAAACCTGCGATGCGATGTGCAGTAGTTTCATTCGCGGGATGCACAGTGATTATGTTGTGAAAGGAAGGGGGGATTCAGAGCATCAAAAATGAAAGTGAAACTTATTAAACAAGTTAATAGATTGTAAAATAGTGTTTTCAGAGGGGGGTTAATACCCCATCAAAGTAAAATCCCCCTCTGGGAAAGCTCAGAACAGTCGATTTTGCAAAATAGGTCTGCTTTAAACAGATTTCTGTCCGTGTGTGTGTGTGTGTGCAGGTGAACTGTGATGATGACAGGGGTGTGTTATTTGGGAAATGGGGAGGTGGCTTCGATGGAGGAGAGAGCCCCATGTTCTGGAAGAGCAGTGTGGACATCCTGCGGCGCTGGGAGGCCAGTGCCTGTGCTCCGGTCAGATACGGACAATGCTGGGTGTTTGCTGCAGTCGCCTGCTCCGGTCAGATATCACTGTCTCTCATTTAAAGGGGCACTGTGGAACTTTTTGGGTGTTGATGCAGTGACATCACGCTGGGGTGTTCCACATGTATCTCTATAGTGGAATGTTCAGAAGTTACCATGGAGACACAATACACACATTAGCAAACACAGACAAAAAAGATTGTATAAATACAAGGGTGATTTAAACTGCACATTTTCAGGAGTTTGTGATCAGTCTGTGTGTTCACAGTCCTGTTTAGGGGTTTAATTTTCAACAAAAAAGGTGAAAGAGACTAACTGAAAAACTGTTAATGGTAGTTCTTGTCATTGTAATTTTATATGTGAGAGACTTGTTTAAAAGCACAAATCAGCTCACATGTTGTAGTTCTAATAAGTCAGTTATTTATAGTCAGACTGTGGTAAAATAAAGCTCAGTCTAACTTGAGTAACAGCTTCAGACAGAGTAGTACCTCCAGTTAGCATCACACCCCCAGGGAATGTTTCTTTTCATCTTGTTTTTAGACTTATATTAAACTATGTGGGGTCGCCATAGTTTCCTCTCTTACAACTGACAATAATCATGCATGTATGATTTTCCATTGTTGTGAAGGAAAAACAAAACAAAACAGGAAGCAGCATTAAGTTCTAAAACGGAATCCCCCTACCTATTTCACCAACACAGAAAATTCCCTTCAAAATGCAAAGACCATTTATAAGCAATCAACACATTTTTGCTGGCAGATTAAACATTGACTAATGGAACTGACATTACCTCTACTTATGTCACATCTGCTGCCTGTGTCCAAACAGGAAGTCAAATAAACTTAACCAGAATTCAGAAACTAGACACAACTAAGATCATTTTTAGTACAATCTTAAATATAATTATGTTAATGATGTTTTAATGAAATTGTACCCTGACCACTCATATGCTTATGCAGAGGTGCACGGTGTAACTTTTCAGGCGGAGGGTCTGTCAAAGGCTTTTCTCAATGGAGATGTTGCTTTGTCTGGAATGTTCCACAGTATGGCATTAAACCTTTCTATCTTCATGGAGACCAAACCAGACCAAGTTACAGGCCAGATCTGTGGAGACACGACCCCGTTCACAGCTAGAATGCCTGTTTTTCGACGTATTTTTGAGCTGTAAAACCACCTGCAATTGAATAAATATGGTGTAAAGCTGTTTAATGGAACATTCCAACCAGAGCAATGACAGATCCATAGAAACAAGCAGGAGACAGTCCCTCCACCAGAAAAGTTACACAATGCACCTTTAATCTCTATTTTCTATCTGGACTTGTAAAACTGAAATATAGCAAACTAAGAGCTGTTTTAATGTAACCTTGTGTGTGTTTGTGCAGTGGCCCGAGCTCTGGGGATTCCCTGCAGAGTGGTAACAAACTACCAATCAGCTCATGACTCCAACGGCAACTTACTTATCGAGCAATATGTCAATGAGAATGGAGAGAACAGACAGAGAGGAGAGATTGTCTGGTACTGTGTCATCCTCTGCTGATCTGACCTGATCTGGTCCTCCAGTATGCTCACAGACTAACTGTGTTGTTTTTAGGAAATACCATTGCTGGGTGGAGAGCTGGATGACCCGCCCCGATCTGAAAAAACCTGAGTATAATGGCTGGCAGGCCTTTGACCCAACGCCTCAGGAGAAGAGTGACAGTGAGCAATGTTCCCCCTAATTTTTCAAACACACTAACTCCCTGAGCATTCCTTGGACCCCCGTGAGCAACATCTGATATGCACACTGTGGACACACCAGTATCACACCTGAGATCATCTCTTATTAGTCAAATTACTGCAGTTATTTCCATTAGATTACTTTTAATATAACTGATTTTTTTGGCCCACTTAGAATGACAAAGACAAAAATCTGTTCATGAGCTTTGTATATGTTGTGTGTCAGTGTGAGGGTCCTGCTGTGGTCAGTGAAACATTGAACAGTACAATATTTTGAAAAATAACGTTAAATAAAATAACTTCAACTAAGAAAATATGGGCTACGCCCAAGTGAATCTTTTCCGCCCAAAAATGAGAAGTGTATAAATCTGTAAAATTACATTAAGAGATTTTTTCAGATTGATAAATATAGCCTGCATATAGCTGCAGATTTTTTTTTTATGGATCGTAGGACCTATAGGCCATAAGATGGGTAATCTTTCTCAAAATAATGATCTCCAAAATAAGTATACATTATTATCACTTTATATCTTGCTTTTTAATCATCAGCCTGTTTAAGTACAGTGGTACCTCACCTTACGAAAGACCCAACAAACGAAAATTCCAAGTTATGAAACGCCTTCACGTTAG
This sequence comes from Paratrypauchen microcephalus, assembly GCA_036785185.1. Classification (NCBI taxonomy): domain Eukaryota; kingdom Metazoa; phylum Chordata; class Actinopteri; order Gobiiformes; family Gobiidae; genus Paratrypauchen; species Paratrypauchen microcephalus. The sequence continues at coordinate 3,819,165 of JAVJIX010000050.1, read as the reverse complement.
ATTTTGGTCTCTAGATACGAAAGAAAATTCAAGTTACGAAACACGAAATCTCAAAAATTCAAATAATGCACGCTCAGATGCACGCTCAGCCACACACATACGCTTTTCTCAGACTGGATTTAAACTTTTCTCACATTTGTCTCTGTTTAAACACTCAAACTTTAATAGATTTTCAACAAAATGTATTAATAGTGAAGCGTGGGGGGAAGGGGGAGGGCGGAGAAGTGTGCGCGCGGACACGTGTGTGATAGCGCAGCATGACCCGGCGCGGGGCTGCGAGCACGAGACCCATGCTCAAACCGTGCCTCCTCTAGACCAGGTCTAAACCAGGTCTAAACCAGGATTAAACCACCGTGGCTCTTGCATGCATTCGTTCATGCGTTCAGACTGCGTGCGGTCCAGGTCCAGTCCAGGTTTAGACCTTGGTCTAGACCTCGTATAGTCCACATTTAGTCCTGGGTCTACAGTCTCTTAGCCAATCAGGACGCAGAACACAATGTTACACTATAAAAAAAAATTTGGATCGGGTCCTTGGAACGAATCAGGCTTTTTCCATTGAAATAGCTACTCAACTTACGAAAAATTCACGTTACGAAACCACTTTTGGAACGAATTAATTTCGTAAGGTGAGGTACCACTGTACTGTAAATGAATCCTTCTTCAAAATCAAGACTCAGTGCATGAGAAAGACCCATGAACACAGTCAGAGTCATAAATATCTCTCTGAAACACTTTATTCTGGGCGTTGTTGCTTGATTGCAAATGAGGAGGACAGAGACAGGCCAGTGCAGCGGGTGGGGCGTGGACAAACTCTCCGCTCTTTCCCCGTTTAGCGGTGCGCTGTGCGCTGGCTCCACTTCCCCGTTCAAGAGCAGAGGAAGATATGAGACGATTTCCATTGAAAAATAAACACATTTCCACAGAAAATAAAATTAAACCACTGCTGTTTCAGAGGTTCGGAGGCTCGGATAAAGGACAGCCTGGAAACACTCTCAAGTGCCTCCAGGCAAATAAATAACCGCATCTCGCATTGCGTAGCTTGTTTGCGATCCAAACTCTATGGCCATGAGTTCCAGAGATGGTGGGTAGACATCCAGATGGGGGGGGGTGGAACTGCATTTGCATTTTTCCCTGAGTGTGACGTCAGAAATTTCTCTTGTTCAGAATCGCCCGTTTGGGCTGTCTTTTTTTCAAACGCGGAAAAGGATCGCAAATGCTCAGTTTACACATTTCGCAACTTTTAGCCATGGGGGGGGGCTAAACAGGGTAGGAGAGCTCACATTAATGTTCAAAAACCTCAGAAAGTGAAAATTTCATGCCATGGGACCTTTAAAATTCACTTCCTGGTTTGGTCCAGATTTAGTCTTGTCTTTAGTCCTGGTTCAGTCCTGGTTTCTTGTCTCCCAGGGGTGTATTGCTGTGGTCCAGTCCCAGTGTCGGCTATAAAGGAGGGGGATCTCATGGTGAGGTACGACGCCCCCTTTGTGTTTGCCGAGGTAAATGCAGACGTGGTCACCTACATGAAGAAACCAGATGGCACCCAGAAGAAGCTCATCACCAGGACTCAGGTGGGTCAGAAGATCAGCACCAAGAGAGTGGGCAGTGACGACCGAGAGGACATCACACATCTGTACAAGTATCCTGAAGGTAACATACTACTACTACTGCTGTTACTGAAGCTGCTACTACTGCAGAGACCACAAATGTGGCCAGCCACGGGAAAAACAGTTACAGATCATCACGGAGGCGTTTTGATTTATTCACAGATTCTGAAAGTGTAGATTCTAAACTTTCCAACGATGCCTTACACATGGAAATCTGACAACATTTGAAGAATTTGCGGCCATTTGAAAGCAGCACATCTGAAAACAATGAGCTGAGAAAAGCTGCCTTAATTCTCCAAGTCCAGGCCTTTAGAGCTTATTTGCATGACATTAAGCTAAGCCCTCCCCCTGCAGATCATCTATCACTGTGGTGTGGTGTTTCAGGGCAGGTCTGAATTAGAAGGTACTTTGTTAAAATGGAAATACTTTTATAAGAAAAAGCCCATATAATCATTCAATAATTTAATAATACAAAGGATATGTTAAGTCAAAGTCACCTGTATTGTCAATTTAAAGGCAAATTAACGTTTTTTTACAATCTGAGCCTTCTTTCGGCAATAAAACAAGTAGTTTTACTCACCCATAGCATTTTTCTGTCAATTGGAGCAGTATCGCAGAACTTATGTTGAGCCGTTCTGTTCTAGTAATGATCCCGTATCCGTTAACATGGTGCTGTATCATTTGCTCGGGGCATTACTTTGCGGTGTCCAAATAACACAAACTTTAGCACTTTTCAAATCATAGAAGCCCGATGTCTTGATGAAAGATTTCGTTTGAAGCAAAAGTGGCCTGTAATCCGAGATTTAGCCATAGTTTCGAGTAGATGAGGACGCCAGTGCGCATGCGCGGACTGTGCTCTCAGCTCCCGGGACCCAAACATGAAACGCAAAGCTGAAAACTATGGATAAATCTCGGATTACAGGCCACTTTTGCTTCAAACGAAATCTTTCATCAAGACATCGGGCTTCTATGATTTGAAAAGTGCTAAAGTTTGTGTTATTTGGAGACCGCAAAGTAATGCCCTGAAGACAAATGCTAACGGATACGCTACAACATAACTTTCTTCAAACGGCTCCAAATGACACGAACGTGATATGGGTGAGTCAAACGACTTGTTTTATTACCGAAAGAAGGCTCAGATTGTAAAATAACGTTACTTTGCCTTTAATACAATACAAAATATAGTATAGCATTTCGCATTGCGTAGCTCATTCGCGGTCCAAACTCTCTGGGCGTGAGTTCAGAGAGTGTGGGTAGAAAAACAGACGGGGGGGTGGAACTGCATTTTCCGTATGACGTCAGAAAGTTTCCTTGTTCAGAATCGCCCGTTTGAGCTGTGCTTTTTTCAAATGCAGAAAAGGATCGCAAATGCTAAACAGGGTAGGGGAGCTCACATTAACGTTCAAAAACCTCAGAAAGTAAAGATTTCATGCCATGGGACCTTTAAAAACTACTACTGTGCTACTGTGCTCTCGGATGAGCGGCGAAACGTTTTCAACCAAACAAACTTTGTCCAGTTGACAAATTGAACTTCTCCTTTGATCACTACTGTGCTAACACAATGTATACAGGGCCCCTCAAGACACCCAAAGTGCTTCACATTACATTATCAATTCACTTCATATCAATTCACTTCATACTCAGTGATGGTAAGATACTACTCCAACCACAGCTGCCCTGGGGGAAACTGACAGAAGCAAGGCTGCCAATCTCTACCATCAGTCCATCACACCACCAACACTCACTCACAGACATCAAATTCATACTGGGCAAGTGTGTGAAGTGCATTGACCCTACAGAGGCAGTGGTCCCTGGCCCATGTGTTGGGGGTCTCCCAAAAATGATAACATTGATCATTACTTGAATACCGGTACTACAATTTCTTATGCTATACAATCCCAACTATATGATGTTGTTGATGGAAATATCTCAACTAATAAAATAAGGACTATGAGAAATTTATCTTTCATCTAAATGAGGTTATAAACATGTTTTAAACTATTATGATGCCATCATAGGAATCCTTGGCCTCAGTTTGAGAACCCCTGGCCTAAGGCCATAACAACAGTATTAGAGCCACTGCTGCGCCCCTGTGGTACCTGGTATTTACATTGGTTTCCCATCCAAGTACTAACCAGGCCCAGCCCTGGTTAGGTTCAGACATCAGACAAGATTGGGCATTGACATGGTGGAATGGCTAAAAATACAGGGAGGACATTGCACTTAGTTTTATTAGCAAGTATATCTGTAAAAACACAGCAATGCCTTTTTAGCTCATATCTAATTATGGACTTACCAATATAAACTCATAAAGGAAAAGGTTGTATGTACTTTGTGAACTGTTTGTGTCCCAGGCTCAAAGGAGGAGAGAGAGGCGTTTGAGAGGGCGGAGCACCAGACTAAGCTCATCCAGCAGCCGGAGGAGGGTCTGCAGCTGTCAATCAAAGTGTCCCAGGGCATGAGGAAGGGCTCTGACTTTGACGTTTTTGTGCTGGTGTTGAATGGGACAGACATGGTTAAGAAGTGTCGCCTGTTGTTTAGCTCCTGTGCTGTGTCCTACACTGGAGTCCTGGGAGCAAACTGCGGCTTCAAAGACCTGCTCAATGTGGAGCTTCCACCAGGGGGAGGTAATGAGCACAAACAAACAAAAACAAACCTGGAGTTGTGTTTTGTTTCATCCACACATTTAAGTAATCCTTTATTACTAGTCTCCAAAGCTCATGTACTGGTTGTTTTCAAGCTAAAGCAGATAAATCAAAATCACATGCAAATCAAATGCAAAATCACATTTTCAGTTGTTGTTTTTTTTTTCCGTTTCGTTTCCCCTCACCATTTACTTATTCAAGTTGTATTTGGAGTAATTTGTGCATGTTTGAGCAAATAACCTGTCCGGATGTGCTACGAGGCTGTTGTTAATGCTACTGTAGAGTTAGTATTAGAATCCAGTGGAATGTACACAGCACAGATGTACACAGCAATAAATAAATCAAACGGCTGACACTTTAGCCTCTGGACTAAGAAACTATATTCACTACCATGATGTTTGTGCACAAGAATTGTTTTGTGTTGTTTCATTCACAGATGTTTAACACACAAATATTGCCTATTTACGCTGTGTTCTTCTCTCAAACAGAAAACACTATATTCCACCTTGTAATGGCATATTCAGCCCAGAATTGCCAATCTCTACTCAACTAAAGGTTGTTAACTCAAAAACGTCCGCTTCATGACATCACAAGGTGGAGCAGAGCATTTTGAGCTTTTGAGATGCAGACACATCTATCTATCTATCTATCCATGCATGCATGCATGTGTGAATGAAACAAAATACAACTCCAGGTCTGTGTTTGAGGAGAGAACAACATTATAACATGGGTTACAACTCACAAGAGTTAGTTTTTGTATAAGGTATAGCTACTTAAAGTACCAAAGTATTGATATTGAAACTGAAAAGGCTGGATCCGTGCATCTGTAGTCCTAACTTTACCTTGTCTTTCAGAACAAAATAACTGAACACATGGTTTTGTTGCAGAGAGGAAGGTCCCGCTGAGGCTGAATTACTCCAAGTATGGCTCTGAGCTGACGGAGGACAGCCTGATCCAACTGGCTGCTCTTCTCCATGACTACAACACAGGAAACATCCTGATGGCGACCAGAACCGTTGTATTGACCAACCCTGAGATCAGGGTCAAGGTGAGTGCGAGGATATACAAGGAGATACAAATTGGAGGGTGAGTGTGGGTGTTGCCGAGTCGCCCTAAAGTCAATACATCCTGACAGATCGGGCAGCAGACCGGGACTGATCAGGCATGGGACAGCGAATGAGCAGACAGAGACTGAGCAGACAAGGACAGGCTGGGCAGTGGAAAGAGACTGATCAGGGAGGGGACAGACTGGGCAGCGGACAGGGACTGAGCAGACAGGGACTGATCAGGCAGGGGACAGGGAGTGCTCAGGCAGTGGACAGGGAGATGGATGTAACTATTGAACTATTTAATAATAATAATAATTCATAGCATTTATATAGTGCCTTTCATGACACCCAAAGCGCTTTACAGTTCATTCACTCCACACTTGGTGGTGGTAAGCTACTTTCTGTAGCCACAGCTGCCCTGGGGCAGACTGACGGAAGCGAGGTTGCCAATCTGCGCCATCAGCCGCTCCAACCACCTCCAACACTCACGCACACTCCACTTTAATACTAGGCAATGTGGGTGAAGTGTCTTGCCTAAGGACAGAACAATAGTTTTTGCGACTGGTGTCCCACTGTGGCACCTGGAATTCCCAGTGTCTCTCATCCAAGTACTAACCAGGCCCTGCCTTGCTTAGCTTCTGAGATCTGACGGGATCAGGCCTTGACAAGCAGGTATGGCCACAGCCATTTAACATACCAACAAAATGAAGTTTGTAGTAAAGACAACCAGATTATTTGTAAGCGTAGTTAGTGTCAGTCTGTGGCATTATGTGTGTCACACTCACCTCACAGATGAAAGATGCCATATTCAGGGACTCTGTTTTATACAACATAAGGACTAGACAGGGAGAGATTCTGACATAATTTATAATAAATAAATGGTGTGGCTCAATTCACAATTTTGGTCACACCATTTCTGATTTAGTTAGATTTTATATTTTCGCTGTCACTGAAGAACTTAAACAGCTTTTCAAATATGTGTAACTGACCATAATCCATTATTCATCCATGCTAAATGCCATTTTTTACATGTGCACAATCTTCATCTGACAATTTCATATTACAAGATCTTGTTCTTTGCACTTTGCACATGAGTAATTTGCACTATTATTGACCAACTCTTAAGATAATGTGTCAGATTACAGCTGCACATGTAACTGCTCGAATGTTTACACTTCCTGTTTGCACTATATCAACCATGGTTACACTTCCTGTTTGCACTATATTAACCATGTTTACACCCCGTTTTTACTACTGACAGTTGCACATAAAACTAATGTTGCACATTATCTGTAAATATGTACATAGCACCTAGCCTATATTTTTCATAGTGTATATTCGGTAAAGATTGTTTCTATTTGATTATACTTTTTAACATGCTTCTCTTTATCTTATTTATCTATTTTAAAAAAATGTTTGCATGCTCTTGGCATCCAGAGTGGGCAGCAAAGTAAAAATTTCATTGTACAGGGAAACGTGTTTCTTTACTGTGCATATGATGATAAAAGCTTTGAATCTTGAGTCTTGTTCCTTCCATATAGTCACAGTACTTTAACTGGAGTATAGTTGTTTTTTTGTTTGTTTGTTTGTTTTATAAAAGTGCTTTGTGTATCTTTGTGTTTTCAGATCCTGGGCGAGCCGAAGGAAAACCGTAAACTGGCCGCAGAGATCAGCCTGAAGAACCCTCTGCCTCACCGTCTGGACAAATGTTGCTTCAGCATCGAAGGGGCTAATCTCACAGGGGGGACTGTCATCACTGAGAGGTGACGGGAAAGTCCTACTTTAGACTTGGGTTAGACTTGGGTTAGACCTGGGTTGGACTTAATAATAATAATAATAATACATTTTATTTATATAGCGCTTTTCAAGACACTCAAAGACGCTTCACAAATCATAAAAGAATAAAATATCACAAAATGTACAACATAAAGTCAAACATTAAAATATCACAACATTTACAATATAAAATCAAACATTAAAAGCAATTTTAAACAGGTGGGTTTTGAGTTTTTTTTTGAAGGTGGGGAGATCAGAGCAGTCACGGAGGGGTTTGGGCAGTGAGTTCCAGAGGGTGGGGGCAGCGATGGAGAAGGCTCTGTCCCCCCAGGTTCGGAGCTTGGTCCTACAGGGCAGGGACAGGAGGTTGGAGCTGGAGGAGCGGAGGGAGCGAGATGGAGTGTGGTGGTGGAGCAGGTCTGTGAGGTAAGGAGGGGCCAGGTTGTGAAGTGCTTTGAAAGTGATGAGAAGAATTTTGAAGTGGATGCGCTGAGGGACGGGGAGCCAGTGGAGCTTGTGGAGGACAGGGGTGATGTGTTCACGTGAGCGGGTGTGGGCGAGGAGCCGGGCAGCGGAGTTCTGAATGTACTGTAGTCTGTTGAGGGTTTTGGATGGTGTACCGTAGAGGATGCTATTGCAGTAGTCGATTCTGGATGTGATAAATGCGTGTATGAGAGTTTCAGCGGCAGAGAAGGTGAGTGATGGGCGGAGACGGGCTATGTTTTTGAGGTGAAAGAATGCAGTCCGGGTTATGAATTTGACGTGGGGTTCAAATGAAAGAGTGGGGTCGAGGAGCACACCGAGGTTACGGATGAGTGGGCATGGAGAGAGTGTGGTGTTGTCGAAGTGCAGGGTGAAGTGTTGTGAGGATTTGGTGAAGTTGTGTGGACCGATGATGATTAAGTCTGTTTTGTCGCTGTTTAGTTTAAGGAAGTTGTGGTTCATTCAGTTTTTGATGTCTGTTAGGCAGTGGGTGAGAGTGGAGTGGATGCTGGGGTTGATGGATGTTGTGGAGATGTAAAGTTGGATGTCGTCAGCGTAGCAGTGAAAGTGGAGACCGTGACGACGAATGATGTGGTTTAGACCTGGTTTAGACCTGGGTTAGAGCTGGTTTAGAAGTGATTTAGACCTGGGTTAGACTTATCCAATCTCATAGAAGGAACTGACATATCTGAAGGGTGAGAGGAAGGAGTCCTGGTTTAGACTTGGTTTAGATCTGGGTTAGACCTAGTTTAGTCCTGCTTTAGACCCAGTTTAGACACCTTTTAGGTCTGGGGTAGACCTGGTTTAGCCCTGGGTTCTCAAAGTGGCTGTGATATCACTTTGAGACAAAGATTCAAAATGATTATTTTTCCTACTAAATAGTTTGTGAGAACTAGAAACAAATAGTACACTGCAACTTTAATATGAAGGCTACATGACCATAACAGGTGATTTATTAAAAGATATTGAGAAATTAAAAGATATCTATCTATCTGTCTATCGTATTGGCAATTGCCTTTAATATAAATTATTGTTTTCAATCAAGAAGCAATTTGTGAAGAAAAGTTGAAAAATATGTTGAAAATTACAGGAAGTAGAGAGTTCTATTTTAGAGAGTTCCATGACATCACACTATGGACAAACGTTCGACACAATTTACACATGAAACTCGATTTTCTGATACTTTAAACATGATTTCAACAAATTAAAGCTGTTTTCTTATTCTATTTGTCAAATCATCATTTCTATGTACATTACTGTGTTTTGAAATGAGGCCTCTGCATTTTAACTACTCACTGGGCTTTTCATGATAATTACAATATTGGTCAGTATATGCAAGCTGGAACATTATATTTTGGAGCTCAGTTTTTATCGAGTGTACATTTTCTTTGCAGTAGTGGGAGATTTGATCCATGTTTATGTAATATAAGATTTGTAGAGGGTTGAATAAATAGCGTATGGTTAAATATTGGTTCACTCACTGCGTGCACATGGACGAGTGTAATCCGATTGCAAACGGATTGGGATCGAATTCATGTGCACAGGCTAAGGATCGTATAGGGATTGGTTTCCCAAATCCGAATGGAACTCCTGGTTTAGGCCGATAGTAATCCGCTTGGTGCCGCCTTGTGCACGATATCGGATCGGATTGGCGTACTGTGCATGCGGAATTTTCGCCAGGGATTTCACCCAGAAGTAGCAGGAGGCGCCGACGCCGTCATAAGTAGCGATTGTTGCCGGAAAAGTCAGACAAAATCATGGCTGAGAAGAAAGAATGCACAACACCTACACCAATGCTGCTCCGTCAAACTCCTCACGCGCCATCTTTGTATACCGCCACATAGTTTGTTGTTTTTATTGAATAGCCATCACCCGGAAGTAGTTGGACTACAGCGCCACATAGCGTAGCGGAGCCGGCCAGGTCGCTGACCATTATCAGATTACACGAGCTTCATGTGCACTTAGATTATAGGACAGACAACCCGCTGAGTAACAGGATCGGATTTGGAGAAATCCAATCCGATCCTACCATGAGCACGCACTGATTATTTGTTGCAGCTCAGGCCTTTTAATCTTTTTAACTCTTTTTTTTTTTATATTTTAAAAATATGTTTACTGGAATGATCCTGCTTTGTCTCAGTGGCATAAAGTAGTTTCAGTATTATTGTATATAGCAATATTTCTCTGAACCATTATATCATGCTTCAAAATGTATTATCATGACAAGGCTACTACTCACCTTGATCCATCAGCTGAATTGACTGCAACTTTAAAATGTTGTCTTTCAGCCTGGGACAGTCAGTGGGGCCGGGAGAAGAGGCTAAAGTGAAGATCTACTTCACACCATCGCGCTCTGGACTCAGGAAGCTCGTGGTGGATTTCGACAGCAGCCAACTGTGCCACGTCAAAGGATACAGGAACGTCATTATTGGGAAATAGAAACATCAGTGAAATATATGGGAAAGAGTACATGTTTAAGGGACAGTTACTGGAGTTATAATATGGTATGCTCTAGCCCTGCCTTGGAGATGGGAAAGTAGACCTCAGCAGCTGCCAGAATAGTTTTATTACAGATCCTATATTACGCAGTATTGACTCTTTAGCTTTAAGCCATGTTATAATGTTGTTACCACATCAAAAACATACCTGGAGTTGTGTTTTGTTTCATTCACACATGCTTAGGTAACCCTTTATTATTAGTCTGTCTGCGTCTCTTAAGCTCAAAATATTCTGTTCCACCTTATGATGTCATGAAGCAGTTGTTTTCAAGATAGCAGCTCCTTTTATCATTTGTTCAGTAGAGAGTGGCAGTTCCAGGGTTGAAAGGATCCAGATGATTCTAGTGAAGATTTATGGAGTTTAAAACACAGTGGACATCACAAGGTGGAACTGTTTTCTGTTTGAGAGAAGAACTCACTAAATAGTCTAATTCTGTAAGGTTTGTGTGATCAACATGTGTGTGAAACAAAACACAACTCCAGGTAAATACATAGATCAGAATAGCATAATACATTTAGAATATTATTGCTTCAAGCTAATGTGGATGTAGTTTTGTTTGAACACAGTACCCCCTTTAGAATGTGCATAGAGCAAGTTTTTTTTTCATTATTATTTTGTTGAATAATTTGGTTTCATGTGGCATTACAACATTCTTGAATCTTTCTGAATGGTGAAAAGTCCTCGAAATGTCAGGAAGCTTTTTCACTAAGACTCCAGTTATGCTGACCTGTAGCGCTGAGTTCAAAAGCAGATTTAAAAAAAAAAATGTTTTGTCATTTTTTTTCTACCTTTGTCATTTTAAAGATCCCATGACATGGTCCTTCTTGATGCTTTTATATGGCTCCTTAATGGTTCCCTAATACTGTAAATTAATCCTTCTTCAAAATCAACACTCAGTGCATGAGAAAGAGAGATAAGATGAGAAAGAGTCATAAATGTCACTCTGGAACACTCCATTATGGGCGTTGTTGCTTGAATGCAAATGAGGAGGACAGAGCTGGCCTATAGTAGGGGGTGGGGGCGTGGCCAAGCTCTCCGCTCCGCTCTGTGACCCACTTCCGTGTTTTTGCACGGGGGCAGAGATGAGAAGCCTTCCATTGAAAAATAAACACATTTCCACAGAAAATAAAATTAAACCACTGCTGTTTCAGATATCCACAGGCTCAGATAAAGGACTTCTGAGCCTAGAAACACTCGCAAGTTCCTCCAGGCAAATAAAAAAACGTATTTCGCATTGCGTAGCTCCTCCGCAGTCCAAACTCTGGGAGTGGTTTACAGAGACGCTGAGTACAGACAGACGGGGGTGGAACTGCATTTGCATTTCTTTTTTCGAGCTGACGTCAATAAGGTGCCTTGTTCAAAATCACCCGTTTGAGCTCTGATTTTTTGTAACGCAGAAAAGGATCGCAAATGCTCAGTTTAGACATTTCGCAACTTTTAACCATGGGGGGGGCTAAACAGGGTAGGGGAGCTCACATTAACGTTCAAAAACCTCAGAAAGTGAAAATTTCATGCCATGGGACCTTTAAAGATCACATATGCTTGAGCCTGCTGTATAATTATAATCCACAACCCTGGTCGATCATTATGCTATAATGTACACATTTTAAATTGCAGTATTCATCTAAAACAATGTAATAACAGAAATACTCCGTAGACTGTCAAACCAGGAAGTCAAATTATAAATGTCATCAAAATGTAAAAACTACAAACAACATTGCTAAAGATTTTTGGTCAAACCTTAAATCTAATTATGTTTAGTTAAATTAGTAGTCTAACCTGTCTAACCTGATTTTCTTAAAGACAATGTAAGAGAATTTATCCTCCACCTACATCTCTCACTTCAACACTGACTCCCAGGAGCTATAGTAACACGATCATCTTCCCTTGGCATACCAAAGGCATACCATTATCTAAATTGTGGCATATTTAGATAAAACTCCTCCTTTGGAAACCTAGTCAAGGGGATTGAACACTCCTATTATGTTCACTTTTCAAATGTTCACAAGTCTGCCCGGGCCCTGTTATTGATGATAAATAAACTTCTGCTGCTTAAGACACTCAGTTGGTCTCCAGCCTTTTACTTCCACCCTTTTTTTTTTTTTTTCCTGGCAGCACGATGGCTGAGTGGCTAGCACTCATGCCTCACAGCAAGAAGGTTCGGGTTGCCCGGGCCTTTCTGTGTGGAGACTGCATGTTCTCCCCGTGTCTGGGTGGGTTTCCTCCGGGCACTCCGGTTTCCCCCACCAACCTAAACATGCGCCATAGGTAAAATCCTCCAGCTTAGGGCCTGACCAAAGCATAAATAACAAAACAAAATCATGGGGATAGTACCCGGGTCAAATATAGAAACAACTTCTCCTGTGTGAGATCAATAAAAGGTCAATCTTCTAATCCTTGACCACTGTAAGGCGCTTTGTGTTACAATTTTGTATGAAAAGCGCTTTATAAATATTGTTTGATTGATTGATTGATTGATAAGCTGAAAACGTCTACAACACACAGGATTCAGCAGTTTGGCATACTCAGTTTCGTATATATGATAAAAGTCATTTTAGATTAATATTGCTATTTCAAATGTCCACAAGTGTGAATATAACCATATAGCAGACTCAAGCACAATACTGTATGTCTTTAAAACTTTTACAGCGTATCCAATCTATTTGGGTCCTGAAGCAGCTGTTGAAAACCGCTGACTGGCCGATTCTTCTTTGACGCTATCTATGTTTTGCTAAAACAATGTGACATTTATACATTTTATCTGGAGTGTGTGAGATAAATGCATTTTGCACTATAAGCATTGCAGTATTTCATTTAACCATTAAAGACATACAGACAATTTCCTGGTGTGTGTGGCTGCTTAAGTGATTGTTTAGGAGAATTTAGCGTCTAATGGAAGTTGACAGTAGAATGGGGTAAAAAAAAAAAAGTCAGATACTAAATTAATATCAAAACTAGGTATTTATTTGAGCAGGTGTCAATACTAAAATAGTCCCATTCACAGGACAGAAATGAAGCTTTCCTGAATGTCTTTAGAATGATCTTGAGCTGTATCAGAACAAGTATAAGAGCACATAGACTAGTATACGCCCATGGACCACTATGAAAACTACCTGGAGCACTGAGGGGTTACACAGATATAAACCCACATGGTATTGAATTGATTTTGAAATTGTATTGTGAAAACACTACTGCAATTGAAGTAGCTTGAAATTTCTTTCTAACCATAACTCTCAAATCAAAGAGAAAAGGGCCCGGCTGCTGTACAACACAGACACAGGGGCGGTTCTACATTGAATTACTCCCTGGGCGAGACCCCCTCCGAGCGCCCCCCCAAGGAATGAAAAAAAAAAAAAAAAACATTTACCACAAGCAGCCATGTTTAATTATCACTATAGAGTGGTTCTCATTATCACAACTTTCAAAAAAATAAGTTATCATAACTTAAATAACATAAATAAAAAATTAAAAATAAACTCTACACATAAAAGTGGCAAAAATATATACAATCAGATATATAAATAGAACCATCGGCTGCTCGATTATGGAAAAAATCATCAATTATTCAAACGATTTTTTCAAAATCCCCTACCTACACACACACACACACACACACACACACACAAAGTGGGCTACTCTCCCCTTAAACATTTATTCTTCTTCTGTCTTATCCTACAGATTGCACAGGCACACACACAAACAAAAAGTTATTGCACACAGCTATTCCTCACTTTCCTCACACAGATTTCTCCTCAGTATAATATAATATAATATAATATAACATAACATATATAATTAATACAATATAATATAATATAAGATTAGGCTTAAGGCTTAAGCCTTTATTGGTCTCACACACAATGACACACAGTGACACACAGGAGAAATTTGACTTCTGCATTTGACCCATCCTTTTTCAGGAGCAGTGAGCAGCCATCTTTTTTCGGCGCCCGGGGGGCAGTACCGTGAAGGGTCTTGCCCAAGGACCCACACTGGTTAGCGTATTGCCCGGGGGGGATTTGAACCCACAACCCCCAGGGGGAAAGTCCATGACTTACCAGTTGAGCTAACCAGCCGGTATAATAGCGCTAAAATAGAATAGTGATATGACAAACGCACATTTCATGACATGACTTACCAAAAGCAAAGATGAGATACTGTCCAGCAAATCCGAAAGAGCTCCCAGATGAAGTGTTGTCCGGGATAAGTCATTCACGTAGCCTGCTGATCGCGTATCTCTACAAAGTCCCATGTAAAGTGTGTCTTTGTACGTTGTATTCATAGTAAATACCACGGAGGGAGATCGATTTAAAAGTGATTAAATGTTGCGTTATACTAAATTCTTTTACTATTGTCTTCTGTAGTTTCCGTGTTCCCGATGTGAGCGTGTGCCTTCTTGGTAGGAGCTATCATTGGTCAATTCCTGGTAGCAACTAGTGCCGTTGTTCTGACGAAACGTCCTACCTTCGAGAAATGTCAGAAAATCCTGCCGTGTGCTTCCGATGTCACTTTTTTTTTTGTCATTGTTGTTTTAATGTTTGTTTCTATGCAGTTAGGACATTCTGATGGGGTAAAATTACCCCATCAGAACACAGCTTCCACATTAGCAGGGCTCTCAAGTTTTGAGCGGGGTCGTGCGTGTGACTGGGGGGGGGGGGGGCGCGAGTGAACAATTTTTGGCGCTTGAATTGCGTGAGAAATGCCGTGTGAGCGTGTGAACACGTCGAATTGCGTGTTGAGAGCCCTGTTTGTCTAAAGAGCAAACTTAAACTACAAAGCAACTAATGAGAGTTATATAAATTAAGTTATTACCTGATGGTTCTCAGTTTGTTTTATCATCACCGCACTTTGTCAGTGCGCGCTGAGAGGGGCGGGGAGGAGGGAGCGGGACATTTTTAACGGATTCATGTAAGAGTCTGGTCAATGCACCGGGCCCGCGTCTCATCGCGTCTCACCGCGGGCAGTTCGGCTCTGGGCCGCGCGTATTCCGCGCGTAAGCCGTCGGGGGGGACACGTTACGCACAGACGGAGACACCGGGACCGGAGTCGGTGCGTCTCAGAGGAGACGTGGCACCGGGACTGAGGCTCAGGACGTGCCCGGGGGACGGCGCCCCCTCCCCCTGTTCCCCCTGCTCGGGGGAGCAGGGGGAACAGAAGCGGGGGAGGGGGCGGCGCTGAAAACGCGCGGAGCCTGCATAAACTAAGCCACACAGACCGATTTTCTGGGCACACAAAAATAAAAAAAACACTAATCAGCGTGAGAAATGCCATGTGTGGCGTGTGCGCGTGTGAATACGTCGAATTGCGTGTGTCACACTCTCACACTCTCTCGTTCTGCTGTGCAGGTAGGACGTTCTGCTGTGCAGGTAGGATGTTCTAATATGTAGGTAGGACTGTCTACCTGTACAGCAGTTCATCCTACCTGCATAGCAGAACGTCCTACCTGTACAGCAGAATGTCCTACCTGTACATCAGAACGTCCTACTTGCACAGCAGAACGTCCTACCTGCATAGCAGAACGTCCTACCTGTACAGCAGAATGTCCTACCTGTACATCAGAACGTCCTACTTGCACAGCAGAACGTCCTACCTGCATAGCTATGTAACCATGTTCTGTTATACAACTGAACCTCACTTGAGTAAGCTTTTACACACGTACTCAAATTACAAATCAAAAAACATTAGTATTTTAATTTCTTAAAAAAACAAAAAACATGAAGCATTTTTTGGGTTGGTCATTAAAACATTTATTATTATGTATATAATTATGTATATGTATATGTGTATAACACACACATAATTATAACATTTACACATTATCAAAATTTCAAAAAAAAAAAAAAACTAATTCTAAAAAATATATCTAGTTATTACACAACATTTACACCCTCTACACTATTTAAACTATTTCTCAAAAACTAAAAATCTACTATTTCCATGTTCAAAATCTAAATATTTAAAACAAAACTACACTACTCTTTACATGAATTTATAATAAATTTACAAACTACGAACATTTACTACAAGTATAATCTGTGTGTATTTGTATATTTGACACATTCGAAATGGGCCCATCGAAGACACGTCCCACACTGCACCTAGAGAAACAAACAAAAAAAATATATATATATATAAAAACAATACAATTTCTGCACGTGTAAATGCGAGCTTGAACACGGCGATGTAATTGCTTCTCATAAGTGGCTAAATTCGCTCACTTAAGCAGCATAATGTAGTTGTTTCAAATGACTGAAAGACTGAAATACAGAAGTGTTCCAAACATAACTTAACCATAACTATCAAACGACAGCTGTTAAGTCCGCCAAAAATACGCCACGTTTAGACAGTTCTTACGGACAGTTTTATTATTCAAAAGAAGCCAATAAGAAGTAGTTGGGTCGGTGACAGACTCAAACAAGATTCACACAAAGGCTAGAAATCGGCATTGGGTTAGATTAACCCTTTGATGCATGACCCATGATATACTGAGTTAAAAAAATGTTACTAAGTGTTTTTATGTGTTTTTAGACATAAAAATAAGAACTGATTTGGTTCTGTTTTTATACACCAAATTTTCAAGGAGTTATGAACATGTCCAGTCAGGTGGACAGCATGCGTATGTGGATTTTAACTAAAATAATAAAAAATCAACAAAGATCAAGTGATATAACATTCAATGTTTATTGACATTTATTATAAGCAATAATAAAACAAAATATACAACTGCCATGCAGTTTTATCATTCAAAAAATAAAAATAAATACAAGCAGTCTCAGTACTTCCTGCATCACTTCACCAAGCAAGTCTTTTGTGAAAAATTGAAAAGAATTCCGGGCACACAGTCACATTGCACTGCATGCTTATGTACTTCCAGTACAAGATCAGTTCACCATCTTTTGTGAAAATTTGCCATGCACCCAGGGCACACAGCCACACTGCAACACATGCAGCTGTACTTCGTTTTTCGTGTGCATGCAGGGTCTTGGCACCTTTGGGCATTTGTTATGTCGTTTAGCTGGGGCCAGTGGTTTCCAGGGCCAAGTCTGACCTCACGGGTTACCTTGGATACATGTTTGTGCTTCACAGGAAGAGGAGGTGGGGAAGTGTCACTTGGTCTCCCCTTTTTGCGGACGGTGCCTGAATTTATCAATGAACGAGCCAAAGATGCCTTGAAAGGCAGAAGACCATCCTGCTCCAATCCAGAGAATCTGAGGAGATGCCAGCCGTTCACAACGGTCACATCCAGAAAGTGGAAGAACATTCTGATGTACCAGCGTTTGTTCTTGCGTCTGTGGGGATACATTGCCACCATCTGGTCCATCAGGTCGACCCCTCCCATATAATCGTTGCACACCTTCACTGCGAATGGCCTGTCAATGGTGATGATCTTCTTATCCTTCTTGGACCATCTCTGTGCAACATCTGTCGGGTGCTTGCCAAGACAGGAAGAGGCCATGTGGATCAGTGAATTGTCAAGCCAACGTGTGACAGTGACGTCTTCACCATTGGTGACAACAGAGATAGCTCCTCTTCCTTCTTCTTTGAGTTCTGTTGCACTCTTGAGTTTCGCTTGTGCCCCCTGAAGCCTGTTGACCCGGCATGTGCCAGTGCCATAGATGCCCTGTTCCTTCAAGATAGTAATCAGTGGAATGCTGCAAAAGAAGTTGTCAAAAAACACCTTGTGGTTCTTGAATTGGATGTCATCACAGAGGCGCAAGATGACGTCTGCAGCCGTTCCCAGTTCGCTGACCGCACCTGTGCTGGCTGCACCCCTGTACACTTCGAAGCGGTACATGTATCCTGAAGCGCCTGCTCTTGCCCAAATTTTCACACCCCACGGTTTGGGTTTTTTGGGGATGTATTGCTTGATAGACAATTTGCCTTTGAAGGGCATGATCATCTCATCTATGGCTTGAAACTCCTCAGGATCCACAGCAGAGAGGAAATTTGCTTGAAGAGTATCTAGCACTGGTTTTATTCGAAACAGTTTATCGTTTCCTGGATCCGTTGAGGAGGTGTCTGTAAAGTGAAGGTATCGGAGAATGTCCTCGAAACGGTTCACTGCCATGGCATCAGCAATCAAAGGTAAACGGAGTCCCTGTTCAGATGACCAATACATCCGTCTCCGTGGGTAGCGGATGAAGGTCATGACTAAGTTTATCCCAAGGAATGCCTTCATTTCTTCTGCTGTAGCATTCAGGTTCTCCCTTCCCTTCTGGAGGGCATAGAGGTTGGTGTGGTATGTCATATCATCTATGAGTTTTTCTGGGAAGAGGTGCAAGAAGAATTCCAGGGGCTCAGTTGCGTGAACATTTAGACTCCACTTTCCCAAGAAGTCCGGTAACATTCCCTCACATGGATTGTCCTTTACTTTCCAGGTGTGTCTTTTTTGTTGTTTTTTCTTTGCTTTCGCGGGTGGTGCTGGTGTGTCAACAGAGCTCCCTGCTTCCACACCAGGTTCTGCTGCTATTTCATCTGGGCTTTCTTCCTCCACATCCTTCACATCCTCTACATCCGGTCCTTCCTCCTCAGATGCACTTTCACATTGATCTAGAGTTTTTTTACTTGGCAACCACTCTTCATCACTGCTGTCACTGTACTGTGAATCTTCTGAGTCATAAGGCAGTTCCTCCACAATTCTGTAGGCCTCGCTGGGCCTGGCACGCCCGGCACTAGCCTGTAAAATATGAATTGTGACTGTTACTCATAATTAGGGTGGCGACCAGCAACCCTGCTCATAATGAACAATGCACAAAACATAGATATTGATATATACAATGCAGCTTACATTCTAATAGCAAAAAATGTTGATTTATACAAAAGAAAACTACTTCAGATGAAGCATTGTCAAGAGTGATCTACTGTCAGCAATTGCATGTATTGAAGTAAAAATAAAGCCAGTGATGCATGCAGTCCACTTGAGTGGACATCTGGAAAATTGAAATTTCCTTCCAATCTAAAATCAATACTTGGACATTTTCACAACTATAGTGATTAATAGGTGTTACTTGATGCTAAAATATTTTTTTTACCTGCAGGAGTCTCCTACTGTAGAAGGATTGAGAAGAAATCCCTGAGGTGCTGGGCAGGTTTTCATTCCTAGCAGCCATCTTTAATGTTGACACAATTATTCTGCAGTTGCAAAGGCTGACCACTGGATGGCAGTGTTGGGTGATTCTCAGGCGTCCACTGTAGTGGCTTATATGCAACACTGCCATCAAAACCTATTCTTATCATAGAAAATGACATTTTAATAGCTGTCCAGTGTAGTGACCGTCATGCATGAAAGGGTTAAGTAGAAAACGTGTAGAAAACGTGAAATACTTACAGCTTTTCTTTCAGCACAGCTGAGCGCTCAGCTGGTAATGTTCTGCGCATGCGCAGTACGGAGTGACGTAATGTTCTGTGCATGTGCAGTACGAACTCTCAAGGTTTACGTAATGTTCGGCAGCATCTCTCGATGGGTAGGATGTTTCACCAGAACACCGTGACATTGGTCAAATCGTGGTAGTGTGAGCTGGACTCGCAGCCGGCCGCAGAGAGGGAGGGGGTGACTCCTCTCTCTATCTTCTCTTTCTTTCTCTCTTCCTTTTCCTCTCACGCCGCTGTAGGCGCCAGCAAGTCTCTGCGCTGCGCATTGGCCCGCGTGGAAGGGAATGTATTGCGCGGGCGCTTGCAGCCAGAGGGGGCGCCAATTTGCCAATTTCCTACACAGTGATATGGTAGATAATTTTTTTTTTTTTTCCCAAGCGCTCGGCACGGCGCCCCTCACGAAGTTGTGCCCCACTCGCCCCCCACTCCCAAGAACCGCCTCTGCTCAAGAACAAATGAAAAGTTAATTTTAAAGTACACATGGACACCAATGCATGCACACCATGAGCCCCCTGGCTCTTTCAAGATTCACTCCCAATTTATGCAAAGAGTTTCAGTTTGTTCTCTTCTGTAGTTCACAAAAATCAAACATTTGATCGGTGTGTGGTGGTTATTGCGGGAGGAGCCTTGGTCAGTGCAGTGTGCTGTGGAGGACAGAGCACCAGAAGAGGCTGAACTGAGGTTCTGTACTGCCCCGTTCAAGGAGAGCTGTTTGTAATTAATGCACTTTTAGGTGTCTGTTTGATATTTAAATAAAAATCTCTTTGACTTGCTTTAACGGCTCATTATTTTAAAATGACCTTATGCGTGAATTGTATGAACATGGCCTCTGCTGAACATTCTGCCATAAAGCTACATGTAGCCCACCCCCATTATGATGTCAATGCAAAGTAGGGTTGCCAACCGTCCTTTGAAAAACGGAGTTGTCCCGTATTCAGAAACGAAATTACGCGTCCCGCATTGAGCTGAAAAGGGACGCAATTTGTCCCGTATTACCGTGTGAATCAAAAATGGTGTCTAAAACAGGAGTGCCCAAGCCGCTACCGTTAGCAATAAACTTTTACCGGTGTGCGGACCACGCGGAGCTTGGCGCTGCAGCCTGCGCGCTCGAGTGAGACCGCCAGCGCGCAGCTTGTTCATTACTCACGTCCTCCTTTTCACATTCTCACTCTTCCCTACGTATAGCACACACAGGCTCCTCCTCAATGCCTTTGATTAGAAGAGCAAGACGAAATTTGCCTGGAAGAATCCATGACTCATCGCTGTACCAGCGAGTGAGTCTGGTAACGTTTGATCCACAGAATGCGCTGCGGTTGCGCGTAGACAGACAGCTAAGTGAACCAATCAGAGATTGCGCCATCTTGATTCAAAACTGAGGCGGAACTTCCGCTGCCTAAGAGTGACTTTGCGGGCAAAGGCGGGTGCACTGACGTCACCATCTTTGAACGAATCAGAATCGCGGAGTCGGTTTGGAACCGGAGGAGCGAGAGTGGATGGAGAGTGTCCAAATGGTATCGCGGTGTATAGGAAATACAGAGAGATATCATTTGGCTGGCCAGGTAAAGACGAAATGCAAAGCAAAAACTAATCTAAATTTATGTTACAGCGTCCGCACAGAGCAGGTCTACAGCGACATGTGGTTGAAAAAAACGAATGGAACGGCCCTTGTCGCGCCGGATATGACGCATATCCCGTTCCAAGGACGCTAACAAGCGTGCCGTCGCTGAATTGGGAAACGGCCAGTGTTTAAGTGCAGTGCAGTTTGCAGTGTTGGAATGAACCGGTTCTTATAGCAGAGTTGATTGTAGATGGACCACAGGTGAGTGATTAGTTGGCTGCAGGTGTGAAGTATATGGCTCCTCCCAGGTGAGTAGACACAGGAGGGAGGGGGCGAACCCAGGAGGATCATGACAATCTTATCCACACAAGATCTTCCCCTGCAGTGTGAGTCCAGGAAATGCTCTCCAAGGTACATTGGCCCCTTTGAAACTGAGCATGTAATAAACCCTGCTGTTGTCCCCTCTGCCCCCCCAGATTGTCGACAACAACCCAGCCTTCTCTGTTCACCAACTGTTGGATGTCCACAGGCGGAATCGTGGGTGGCAGTACTTGGTGGACTGGGAAGGGCACGGGCCTGAGGAGAGCTTATGAGTTTTTTGCTCCCTTAATTTTGTGGAATGGGTGCACCACCACTGAACTGACATCAACGGACATCACGGTAATCAAGTGAACGAAATATCTGTTTATAAAATATCTGGCTTCATGTAGCCATGGCTTAAGTGTGTCCAGTGCCTCTAAGGGGGAATGTGCAGAGGGGTCAGGGTCCAGGGGCATCAGATCACGCCCAGAGACTCACCTCACCCTGCTCAATGGCCACTGAAGCACATAGAACGAGTGCACATAGAACACTATCGGCTGTGGCATTTGCAGTGTGGAGAGCAGGGTGAGGTGTGGCATATATAGCGCACAGGAAGTTATTTGTGCGCTTACTTAAAGATGAACGGCTTTTATGCGTTTGTTAACCTGGCACCTCCCCTGTCCTTTCATCACAGCCCTGTGAACACGCAACATGTAATTATTACCAAGAATGGGCATGGGTGTGGGTATTGTAATGTTGGGGGGCATTTTTTGTGGGATCTGAAGATTTAACTGAAGCCTTGGAGCAGTAACAGGCAGAAGAGGATATGCCCTCTACAGTTCTCCCACAGCTCAGACCTTCAGGTCTGGTGAGCTATGACAGGGGAAACCTAGGGGCAATAACATCTTGTGAGTGTTTGCCGGGGTGAGTGACCTTTATATACACTACTGTTCCATGCATAGTGTATATCCAGTACTTTTGATTAGAGTTAACTAGAAATAATACACCCAATAAACAATTCAATAAACTCTGATTGAATGGCTGGGAAAAGTTGTTGTTTTTGACAACCCTGTTAGTTCTCATGTCCACCTGGTGTGACTCCAAATGACTCTTGAGGAGACAAAAGAGACGCATCAACAGAGCAATGACTTTTCTGGTACTTGTATTTGTAACTTCAAGTTACCCCTGTAGGCGAGTATTTTCCCTTTAGTACCTCTTATACACAGCTCTTGATTTGATCTTAAATGAGTTAAGCTGTTATTGTATATTAGGGATATCAGCAACATTTGGGTATCATTTATTTATATGTAAAATGAAAGAAATTTACTGCATTGTCATATTCTTTATCGCTTTAATACAGAATCCAGGTCTGGTAACCCAGGGCCCATCTCCAGATCAAGAATTAGGATCGGTCAGTACTTGTGTGTACTTTTACACAAATAGGCCTATTATAAAGCAACTAGAAAATCTTAGAATGGTGTCCCCATCATTAGCCTGCTCAAAGTTGTTTTAACTGAATTATGCCCCTATACTGCTCTATACATTTAAACCAGTGTGACTGCCAAAGAGCAATAAAGGAATCACAACATCTGTACTAAACCTACCTCATTATTTCAAGTCCTTATGACTTAAATTCTAGATAAATAAAAGAAAAAGAACCTTTTAAGTAAATAGCTTGCAGTAACATTTTATATCTGACAGGGGGCAGCAAACACACATGAGCGCTCTTGCTTCTTTTGAACCAGTCCAGGTGTATTGCCTTGGTGTGAGGTCACACAAACATGCTCTGAGCTGTCTCCACTTAAAATATAATTGAATCCATCTCGCTTTTCAAAATGTCTTTTTGTATTCCTTCATTCATCCATAAATCCATTCATTTTCTTCTGCTTATCCGGGGCCGGGACATGACCGGTAAATGAAGAGCTTTGCCTTTCACATCATTTCACATCATTGCTGACGCTGCACCAATCCACCTGTCAATCTCACACTCCATCCTCCCCTCACTCATGAACAAGACCCCAAGATACTTGAACTCCTCAAGTGGAGGGCAACTCGCCTTTTTCCAGTCAAGAACCATGGCCTCGGATTCGGAGGAGCTGATCCTCATCGGACCCGCTTCACACTCGGCTGCAAACCGCCCCAGTGCACGTTGGAGGTCCCAGTTCGATGAAGCCATCAGGGCAGCAGCATCTGCAAACAGCAGAGATGAGATCCTGTGGTCCCCAAACCGAATCCCCTCCGGCCCCTGACTGCACCTAGAAATTCTGTCCATAAATACAATGAACAGAACCGGTGACAAAGGGGAGCCCTGGTGAAGTCCAACATACACTGAAAACAGGTCCGACTTACTAACGGAAATACGAACACTGCTCCTGCTCCGGTCATACAGGGACTGGAGAGCCCTTAGCAAGAACACCAGACCCTATACTCCCAGAGCACTGCCCACAGGACCCCACGAGGGACACGGTCGAATGCCTTCTCCAGATCCACAAAGCACATGTGGACTGGTTGGGCAAACTCCCATAAACCCTCGAGCACCCGATGGAGAGTATAGAGCTGGTCCAGTGTTCCACAGCCGGGATGAAAACCACACTGCTCTTCCAGAATCTGAGGTTCGACCATCGGTCAGATTCTCCTCTCTAGTACCCTGGAATAAACCTTACTAGGATTGTGATTCCCCTGTAGTTGGAACACACCCTCCGGTCCCTCTTCTTAAACAGAGGGACCACCAACCCGGCCTGCCAGTCCAGAGGTACTGTCCCTGACTGTTCTTCATTCATATCACTTTTTCAGGCCCCTAAAATCTCTATATTCTTTATGGTTGTATTGCACCAGGTTTGTTATTACAACTTTTATTGAGACTTAGACTTAGACAAACATTATTGGTCCACAAGGGAAATTGTTGGGGTACAGTAGCTCACTCATCAAATATAATATCTAACAGAGGGTAACAAAAAGCAGATGTGTAACACCCATCCCATGTAGCTAAAGTATTAATGCTATATTGGTAGTACTATGAGCAGGGCCCTGGGTACTTTTACTTTAAAGTAATGAGACTTGGTAAACAGAAGATACAGTTAATCTAATACAGTAAATCTAATCCTTGAGTATCAAATAAGGTTTTGTTTGATGGTGCCTCCACTTAGCAGGCATATTTAAGTTACTTCATTTTAAACCCACTAAGAATAAATGAATTGATTAATTAATTGATAAATGAATACGTTTATCTGTATGTAAACCAATGTAACCTCTGCTAATATAAACCAATAATAATAATAATAATAATAATATGCGCACACTCACTGTGTAAAATGTGAACATAGGAATTTAGTAACTTAAGATTCAAGATTGTTTATTTGTCATATGCAGAATCAACACAAGGTCAACAATGCAATGAAATGCTTAGGATCAGAAGAACCGTTGACTCGCTAAGATAGTCAAGAAGTACTAATAACATGCAATAATAGTACATGGTAAAAAAGAGTGTTGCAAAAGTGCAGGGGAAGAAGTAAACAATATAATAAACAATATAATAAACAATATAATAAAATATGTAATAAAATGTAATAAAAAAATACAAGGTACAATGTACAAGGTGCAGGTAGGATTAAATCAAAGATCAAATAAGGTGTAGGTATTTCACAGATTGCACATAATATGGTGTGGTATGGGTGTTGCATGTGGATTTCGTATTGTACATAGTATGGTAAAGTGATTCAGTACACTTTGTATGGCAATACAAATGAATCAAAAATAATTAACCTCTTGTGAAATTTGTAACCTCTGACTTTGTAACCAGTTCAGTTCAATTTTGTTGCAGGCCTGATGTTGCTCGGGTGCATTGGGGCCTTAAAACTAAAACATGGCAGCTTCACTTGCTAGGCAAGCCAAAATAAAACATGTGCAAGGGGTTTCACTGGTACTCACAGAACCGTGGCTCCAATCAGTGGGCAGGTGAAAAGGCTGGGCATACGACATGTCTGTGTCCATAAGCTTGTTCAAAGGGCGGGTACGTCTGACTCATGCAGAATATATGTTCAGGAGCAGCACGCACACATTGAAACGGGATAACTGACATCCACAGCAGAGTCCAAAGAGAGTGGCTTTGGTCCGTTGACATCAGGTAACAATAGTCCCACACAAGACCTGTAGACTCTGCATCTGCGGCTAATTTTGTGACTATTTTACCAGACTGGTTGGGTTATCCTTCTCTCTGTCTCTTGCCGAGGTCGGACGTATTTTCCTCCTCTCCCTTATCTCTATCTGCTCTGGTCTATGTCTGCGTGCCTCTCTTGTCTTCGTCTCTGTTCCTCCTGTTGGAGTAGATTTTTGGAATCCTTAATTATGAAATTGATAAGCTGGTCCCTCAACGCAAATTGGCACGCACGAAGAAATGTGAGAGCCGACTTTTCCGGACGGAACCTTTTAATTATTGGATTTTTGATGGCTGGACATTTGATTGGCCTGGGGATGTTTCTGATCCATCGGAGCAAATAAGTATCCCCTGAAGCTGTAAATTTACACCACAACGGAGCCATTGCGGACCTAGGGAAGGTACTACATCAGAAGGTGACACAGATTGAGGAACTGTACCATCTCCAATCTGTGGATACCCTCGACGCTCGGAAACCATCACGAATATGTTTGTGGAACTGTGCAAAACAAGGGGCTCAGTCCACAATCACGCGCCAGGAGGGAGGACTGGAGAGTCTCAGGCTTGGTGAGATGAAGTGTGGAACTTCCGGTTCCGGTGTGTGGCTTGCGGTTGGTTGCGGGTTCGAACTAGCGCGAAAAAATCACTTTTTCAAACTTTTTCCGATCAAAAGGATTACAGTTTTTACGGACTTGGATTAAAAGGGGGCTATCACCGGCTACACCAGCTCGCGACTCCCCAGAACGCACGGGGCTGCACGGCGTGACTGGGTGGAGGGATCGCTCGGAGCGGAGTGGATAACACCGGCTACACCAGCTCGCGACTGCCCAGAGCGCACGGAGCCAAGCGGTGTATCTGGGTGGAGGGATCGCTCGGAGCGGATAACACCGGCTACACCAGCTCGCGACTCCCCAGAGCGCACGGGGCCAATCGGAGTGTCTGGGTCGGGCCTCGCCCTTGGGTGCGGTGCTTACCGGCGTTGCACACTTGGGATCGGGAGTGACCCCAAGCATGCCCCCCACCATGCCACCGAAAAAAGGAGTAGACTTTGGAGAGGACTTGGACAGCATTAAAAAAACATTGACGGACATGTCAGTCAAATTGTCATGTCTTGACGACTTGTTGGAGGAGATCCAAGGACTAAAAGCGATTGTGAAAGAAAAGGACAAACTAATAATGCAGCTTGAACAGCGTGTCCTCCCTGGAGCAGTACTCCAGAAAAGAGGACGTTGTCATATCTGGTCTAGAAACGAAACATTGATCATATGCCAGAGTTGTGAATCCAGGTGGAGCAACTGGAGAAAATGCACCACCTGAAGAGCTTTGGACACTGGAGCAGCAAGTGACTGATTTTTTTCTTAAAAAAGGTATTAACGTCCAACAAGACACAATATCAGCATGTCATACACTTCCAAACAGAAATAGTAAAAACAAACCATCCATCATTGTGAGATTTACAAACCGGAAACATAAAAATGATCTACTGAAACAGGCAAAAAAATTGAAAGGCACAAACGTATATGTGAATGAGCACTTGATGAAAAAAAAATGCAGATATTGCAAGGGAGGCAAGGCTTCTAAAAAAGCAAAACCATATAATAGCCACATGGGTTTGGAACTGTCGAGTTTGGATAAGGGTAAAAGAAGGAACAAATGCCATTCAAGTCAGGAATATGGATGATCTTGCCAAATTTAAACAAGCAAAATGAAACGTCTAATTATGAAGTGTGTCAAAATATATGACTGGTTATGTACAATATTGTTAGTTTAGAACAAACAAACAAATATGAATCACATACAGGAATTGGATACAAAAATAAATGAACATATAATTACAATGGATTGTGATTATTATAATGAGGAACAATTTAATAATCAAAACTTTGAAGTCGATACTCTCACTATCATCCACTTAAACAGCCGCAGTCTTTACAGTAAATTGTCAGAAATAAAAGAATATATGAGTAATTTTAAGAAAGAGTTTGATATCATTGCAATCACAGAAACATGGTTTAAGGATGACATCATGAATGAAGTACAGTTGGATGGATATGAGCTTTTCTCAGTAAACAGGAAGAGCAAAAGAGGTGGAGGGGTGGCATTATACATACATTCCGATTTAAACTGCAAAATGGTAAATGAAATGACAACGATTGAAAATAATGGAATCGAAATTGTAACTGTGGAAATTGCATCTGCAACAGAAAAAAAATACTTTAATAAGCTGTGTATACAGACCACCAGACTCTTGTGCTCAACAATTTACTGAAAGACTAATGGAAATGTTTGATAATTATAGAAACAGGAATCAGTTTATTTGTGGGGATTTTAACATTTACCTGGGAAACAAGGAGGACCAAAAAGCAGCAGATTTCTTAAACACAATGAACAGTCTGGGCTTATTTTCATTAATACATAAACCAACTAGAATTACAGCACAAAGTGCTGACTGGGAGATGCAGAGTAGAATAGATGCAATACATACAATCAGTGACAATTTAACAACATGTAATGACAGAAAAACAATTGGAGATATAACATACGGTGATCTTTTTCGTTGGTAATAGAAGGAAGGGTGTGGGGGATCAGATTGGAAATCAATGAAATTGATTGAACCGAGAGCAGAGATCAGACCTTAACTAAAGACGGGGAACATTTTCTACTCATTCATTTCTAGTGCCAGTGTCAGTGAGTGTGTGCCATGTTTATGTAGAGTCCAGATAACAAACCACATTCTGTGGCCTTGGAAGTGTTCATGCAGGGAGGCGAAGTCAAAACACAGATAACCATTGGAGCCACAGATTTTCACAGGAGAGACATAATTATCCAGAGGGATTAATTAATTTAGCATTGATGAAATACATTTTTAGAGACCCAGGTAAACAATTTAGATTGAGCTTGGGTTTTGCCAGACCCCCATCTTCATATCGCCATGAAGATTCATGAGAGATCTCATTAGTTCCTCTTGGCGCACAGACTGCGCTGCGTTGGCTTTACACAGTTCTGTAAGCATGCCCATGATGATATCCAAACTTCGAGATGTTTCCTTCGGTTGAAATCCTTCCAAAAGGTCCTCAACCTGACCCACTTTCTGATGTAATCCTTTTACGAGACAGCTTGGGGGACTCTTTGCTTGCTGCCATCTTACACATTTTGCGATAGATCATGGACAATCCCAGGCCAATTAACAGATGTCCAGCTATCAGAAATCCGAATACCTAAATGTAGGTGAAGCAGTACTCAACCTAGACTGACTACCTAGCTTATTTAGAACTAAGGGAGAGAATGGCTGGAAACCTGGGGTAGTAGTAATATTCGAAAAATAGGTATATTTGTGTGGGTATGGCAGTATGTGGTGTTATGTCTACGTGTCCCACCCCAAAACCTCAGATAGGAGACTGGTAACAATTAACAAATAAAGTTTATTAAAGCTCTAAGCTCTACTAATTTTTAAATTTAAAATGAAATTAAATAAATGAAAATGCAGCCTGCGCCTTAATTTGTCACCAGTAAACAACTTAATTTGTCACCAAAGGGCATTCAGTTCACCTTGATAGTAACAGTTACTTTTGAAATAATAATAAAAAAAACAGAATTAGCAAACCCTTATGTCCCGGGACAATACTAGGATAAATGCCAACCAGTTACCTTCGTTGCAAAACTCAAAAGCAGGAAGCTCTCTCAGCAACCTTGATTCACAGCCAAACAATCAAAAAGACAGGCTGCCATGTAAACAAGACATTCACAGTTACAAATTGAACAAATTATCACCACACAAAGTGGACATACAGGCAATATTGTCACAGTGTTCTTAATGTCCATAAACGCACTTGTAGGCAGAGTTCGTCAGGGAAATATTGTTTATCAGTTCGTAGCACTGTGCCTCGTAATTGCACAAAACGAGAGCCTTTAAGGACAGTTTACCAGTCCATAGCACTGTGTCCAACAGTGCGCAAGGAGGCTCAGTCTTTACGGATTGTAAACGAGTCCTTCAAGCAGTGCTCGAAGTCAGGTGGCAGGGTATACTCACAGACCGGAGGGATAGGGAGAGAAGAGGGGACCAACTTTCAACCGGTTACGGATCGAAGCAAACCAGTATTCGTGGACCCCAGCGCCGTCTTCACGCTAAGACTCGCCAGCTGTCACTGCTTACACGGTTTCAGCACCCGAACTTTGCAAAGGCAGGCTTACTTTCTCAAAAACAATAAAGCTTCAGGGCAGCAAACTTTCTTAGCTCCCGATGCGCGCCGCCATGTCTTCAACTCTCCTTTGTTTTTTTTTCTGGCCCCGCCTCTCCATTTTCCCTCCACACCTGACGTGCTCTCCCATTGGCCGAGGGGTCAAAGTCACGCTCTCTCCCACATTCCCCCCTTCCAAACCCTGCCACCACCAAGACTTCATGACAGCACTGGATCACATTGATCAATGTCCACTAGCACACCATAGTCCAAATGTGCCACAGAAGTTTTTTTTTTTTTTTTTTTTTTTTTTTACATCCAACACACATTGAAGTAACATTCATGCTATGAATACAGAACATATAACAGCAAAACAAAACATAGCCTTACTTCAAAACATAGTCTTTGAATCTCAGGGGAAGTTGACCCCTAGAACTTCTCTGAGGCCTAGTGAGCAGAGGCTGATCCTCGCTATCAGTACTTGAAACATCTGCATCTTCAAATGATGCATCTACCTCATCAGACTCTAATTCAATAGAGTGGTCTTCAACTACTCCTGAGTGCTCGCCATTTTCTTCCCTCCCACCTATATCCCTGGGTTCTTTGTCATGTGTGTTGTGAGTGAGCGTATGTGAAGTCTGAGGCATGTGGTGAGGGATGTCTTGGGTGTTGGGCACTCTCTGGCTAGAAGGGGCATGGGGAGGGCTACATGGCACAAAAATCATATCACCATCATCAGACATGGACTGATCTGAGGCCCTACATGAATATCGGTGTTGGGGACTTTTCTGAAATCTGGAAGCCTCAAAAGTGCAGGGTTTCAACTGATCTCGGTGTACAACTTTTGTAGGGCCACCAGCTTCTGGTTTAATGGTGAAAACCGGCATATCAGGGTGGTTTTGTGCCACCACCAGGAAGGGATCTGATTCCCATCGGTCCTGAATTTTATTTCTTCCTCTAGGTCGATGATTCCGCAGAAGGACCCTATCTCCGGGCCTGAGGAGGGCTCCCCGCGCCTTGCGATCATACATCCTTTTCCGTCTCTTGGAGGCCTCTTGCCCAGCTTGCCGGGCTGCATCTGCGGCCGTCCGTAGTCGCTGATGATGGCTGAGGACCCATTCGTCGAGGTTCTCCACCTCACTTGCTTCCAGGTCTCTCCCTCCAAGTATGTCCCGAGGTAGCCGCGCATCTCTTCCAAACAGCAAATAAAAGGGCGAATACCCAGTTGAGCGGTGTACATGACTGTTATAGGCCAGGGTCAACTCTGGAAGATGTTCCTTCCAGTTCCTTTTCTTTTCAGCAGGGAGGGACCTGAGCATGTCGTGCATCGTTCTGTTAAAACGTTCGCACTGTGCATTTCCCTGTGGGTGGTAAGGGCTGGTCCTGCTCTTGGCGATCCCATACACCCGACAGAGCTCTTTGATGACGCTGGCCTCGAAGTTCCGACCCTGGTTCTTGACAATTGCATTGGCAGTTGTCCTTGCCGTTTGGTCTTTGGTCGGAACTGCTATGGTGAACCTTGTAAACATATCAGTGAGCACAAGGACATTCTCATACCCCCCGACCGAAGGCTCCAAAAGGGTATAGTCCATTGCCAACACTTCCAAAGGGGCTACAACATTTGTACAAGTCATGGGTGCCTGAGCCTTGGGGAATACGTCTCTCGCGAGGGCACAGCGTTTGCATTGCCGTACCCAGCACTTGACATCTCTAGCCATAGCCGGCCAATAGTAGCCCCGCCTCAAGGCCTCTATCGTCCCATTCTCGCTAAAGTGCCCCCCATGGTCATGTTGGTTCTCGAACACCGTCCTCTGCAGAGACCCAGGGACAACCAGCTGGCGCACATCTTCACCATCCCTGGGATCTTGCAGGCACCGAAACAGGACGCCATGCTGAATTTTCAGCCGTTCCCACTGTCCTAGGAGACGCTGCTGTGGCCAGTTTATTGATTGCCTAACCTCCTTCAGGGGCTTTTGGCCTGCCTTCAGCGCGACCAGGATAGGGCTTATATCAGGGTCTTGCATCTGCAGTTCCCGCATCTCGTCCCAGCTACTACCGCATATCTGGCCTCTCACCTTCAACTGGGCTGCCGATTGAATCGGCACCTTCTTCGCATCAGCGTCATTAGACGGCCACAGACAGGCACGCACCTCATCCTCTTTTATGACCAAGAAGTCCTTTTCCCTGTCTTCCACTTCCGGCTCCGTGGCTACTGGGATGCGAGACAGCACATCCGCGTTTTGGTTCATCCTGCCTGGCTTGTAGTGAACCTCGAAGTTAAATTCAGCCAATTGGGCCACCCACCTTTGCTCAACAGCACTGAGGTTTGCAGTCTCTAAGTATCTTAGCGGGTTGTGGTCTGTAATGACTGTAAATTTTGAGAAGAGCAGTAAGTCCCGAAACTTTTCGGTTACTGCCCACTTGAGGGCAAGCAGCTCTAGCTTAAACGCGCTATAGTTTCGGTCATTTCTCTCTGAGCCCCGCAGGCCCCGACTAGCGAAGGCAATGACCCGCTCTGTACCTTCTTGTTTTTGGCTCAGGACCGCTCCCAGGCCTAGGCAACTTCCATCTGTGGTAACTATGAAGGGCTGACCAAGATCAGGGTATGCAAGTACGGGTGGGGCCATGAGACAGTTTCGTAGGTTATCGAACGAGGCCTGGCACTCCTCATTCCACTCAAATGTCGGTGGCATGGCACTCCTTGCACCTTTTTTTCGGTCTGCCCATCAGAGCATGTAAAGGCCTTGCTAATTGGGCGAAGTGGGGAACGAACCGCCTGTAGTATGACATAAAGCCCACCACTTGACGGACTTCTTTGACAGAACGCGGGGCAGGCCAGTCTTCCAGCACCTTCACCTTTTCCATATCCACTTGGACCCCTTCCGCCGAGACCACATGCCCGAGGAATTTGACTTCCTTTCTGAGCAAGAAGCACTTTTTGGGCTTGAGTTTGAGCCCATGTCCCTTCAGTCGATCAAGCACAATATCCAGGCGTTGCAAATGGCTTTGAAAGTCCCTCGAAAACACCAGGACATCGTCCAGGTAAATTAGAAGAACTTCGAAAGCCAAGTCCCCCAGCACGACCTCCATTAAGCGCTGAAACGTCGCGGGGGCGTTACAGAGCCCAAATGGCATGCGGGTCCATTCATACAACCCAAATGGTGTTGTTACTGCCGTTTTCTCCTGGTCTGGTGCAGCTACAGCTACTTGAAAGTACCCAGCAGTGAGATCCAGGGATGAAAAGAGCTGTGCCTGGCCCAGGGCGTCCAACGACTCCTCCACCCTTGGGAGGGGGTAAGCATCTCTGTGTGTTACGTTATTGAGTTTTCGGTAATCACAACAGAATCGTACTGACCCATCTTTCTTCATGACGACGACTGCCGGAGACGCCCATGGACTGCAGCTCTCTTTAAGTACCCCTGTGCAACGAGATCCTGCACATGCTGCTTTACTTCTTGGAACACATGTGGCGGTACCCTGCGATGCCTTTGTTTGATGGGGTGTGCGCTGCCAGTGGGGATACGATGTGTAACAGTGGTCGTGTAGCCATAGTCCCGATCATCTTGTGAAAACACAGCATGGTGCCTCTCCAAAAGGTGGTTGAGCTGATGCACTTGGTCTGGGGTGAGGCCCTGAAGATCAGCTTGTACAGGAATGGCAAGTGGCCCTGATTCTTCCCGCTTATGCTGTCCCTCACTAGCAATAGCTCTGACCCGGAGTTCACCTACTGCCTCTTCGAAGGCCACCACCTCTTTGGGGAGTACTTTGTGCGGCTTACACAGTTCAGCAACTCTTGCTCTTGGAGGTAGGACAATGGGCTTGTGACTCGGGTTCATAAGTCGGACAGGGACCTTCCCACCCACTGTGTTTGCTAGCACATTGGCAACCAACAATCCAGGAGGCGTGTTCACTGAAGACGAAGCCTCCACCAAGACTTGGTATTTCATCTTAGGAGGCACTCGGCAGCGACCTTCAATAACTGTTTCACTGCAAGGGGGGATGACAACAGCATGCCTGCCACCCACTTTGACGAAGCCGATTCTCCCGTTACGGTCTATCATTTGCTCCTCCTTGCCCATTTCCGCGAAGACACGATGAAGGCTTGCACCCCCACCCCGCTGCCCATGTCTCTCCATCTGCTGCACACCCTCCAGGCCAGCGAACAGGCTACAAAGCTCTCCGAGTATATTCATGCCTAATATGCCTGTAGCTTCACCAGTGTTGTCAGCCTTGTCTCGCAGCACGAACACACACTTCCCTGGAAGTTTCTTTCCCAGGCATTCAATGTCTGCATACAGGCACCCAATTATGGGGATGTCCAAGCCGTTTGCAGCAGTTAATTTAACCCATTTTGCAGGTGACAGAGTCGTTCCCTCAAACCACCTTCTGAAGTGGGCCTCAGAAATAGTTGTCACTTCTGAGCCAGTATCTAGCAGACAACAGGTCCTCACTCCATCTATCAGCACATCTAGTGTAAAGCAATTGCCAAAAGCGCTTTGTGGGTCCCCCATTTGCCCCACCCGTGGCTGTTCAAAAGGCAGTGCACCGGGCTTTACTGTGGCTGTGCTCATTTTGGCTTGTGTCTGTTCAG
Organism: Paratrypauchen microcephalus; assembly: GCA_036785185.1. Lineage (NCBI taxonomy): Eukaryota > Metazoa > Chordata > Actinopteri > Gobiiformes > Gobiidae > Paratrypauchen > Paratrypauchen microcephalus. Next base: position 3,784,957 of record JAVJIX010000050.1, on the reverse strand, counting down.
TCTGCTCAGGCTCAGTGACTGGTACATTAGCCAGGGCTACTGTCCCTTTTTTCTGTAAGCAGTTACGGCTGGTATGCCCCGGTTGCCCACACGTATAACAGATCAGTCTGCCCTCTTGGTCTCGTAGGGGTGGCTTCTTCACCTCTCCTTTTGGGCTACTATGCTGCTCAGCCCTTTGCAGTGCTGTAAAAGCTCGTCCTGTCTTGCCGCAAGTTTCAGGATGGCCTCATGCAGCGAATGTAGAGACAGTGCAGAGGGGTCATTGTTGGCAGACGCCGCGCTTACTGTGCCCCGGTTAGAGTTCTTCACTGGGCCAGCTGACGGAGTTTCTTCCTCTTCAGACCAGTCAATCGCGGCCTGCATGAGTTCACTAAACTTTTTTGCTTCCTTTGCTTTGACTTGTCGCTTCATCTCTCTGCGCAAGGAATCATCATACAGGCCCAGCACAAACTGCTCCATAAGTGCTGCGTCCGAATCTTGGAACGGCTTTTCATCACGTCGCATTAATCGACGAAGCTTCTCCTGGAGGTCATAAGCAAACGCCCTAATTTTTTCACCGGGTACTTGCTTGCGATCATAAAACTCTCTCAGTCTTGTACCTACAGGAACTTTGTCACCATACACTTCCTCAAGGACTTTGAAAACAGACTCAGCGTCTGTAGTGCTGCTTTCCAACATGAGCCTAACGGTGAGTTTGGCTTCCCCCTTCAAGTGTTGCTTTAGAAGTTCCACTTTATCTTCCTCAGGAATTTTACAAACTTTGAAGAATGACTTCATTGATGCTATCCACTCTTCTATGCATTGCTCATCACCTCCTTTATTGCCTGTGAAATCTGTACATTTTCTGTCTCTCTGTATGTAAACAGTGGGTTGGTTTTTCTGATCCAGCACTACTTTTGCCATGGCCATAGCCTCTCGCTGATCTTTCCTGGCCTGTTCAAGTAATACCGATTGTTCCTTCATACGCACAGATTGTTCAGTAAACTTTGCTTGAAGCTCCTCAAACTGCTCACGCAACTTATCCATTTTTTTAAAAGAATAGGCAACACAAATATTCGTGCTGTTCGTGTACGCCAAATGTAGGTGAAGCAGTACTCAACCTAGACTGACTACCTAGCTTATTTAGAACTAAGGGAGAGAATGGCTGGAAACCTGGGGTAGTAGTAATATTCGAAAAATAGGTATATTTGTGTGGGTATGGCAGTATGTGGTGTTATGTCTACGTGTCCCACCCCAAAACCTCAGATAGGAGACTGGTAACAATTAACAAATAAAGTTTATTAAAGCTCTAAGCTCTACTAATTTTTAAATTTAAAATGAAATTAAATAAATGAAAATGCAGCCTGCGCCTTAATTTGTCACCAGTAAACAACTTAATTTGTCACCAAAGGGCATTCAGTTCACCTTGATAGTAACAGTTACTTTTGAAATAATAATAAAAAAAAACAGAATTAGCAAACCCTTATGTCCCGGGACAATACTAGGATAAATGCCAACCAGTTACCTTCGTTGCAAAACTCAAAAGCAGGAAGCTCTCTCAGCAACCTTGATTCACAGCCAAACAATCAAAAAGACAGGCTGCCATGTAAACAAGACATTCACAGTTACAAATTGAACAAATTATCACCACACAAAGTGGACATACAGGCAATATTGTCACAGTGTTCTTAATGTCCATAAACGCACTTGTAGGCAGAGTTCGTCAGGGAAATATTGTTTATCAGTTCGTAGCACTGTGCCTCGTAATTGCACAAAACGAGAGCCTTTAAGGACAGTTTACCAGTCCGTAGCACTGTGTCCAACAGTGCGCAAGGAGGCTCAGTCTTTACGGATTGTAAACGAGTCCTTCAAGCAGTGCTCGAAGTCAGGTGGCAGGGTATACTCACAGACCGGAGGGATAGGGAGAGAGAAGAGGGGACCAACTTTCAACCGGTTACGGATCGAAGCAAACCAGTATTCATGGACCCCAGCGCCGTCTTCACGCTAAGACTCGCCAGCTGTCACTGCTTACACGGTTTCAGCACCCGAACTTTGCAAAGGCAGGCTTACTTTCTCAAAAACAATAAAACTTCAGGGCAGCAAACTTTCTTAGCTCCCGATGCGCGCCGCCATGTCTTCAACTCTCCTTTGTTTTTTTTTCCGGCCCCGCCTCTCCATTTTCCCTCCACACCTGACGTGCTCTCCCATTGGCCGAGGGGTCAAAGTCACGCTCTCTCCCACATAAATATCCTCCACATCCTCCAGGTACATTGGTGCCAAACATACGACTTGCCATGCACGATACGAGTCCCTCGCATATCCAGCAGAAAAAGTACCATCCGGACACACCACTTCTCCCGGAGCAGCACTCCTCCGTGAAAAAAGAGTATCAATCTTGCTGAGGGTCCAGCTGATCACATCCATATTAAGGAATTTGGAAATTTGGAAAATCTGCTCCAAAAAGCGAGAAAATGATGAAAAGAAGAGAGGCACGCAGACAACAGGAGCAGTAGATAAGAGAGGAAAGAGAGAGACGTCCGCTCGCTCTGACGGTATGTCCTTATTCTCTTGAAATGCCACATACAAATTCACAAGTTCCTCACAGCTGATAGGCGAACAGGTGGAAACACATTAGCGCTACTTGCAACATGATTGGCAGGAGCGCGAGGGTGGGAAATTATGGTGATTTATACATGCCTCCTTTCTTTCCGAAAAACAAGCCAATTTGAAATAAAAAAATCTATGTTTTAAACGCAACTAATGCTGTTATCTGCAACATGGAGTGGCTTCTTCATGATCTCAACTAGCATATTCTGCAAAAAAATCAAAATCACAAATTTGAAAAAAAAAACAAACAAAAAAAATATATAAAAAACAAACAACCTATAAACATTTTCTCAGTTACACAAATGCCAAGTTGACGCGGGTTTTCACGTGGCGGGACACACACACACACACATATATATATATATATAGTTGAAGGGAGTATTACCTATTACATAAGGGTGAGTTGTTGTACATTTGTATGGACTATGGTATGAATGTAGTCCTGTAGGGGCCTGTTGGAGAATGAGCTCCTCTGTCCCTCTATGGTCTGGTGCAGTGGGTGAGCAGGAGTGTCCATGATGATGATTATTTCAGCTAAACTTTTTTTTTTACATTGCATAATAACATGTTTCAAGGTACACCTTTTCACTTTTGTGGTGGAGGGTTGCCATCTGCTTTTATCATTATCATTTTGCCTGAAATGTTCCATAATATAGCTATACACATCTATTTCCATGGTGACAATGAAGGTTACAAGTCAGATCTGTGGAAAGGTGACCCCTCTTAAAGTACAAAAAACAATACATCTGTAAAACAGCTATAACGCAACAAGAATTGTGGTTTGAAAGAAAGTGAGAGACATGATGAATGAGTGCACAGGCTGAACCCACTGACAACAGCTCGTCCTCAGAGTCGAAACCAGAGCAAAAACACTGCCTTTCACACCAACAGACAGGAAAAGAGGCTTTATAGTGTAATTGATTATCCTACAGTTAATCCTAATGAGCAGTTCATTATTTAACTGAATAGGCTACTGCATGATAGAAAGTGTGCTTGGGCAAGATCATGTTAATAATGTAGGCTATAGGCTTTGTTGGGTGTGTCCAGTGCGTGGGAGTCTCAGAGACAGAGACAGGTGATTTAACACAGGGTGTGAATGCATGTGCTGAAACGTTTGACTAAACTGTTTCTTTAGACATTCATGGAGAAAAAAATCTTGACAGTTAGCCAGGTTTTTACCCAGGCGCTTGTTGCTATGGCAGCTCAGCCCCAACTCTGATTAGTTACTTTGCTGGAAAAGGAACTGAGGATTTGATAAGCCTGGATTGCCCAAGACTTCCATTGTGCACCTGTAAAGTGAAGCAAGAGTAAATGTAAAAGTCCTCTTTTAATGAGATATTAACACGCTTGATCCTACATGTGACTGATTTTAACAAGGTCTAATATCTACTGATCTAGTGAGTCTAACCTTTTTCTGTCTGTCCTTCTCAGTTTCTCTAGACCTCTGGCTTGTGACTGTACTTCCTTGTGCTACTGTGAGACCAGTGGGCAGAGGTCATTTCCTGTATCCTCACTGTTGACTTTGCATCTAAATCATCTGTTTCAGGGTGTGTCTCGAAATCATTCATAACACCATTTGCTTTGAGAAATGAAAGTGCATTCCCCCAAAAACAATTTCACCCGAGCTTTATGGAGCTCAACAGTGACCACCCCTATATTTTTTATTTGTATTTAAAATCTGTTTCTGAAACTTTATTGGATTTAAAATGTGGATGGATATTAATTACCACATAGCTGGTTAGACTACGCGATAAATTGGAACTCTTAATATTTAAACATTTCTATGAGAAGTCTATGGGAAAAAATGAAGGGAAAATTTATTTTGGAACCGGAGTGGGCGGTCACTCTTAAACTCCTATATATATCCCCTCCTAGTATATCCTTATCACCCCATAAGATAATACAGTGAACCCTCGTTTATCGCGGGGGTTAGGTTCCAGAAATAGCCCGCAATAAGTGAAATCCGCGAAGTAGGACAATTTTATATTTTACAATTATTCTACATGTTTTAAGGCTGAAAACGCTTCACCAGACACATTATACACCTTTCTGCGACTGGTATTAACATTTTTCTCTTGTTTAAACACTCAAACTTTTGTAGATTTTCATTAAAATATATTAATAGTGGGGGGGGGGCACGTGACACGCGGACACGTGCGCGCGGACACGTGTGTTTGTTTTGGTACCACATATCCATGCCATGTGCGAAAGTCGAGTGGAAAGCGACCTGGATATCATTTTGGGCAAGACTCAAGCCAATGCTAACAGTGCCAAACCGCGAACAGACGCCTCTGAGCACCAGTCCTCACCACAAGACCAGGTAAGACCAACCTGCGCTCACAAGAGTTGGTTGCATTTCACCCCGGCTCCAAAATCAGACCGCTATCAATGCGTCGCCAATACTCCACAGCTCTCTAGGACGGGGTCGGGTTCGTTCTCTCAGCGTGACGGGGAAGAGCCACTGTCTCCTCTGTGCGCGCGAGTGTCCTCTCCCCGCTGCGGCTCCCCCGGACGCCGCGCGGCCAGGCGCCAGGCCCGTCCATGTTGATTCTTGGCTCTTCCATTTGTCCGGCTCGCACTCAGTCTCTTCCATGGCTCGTGCAAGTAAACAAAGGCCACACCTCCTGTCACCCAGGCGCTCTCGTGAAGGACATCTGAGACTCTGTCCCTACCATCCCTGGTCTAGACCTGGTTTAGTCCTGGTTTAGACCTGGTTTAGTCCTGGTTTAGACCTGCTTTAGACCTGGTTTAGTCCTGGTCTAGTCTCTTAGCTAATCAGGGCGCAGGACAGAATGTTACACTGTAAAAAAAAGTTACACTATAAAAAAAAAAAAAAAAAAAAAAAAAAAAAAATTGGGAAAAAAAATCCGCGAAACAGCGAGGCCGCGAAGAGTGAACCGCGATACAGCGACCCTTCACTGTATATATATATATTATGCTGGCAGAACATCTGGATTGGCCTGGGGGATGTTTTCTGACCCATCACTAATTGGAGCCGAGCGGATAAAAAGAGCCCTGATCCGCCGGTCAGTACGGGGAACTGCGAACTCGGGGGGGGGGGGATTGCGAGTCGCACAGACCTGCAGGAAGTGGGGCCCTGACAGAAACCAGAGTTCTGGCAAATTGTCTGTTCGCCTGGGTTCTAAAATGTATCAATTATGTTAACTTCCCCTTTTGTAATCAATTCTCCTGGAAAATGTGATTCAACTGGATTTCACTTTGTTTTGACTGCATCTTCTGCACAAACACGTCCAAGGCCGACAGATGCTTATCTCACAGACTCTACAAAAACATTGCCACACACTATTGGACTCACACTCACATGTATTAAGTAATACTGCCCTGTCTATTTTTAGGATGTCTGCTTCTTCTTCAGTTTTCAATCAATTTAATTGATTTCTGATCTGTTCCCTTGCCCCACACCCTTCCCTCTTGTCGCCAAAGAAAAAGACACCGTATGTTACCTGTCCAATTGTCTTCTGTCATTACATGTTGTGTATAATTGTCATTGATTGTATTGCATCTTTTCTACTCTGCATCTCCCAGTCGGCGGCGCACGCAGCGGCCCCTCCCCTAGCCACTCTATACTTTCCTGCCTGGTTAGTGGGGAAACGAAATTTCATATTCACTCTATGTATATGTACATATGATTGTTTTTCGACAATAAAGCAAACTATGACTGACAATAACTATGACTTTTTAAAAAAGCGCAATAATCTCTTTAGCGTGTCAACAGTGCCTTGGAAACATTTTGGCCTTAAAAATGAACTGGAAGTAGTTACTAATTCTAACTAAACATTTGAAGACTAAGAGGACATAATAGAACATGATAATTATACAAAATAATAAAACAAATTTCAAGTAAAAATGTAGGAAATGTATTGAAATAAGTCAGAAACCACTGAAATATCCTATCCATGTAATTATTTCCCTTGTGGATCAATAAAGTTTGTCTAAGTCTAAGTCTGCTGGAGCAGCAGCATCACAGACAGGGAGAAGAAGAAACTGGACAAGGTCATCAGGAAGTCCAGCTCAGTCCTGGGCTGTCCTCTGGACTCAGTGCAGCAGGTGGGGGAAAAGAGGGTCCTGGCTAAACTCATGTCTATGCTGGACCATGAGTGTCGCCCCCTGCAGGACGCTCTGTCGGCTCTGGAGAGCAGCATCAGTGACCGACTGATTCACCCTCGCTGTGTTAAAGAGAGATTTCGCAGGTCTTTCCTTCCTGCTGCTGTCAGACTGTACAATGATCAATGTTAGTCATGTTCATCTCCATAGCAACCATGTGTCATCTCCATAGTAATAATAACAATGTGCAATATTATTTAGTATCACTTTACCTGCTACTTATTTATTTAACTACCACTGCCCATCACGGCACTGTACACAATCATCTGAGTCACTGTATTGTAGTGATATTATATATTACTGAACTGAAGTCACTTTAACTGCTGTTTGTTCACTGCTCAGAATCAAAGACATTTATTGTGCAGAGTTCCTGTGCCTTTTAACCTTACAGTGTTGTGTTTTTTAGTTGATTGTACATACTTATTATTATTATTATTATTATTATTATTATTATTATTATTATTATTTATCTTAGTTTTGATGCATGCTCATATTTTCCTACTGTTTCTGAAACTTGCATTGTGACACTGCAATTTCCCCATTGTGGGACAAATAAAGGATTAGCTTATCTTAACTTTGATAGGTCCATTATGATGATGACCTAAGATGCATGCTCAGGTGAACACTGGCTAAAAACTTTGCTCATTTCTCTTTGACAGTGACAGATGTTTTCCTAATTCTGACTTTGTTTAGTGGGGTAGTACCTGTGGTCAGTATTTCTCATTTTTGTTTAGTGTTGGCCTATATTTGCCTTTTGGTTGCTAGGTAACAGTTATGGAATTATGTTTACATACCTCACATCTGCTGCCTGTGTCCAACCAGGAAATAAAATAACACTTCACTAAAAATACAAAACCCTAAAAACCCTTGGCATTTATAGTAATCTTAAACTATGTTTTAGAGAAATTAATACCTGCCACATGTCATATGCACTATAACTTTGGGTTACAGTATACTCACGGTGCTGATAAACTGTTTTACCATCTCATTTCAGGTGTCCAGTGTCTGTTGCTTTGAGCTGTGATGTTTCTATTTGCCAATTAATTGGCCATACCTGCTTGTAAAAGCCTGATCCCGTCAGATCTCAGAAGCTAAGCAAGGCAGGGCCTGATTAGTACTTGGATGGGAGACACTGGGAATTCCAGGTTCCACAGGGGGGCGACAGTCGCAAAAAACTGTCGTTGTGTCCTTAGGCAAGACACTTCACCCACATTGCCTAGTATGAAAGTGGAGTGTGCGTGAGTGTTGGTGGTGGTCGGAGGGGCCGATGGCGCAGATTGGCAGCCTCGCTTCCGTCAGTTTGCTCCAGGGCAGCTGTGGCTACAAAAAGTAGCTTACCACCACCAAGTGTGGAGTGAATGAACAATGAACTGTAAATCGCTTTGGGTGTCATAAAAGGCGCTATATAAATGCTATGAATTATAAATTAAATTCATTAAATATGTTTGCCCATAAGTGAAAGAAAGGGCATGTCATAACAAGGGTTAGCGGTACTAATGGATTCAGGGCAGATTTGTAGCAACATGGATCTGCTCAATGAAAAGACAGAGTTGTATATTTTATAGGTTTGGCAGACTTTAATATTTACAGGGCTTGCTTTGTTCCACAATCCATTAGTCAAACTCAACAAATTGACTTGCTGTCTGCCAGTTTTGTGGGCCTGAGGTGAGAGAGGCTGGAAATGTCACAATCATTAGCCGCAGCTGTAGAAAAAGTTCAGCTGACAGTAAAACAGCTTATGGCAAAAGACAGGATGAGTGCAGGAGTGAGTGCAAAGATGACCTCACCTTACCACCAGTATCACTCGTCTGGTTGTTGTTGTTTTTTTTTAACATATTAGTCCCACCTTAGATCCCTCCCTTTGTCCAAAACTGTCATTTTTAGGCTGCGTCACAGTTCAGTCACGGTGTGAGAAGTGATTTCACAGTTAAGGGGAGGGGGAGTTCATGTTAAAACTATGATTTATGCACACAAAAAAGTACCAGAAAGCAATGTATTTATATAAAGACAGATTCAATCATGACTTTAATCTGCCTTTTTACAGACAAATACCAAATATTCAGCACACTCACTCAGGAAAGAAGATTATTGCATTATTAAACAAATTTTGGTAGCCTAAGACACCATGGCCTGTTTAAGCTACTTACTTAACTGATCAGAATTTAAATAGATCATAAGAAATATGCTGTCTGTAGCTTTGAATCTTAACACTTTCTATGATAATGTATATCAGATTACAAAGGCTCAGAGAAGAGAGAGAGAGACACCGTGAGCAAGAAAGGGAGCGAGAAGCTCCAGGAAGCGAGTGTTGCGCATTCCTTACCTCATGTGACCCTTTTATTTATTTATTTATTTACAGTGGTACCTCAGCTTACGAAAGACCCAACAAACGAAAATTTCAAGTTACGAAACGCCTTCACGTTAAATTTTGGTCTCTAGATACGAAAGAAAATTCAAGTTACGAAACACGAAATCTCAAAAATTCAAATAATGCGCACTCAGCCACACACATTATACGCTTTTCTCAGACTGGATTTAAACTTTTCTCACATTTGTCTCTCGTTTAAACACTCAAACTTTCATAGATTTTCAACAAAATGTATTAATAGTGAAGTGTGGGGGGAAGGGGGAGGGCGGAGAAGTGTGCGCGCGGACACGTGTGTGATAGCGCAGCATGACCCGGCGCGGGGCGCGAGCACGAGACCTGTGCTCAAACCGTGCCAGGTCTAAACCAGGTCTGAACCAGGTCTAAACCAGGATTAGACCACCGCGGCTCTTGCATGCGTTTGTTCATGCTCTCAGACTGCGTGCGGTCCTGAGGCACACCCCCTCCCCTCCTCGCTGCTCGCCTCAGCCGTGACTCGAAACGAAACCAGGAAATAGACCCGCATGCGGCGCTTTAATCCACCTGGTTTAGTCCAGGTTTAGTCCTGGTCCAGTCCTGGTTTAGTCCAGGTTTAGACCTTGGTCTAGACGGGTATAGTCCACGTCTAGTCCTGGGTCTACAGTCTCTATGCAGGACACAGTGTTACACTACAAACAAAAAAAAAAAACTTGGAACGAATCAGGCCTTTTCCATTGAAATAGCTACTCAACTTACGAGAAATTCACGTTACGAAACTACTTCTGGAATTAATTAATTTCGTAAGGTGAGGTACCACTGTATTTATTTATTTATTTATTTATTTATTTATTTATTTATGTATTTATTTATTTATTTTTAAGAATTGTAATAATTGAATCAATTCTACAGGAATAAATATGCAGTAAGTATTTACAAAATTACCTGTTAGCTTCATTTTATAGGGGACATAATATACCTACTTGTTTCTGCATTTCCCCATTACATCATCTATTATAATGGCATACAACACCAAGATGTAACACTATCACCACTAAGGCTGAGGAGACTCTCCCTGATGTATGCCAGGTAGGGAGTGTTTGCCAGTGGCATAAAAGAAGCATAAAAATAAGTAGGGATTCAAGCAGGGATGTGGGGTGGGTATAAAATCCCTTAGTCGTCCAGTTGGAGGTTCTGGAAAACCAAATGTGACTTTGACTCCATACCAGGCACATAGTAAGACTAGACATTAAACTCAACTGTGTCCATGGTATTTCAAGAACATTGTCTACTGCTCTTCCTGTCATAGCTTTGTGTTCTAAAAATGCGCGTGTTGCTTCCAGTGGCCAGTGACTCTTATGACATCACACACCTCTGCTCTGAGGAGGGATACCTGACTGAACTATTGAAGTCTGTCAGACCAATCACAGTGCCTCTCATTCCACCAGATTCCTCCCATTTAACTGTGAGCAAATTGAAGGTTCCATATTAATATTATGCTTCTTTTTAAAACTACATTTTGACCTTAAAATGAACAAGCCAAACACTGCAGTATTTTTTCCTCTCAGATTTATTTCATGTTAATTCTTTTTGTCGACAAGGCAATAAATCTGGTCACAACAGCTTTGGAAGAGCATCAGACTTAGCAGGAAAACATTTAAAAATGGTACAAGTAAAACAGTGCCAAAACTAATCCAGTCAAAGTATGCACCACTAATGTAAACAGTCAGATTTTTTAAAAAATTACAATGATCTAGGATCTAGTCTAGGATATTGAACCCAAAATTGTACACACTTTAAACATTTTCTCACTAAGATTAATACTCTTGTTCAGTTAAAGCTTTTGTTTTTTGTTTTTTTCTCAGGACTTGGAAGTCAGTGCAAAGTTGCATTGCCCCAATAGCACACTATGGCTCTTCATACTTTTGAAGCTCAGACACCCCTTTTTAATGAATGTACTCTCAGATCTGTAACATAGATTTGTTTAGGTTGATTTAAATCAAAATGGCTGTGTATGTCTCCTTAATATTTCCTTAATTGTGTTGAGGTGACTGTGGACTTGGTGACTGTGCCGTAGCCCCCGCCATAGCTGCCCCCGCCATAGCTGCCCCCGCCATAGCTGCTAGAGCTTCCATATCCAGCTCCACCACCGAATGCAGAGCTCAGGCTCTCTATAACAAGGAGAAAACAACAGTACAGTTAGAGGACTAGTTTTTCTCATTGTTCATGCTTTTGGTTTTGATATGATTATTTACTTACGTCCTCTGGACTCCTGGACATGAATGGTAGCACTAGCGCCTCCACTGGCCAGTCTGTTAACAACATCAGATAGATCAATTTAATGTGTGTTGTGGTGTGATTTAGAGATAGTTGGACTACAAATAAAAGTCTGGATATGTTTCTAGATGTTTTGAGTGATTATGTTTCCTAATGGGATCTATGAGTTGGCACTAAAGACCATTGAGTGATTAACCTGGCTCACACCAGACTGATGTGTGTCACTCTGAATTATCGATCTGGAACAGCTCTCAATAAAAGTGAAAAACAGAAAACACGTAAGGATGAGTATTTCAAGCCAAACTTTTGTTACATCCAGCTGAGAAAAAAGCACAGACATCTTCCCACAAATGCCCAAAGTGCTTTCTTTCTGTATGTTTTTCAAAATGGTCCATATTGATGTTAAAATAGGCTGAAGTACATTCGTCGGCGTTGCCATGTTTGTTTTGGTTGATGTGATGTGATGTGATTGGTCGCCCACCACCTGTTGGGCCCTATCGCACCAGCAGGCGCACACCAAGATGGACTCTCACGAGTTTGTGAACTCACAAATATCGTGAGAATCCATCTTGCTGTGTAAAGCTATTAAATAAATGGAACCCACCTGCTCTCCTCTCCTTCCAGCAGCTTCCTGTAGGTGGCAATCTCAATGTCCAGGGCTAGTTTGACATTCATGAGCTCCTGGTACTCGCGGACCTGGCGGGCCATGTCCTGCTTGGCTCTCTGCAGAGCATCCTCCAGATCCTTGATTCTGAGTTTGGCGTCCTTCACTGCCAGCTCGCCGCGCTCCTCTGCCTCTGCAATCTGGGCCTCCAGATTGGCTCTCTGGACAGAAACATTCCATGAGCTTCCTGCATCATTCTGAATAATTTCTGCATTATTCTAAGATGTTTTCTTACCTGTCCCTTGATTGCTTCGATTTCGTTCTGGAGGCGAGCAATCATACGGTTCAACTCTGCAATCTCAGCTTTAGTTGTGCGCAGGTCTTCCCCATACTGACCAACAGAGCTCTGCATGTCGTCGTACTTCTTTTTGTACCAGTCCTCAGCATCAGCCTTGCTCTTGTTGGCCATGGCTTCATACTGAGCTCTGACGTCAGCCACGATGGCGTCCATGTCCAGCTCCCGTGAGTTGTCCATCTCCACAATGACGGAGGTGTCCTTGATCTGTGACTGGAGTTCACGCAGCTCCTACAATCAGCACAAACTCTGTTTAAGTCAGCAATTTGTTGCCTAGTATCCATTTTTAATTCTTAATAGTATAATGACTTGTTTTAAAGGCAACGAATCAAGGAAGCTAAACCACACAAGGTGTTATTGGATGCTAACGTCTGTGAATACGTGAATAAATGAGTACATACAGTCTCGTAGATAGCCCTGAGGAAGTTGATCTCATCTTGAAGAGCATCAACTTTAGCCTCCAGCTCGATCTTGTTCATATAGGCAGAGTCAACATCCTGAAACAAAACATGATCAAAGATGATTACAATCAATCATCATTCCCTTGGTGAGATCATATTGTCTTCTTGTGCAAAGAATGGCATAGTGACTTCTGACAGGCACATGGAATACAGTGTTTTGTTTCAAGACTATGATACATTTTTGTTTACCTTCTTGAGGAGCACAAACTCATTTTCCACAGCTGCACGCTTGTTTATCTCATCTTCATACCTGTTTGAATTAAAAATATTTTAGGATAACTCAGAACTTAATTATGACTTTTGGTTATTTTTGAATCTGAGAACAAATCAAAACACAAGAACACTCACTTCCTCTTGAAGTCCTCCACCAGGCCCTGCATGTTCTTGAGCTCCCCCTCCAGTTTAATCTTCTCATTGCCCAGACCGTCAAGCTGGCGGCGCAGGTTGCCAATGTAGGCCTCGAACATGGAGTCGATGTTGGAGCGAGTGGTGGTCTGGTCTTGGAGAAGGCTCCACTTGGTTTCCAGCATCTTGTTCTGCTGCTCCAAGAAGCGCACCTGTGATGGGGGCACAAAAGGGAGAAGCTTGTTAGAAATATATATATATATATATATATTCATTTTTCTTATTTATTCAGCGTCTTTGAGTGTCTTGAAAGGCGCTTTATAAATAAAGTGTCTTATAATAATAATAATAATAATAATAATAATAATAATAATTATTATTATTATTATTATTATTATTATTATTATTATTATTATTATTATTATTATTATTATTATTATTATTATTATGTTTTTCTTATTTTGTGAGATGAATTTTTGATCTAAATGCATCCTGAATGTGGGAACATGAAATGCTTGTCCTAAAATGCCATCACACCTTAAGCCTGGGATAATGTAGCTCTTCATTCTTTCATATGCCCTGCAAAAGCTGTAATTAAGGAAACAAGCACATTCTGAAGGGTGTGCCTGCTGCACTGTATCCGTTTTTTTTTTTTTCAAATGCCTCAAGAAGAATGATTGGACTAAGGTATGTCTCCTGGTGCCACACCCAACTCTTAACAATTACAGAATTTAATGATTTTTAAATTTAGTTTTAAAGATTTTGTTTGGTATATTTTATACAAATATGTAAATTGTTAAAATATACTTTTGTAAAAGTGTAAATTGACTAGCTGACTTTTTAAAGGCCACATAGTCATGATAAAACTAGGTGTGGCAGGTAAACCACACTAGACAGACAAAATTATCACAAGACTAATTATTTTGTGTTGGATTCATGATTCAAAGCCTGTGAAAGTGCAAAAAACTTCACACATAGAAATATTTTACAACTTCATGTGTGTTCAGTGGCAGCTAGGTGATAGGTCCAATGTGCATTTCAGAGACTTTGGACTGTGTAGGCTCAGTGCTGGAGATAGATCCTTTTTTTCACGGATGAGTCACGCGAAGTTTCACCCCACCCATGTTTGAACAGGGGCTGGAGAGGATGTTCCTTTTTGCACAGTGAGAATTTGGGAGATTAGTGCAAGGCAATGATGGAATAATAATGTCCCATCAATTTTATGTGTATGTGGCTCAAAAGATATCACATACTGATGGACTCAACCAACTCAACAACTGTTATCTTTTTGCAACTCTTCACAGTGAATACAAACTAAACATGGAAAGGAAGTTTTTTCCAGCCTCTACTGATATTGCAAATTTTGCCTCATTCACACCAAGAAATACATCAGCAGATTCTAATAAATATGATTTGTATTGATTTAAACATATTTTGGTTAGATTTTTTTTTTTTTTTACTTACTTACATATCAAATTACATATCAAAATTACATTGTCAAAGTTAAAATGAGTCAAATTACCAATATGTTTTAGTGATTTTAATTCAAATATATTATTTTTGCAGCGTTATTATCACATGACTCTCCATAGACCAGCTTTTGCATATTAGCCATAATAAAGAAAGGAAGGCCACACGCACCTTATCGATAAGTGAGGCGAATCGGTTGTTGAGCGTCTTGATCTGCTCCTTCTCCTGGGTGCGCACGGCCTGGATGTTTGGGTCAATTTCCAGATTCAAAGGTTGCAGGAGGCTCTGGTTCACTGTGACAGCGGTGATGTGTGGAGGTACGAAGCCACCACCACCCATGCTACCACCACCACCCATGCCACCATAGCTGCTGCCCAGGCTGTAGGACATGCCGCTGCTGGCGCCACCGCCCATGCCTCCATAGCCTGAGCTGCCTCCATAGGAAGAGCCGCCTGATGTGTAGGTCCTTTTCACAGAGTAGCTGTTGACTGGGACTGCACTCCTCCGGGAGCTGTGGCTAGTCACAGACATCGCTCTCCTGCCTTGCATTGTGGCTGTTGTGTTGGGCTTAGATCTGAGAGAAGAGGGTGAAGATGCTTCAAAGGAGAGCCAATGCCTCTGAGTGTTGGACTGCACAGTGCTGCTGTTTTTATTCCTGTGGGACATGGGGGAGGAGCTAACCTGTACTCTTACTTTTGTCTCTGGGGTGTGGATATGAGGTGGGGGTAGGGGAGTGGCCAAGCCTGTCAGACAGGTAGAGGAGTGTCCCTACACACCCAACAGCAAAGAGACGGAGAAACCAGCCAAAAATGTGTATAAGATAGGAAAGACATGCTTTAGCATCTAAACTATTATCTAAATTATCTAAACTGTTCAGAACAAATATATTTTATGTAACAAGCCATTGTAAAAATGTGCAGTCAGTCCTGTTGTTTTAAAAGAGAAAACTCTAAACAACCTTTCAGGTTCATGGAAATATGAACAGTATTTTTTTTTTTTATTATCATTTTGTAAAATTGTTTCTATGCTATTATATTACAAAAAAGTGTTTCTTCACAAAAAATGTGACAGTGTTATTCCAGAGAATCATGAGACTTTTGTAGTATCTTTCTAAAGACCCCTTCACAAATTTATTTTTGTATTTTTATGGTCTTGGCCTGTCCATTTTGTTGATTTATGTCACCACACCCCATTGCAACATACTCCAAACTATAGGTGGTTCTGCCTTCTTCTCCATTCTTTACACTTTCACATGGACATGTCTTTCATTTCTACCACTGTGTGAAACCTTGCTCTAAAGCTCAAATATCCACAGACAGAATTGATGCCTTTTGGTGTCTTACTAAAACTCTCCTACAAACAGTAAAGGCCCCTCTATGTAATTGCACTGCACTCATGTGTCCATGTGGCTGCTCTGGTACGTGTGTATACTTGACTCTTGCAGCACACATAAATCAGGAGACAATAGACTGAGGGTGAGGCCACTGGCATCACAGCTAGTCAGGTTATTGAAGCCTTAAAACAACTAGCCAGGACTACATCTGTCAGTTTAGTATTTTTCTAATGTATATCCAGCAATAAACTCATGTTACACTATGCTGCCCAACAAGTTATCGTCAGCACATTATAGAAAATCCTCTCAGTCCATTTTTTTCCAGTCTGGTTCAGTCTGGGTCTGAGGTGGTGCACACATGTATTTGATTCCATTTGACATAAACATGCCCTCTCTATCTCTCTATCTGATCCACAACCTCATCACTGAGAGGAGGAGGCAACTTAACCACTCTGCCATAGAAACACAGGGAGAACATGCACACTCCACTCAAGAGACCAAGAAACCTTCAGGCAGGCAGATTTGGAGGCCCAAAATGAAATGAAGTAGCCAGACCTGCCTTTAGCTCTGCATCTTTCTCTCATCTTTGCCACTGTCTTGTCTTTCTAACACAGTTAATGTTTCTGTGGCTGTTTTAAAATACTAAATGAATGGCACGCTCATGTTTCCAAGTCCTTACCCCTTCATTTTGGTTGTCCACCATTAAAGCTTTTATAACATTTTAGTTAAAAGATAGACTTAATTAAAAGCTTGTTTTTTCATGTTTTATATTTATTTCACTGCAAAACTTGCGTCCTTGCTTTAAGCAGGCTTGCATTTCCACAAACTTGACCTGGAAGAGGGTCTGCTTCTGCTTCTATCAAAAGATATTTCTTCTGGTTGTAGTATTCCATAGTATGGTATAAAATAGAAAGTATAAAAGTGGAAAGTATGGTCTTAACTTTCTATTTCCATGGAATCATGCAGGTGATGTGCCACCTCCAGAAAGTTGCTTTAATTAATGTGATCACACGACTTGCAGTAAGCATCTACTTTATAACTGTGCTTCAGTTTAGTTTAGTTTAGTCTTTATTTGAAGGGACAATGTACAGAGACATTATGTACAAAGACAGAGATGTTCTGCACCAGAGTATAGCTACAAAGCTAATTTCCATCCGCAGTCCATGGTTCATGTGCACACCATGACGATTATATGAAAGGTCAAGGCGCCTGTTGTGGTGCTTTGACCAATCAGGTCCACAATCCTGTCCACAAATGCAATCCAATAGTGTTTACCCTTTACGTGTTTTTCACAAACTAAGTACAGGGGGTCCTCGGGTTACGACGGTCTCGACTTACGACGTTTCGTGGTTACGAACGCGCCCCCGTAAAAAAAAAAAAAAAAAAATTACGCATCATTCCGTCTTACGCGGTTTAGCGTGGTAAGCGACATAAACAAACGCGAACTGCGCGCGGCGCACGGCGGAAGAATACGCTCTGTTGTGGTTGTAGGGCGGAGAAGACGGCCTCGTGTGCGTGCCCAATGTGGGCAGAAGTACCTAATGTGGGCTCTGATCTGCTCCTATGAAAGCGGCAGTGATAACCAAGCAGCGTAGTGGTCTAATTATTGAGATGGAAAGGTTATTGGTGCTTTGGTTGGAAGATCAAAGGCAAAATCCGACTTACGACGAAATTCGGGTTACGACGCGTCTTAAGAACGGATCAACGTCGTAAACCGAGGACCCCCTTATCTGTATTGATGCTAAAATAGGCTGAAGCACAGTACAGCAGCTCTAGAGCTCTAGGCTCTTTGCCTTTGGCCTTCACACAAACCTCAATGCTGAGACGTGATTGGTGGCCAACCACCTGGAGCCTAAAATATAATCAGAATCCATCTAACAAATGTGATAAACAGTGCTATTGAAATGCATTCAGCTGTTTCTGTCACTTTGAGCAGCTGTTTAGAGTGGCATTTTTGGATGCAAATGCAGCACACTGCTAATCAGTGCAGCAACCCTTTGCTAATGTACTTCTGAAGTCCATGTGAATTGACTTAATGAAGGTAAAACATAGTTGGAGGCAGGAAAATTGTTAGTCAGCTAATGGACAATGTGACATATGTAAATGATCCTTTTCCACATGTTTCATATGAACTATTTGAAGTTTGACATAAGCAGTTTATTGTTAGAGTATAGCTAACTCAGCTCTTGCACTTTCAGGTTTTTGAACTTACTCAAGGGAAGCTTTTGACAGCGTCCAATAATAATAAATTGTTTTGAGTGAAAGTGTCACCACCCAGAGTTTCTCTGCTGCATTCCTCATTCAGAGCAAAGACGCTTCAGGGTACAACTGAACAACAGCCCCATAGAGGCTCAGTGTGGCCTGGAATTATACATGAGCTCATTATTAAAATGAACAAGATGGGATCATTACTTAAATAATAGCAAACAGAGTTCAAATACATGTGTAATTTGAAAGTCAAATTTGCCAGTCAATACTGCTACTGCTACAGCGGCTACAACTACCAAGAGTACTTAATTTCTGCTTCTAATAGTCCTGCATCACTCCCCTATTAAACATTTTCAAACACAGTTCTGACCACTCCCCATCCCACAGTTACACTGACTTAGGCATACTATTCTGATACGTGACTACGCCCTGGTGCACAATGACATTAGCAATGCCCAAAATAAGCTACCAGCCTTTGTAAGAAGTAAAAGTAGTTGTAGTAGTACTGGCAATAGCAGTAGTAGTATTTTCAAAAACATAGTTTTTATTATTGACTTGTTGCTGCCCAACTCATATCTTCTGTGCTCTGTCTTCATATCTTCTATCATATCTCTATCTTCATAGCTCTGTGTACTGAGTGGTTGTGGTGATGTGGTTAAAGTTATCTGATTCCAGGGAAATGAAAGGCTGAAACTACAGTAATACAAGACCAGAAATAAATCTGAACGTTTATGCAACGGCTGTGAAGTATTCAACACTGACTCATAGTCAGCTATTAGCTAGTACAACCAGGCCTAACTGCTCCATATCACTGTGGCCTTAACACTTCCCCCCGAATGTGTTCAGTGAGTGGTGGTGGTGAGGGAAGGGACAGTGTGGGCTTTAAGTGAAGCAAATGCCAGTGTGCCCACACTGTCTCTTCCATCAGCACCACCACTACATCTTATTGCTAAACTTTTCCTCTGCACAAAGCACAAACCAAAAGTCATAATGGATATACATATACACTTAAAAACACAAGTGGAGCCATCGGAAGTACCTAGCCGGTGCTGGCCATTGAACATGCGCAGTAGTGCTCTTTTCTCCTGCGGGCACACACAAATGCATGCGAGCGTGCGAAAGGAGCGCGGTCTCGTGTATCACATGATCACTTTGACCAATCAGAGCGATAGGAGCAAGAGCGAAGCAGAGTTTAGCCAAAGCGAACAATAAAAAAATTGTTTTAAGACAACTGAAGGACTTTGAGCTGAGAAAAAGTTTATGATCTAAAAATAAGTTTAAAAAATTGCCACAAAATCTATAGTTGTAGGTGCCCTGTCAGCCGAACACAAAGAATTTGTGATTACATTGCGCCCTTTCTGGGCTGGAGGGATTTTTTCACTATAGTGCCAATGAGTGCCACTACGTCAACTGGAGACAGCTACAAGCTAGCAATACCCTATCCAGTTATTTTCATAGATCCATGGTTTTGCTTAAGGACAGAGTAACATCGTGCACTAGAGCCACTGGCGTCCCACAGTGGAACCTGGTATTCATAGCAGTCTCCCTTTCAAGTTCTAACTAGACCCAGCCTGGCTTAGCTTCTGAGATCAGCCAAGATCTGTCATTCTCAAAGTGTTACGAACAAAAATTTCACACAAAACTAATCTAGTCAAAGTAAGTGAAACTTGCGCCTGGAGGAAAATGTGTCCTCTGTATTTGACCCTTCCAGAAGTCTTTGCAGGTTCTTGAGCTACCTTGAGCTAGGATCATGGCTAGAAGTACCTACCTGGAGGATAAGCCTGCAGGTCATGTTTTTTGCTGAATTCAATTAATAACATAAACAGAAAAAAATAAAAACTACATAATTAAACCCACTACTAAAATGTTTTAGAAAACCACAAGTCAGTGTTCCATCAGTGAGATATGACACTCATTTTGAGAATCACACATGTGTATAAATATGCTGTAGTTATATACCCTCTGGTAACATGTCTGTGGAGCTGCAGTTACACTTGTCAGGTGCGTCTGCGCCTGGAGGCCTTGTTGTCTTATGGAAATGCTTGGAGAGTTGTGAGAACCTGTTGAACAACCCATGCCTCTATGTTAGGACCTTTTTGCCTTAATCTGCAGAGGTGGTGCGAAAGTTAAATTTGTAAAATCTATGGAACTCTTCACGCATCTTTGTAAAATCTATTTATTTATCTTTAGTAGTTGTGGAAGTATTTCAATTCTACTGGCACAGCTAATGTATAAATTAAAGGTGGACTATGTGACTTTCCTGATGAAGAGTCTACTGCTTGTTTGCGTTTGTAGATGTGTTATTCCTTGCCTAGAAAGGTTCCACAGTATGACATTATACTTATCTATTTTCTCCATTGAGATGTGCAGTACATGTCAGATTTTTGGAGAAGTGACCCCGTTTGCATTAATGATACTTGATGTGATGCTTTTGAAGTTCATTTTTTAGCAGTATATATACTCAACAAAAATATAAACGCAACACTTTTGTTTTTGCTCCCATTTTTCCTGAGATGGACCCAAAGATCCAAAATTCACTCTAGATACACAACACTACCATTTCTCTCAAACATTGTTCACAAATCTGTCCAAATGTGTGACAGCGAGCACCTCTGCCCCACCGAGACAATCCACCCCACCTCACAGGTGCGCCACATCAAGATGCCGATCCGACATCATGACCAGTGCACAGGTGCGCCCCAGACTGCCCACAATAAAAGGCCACCCCGAAATGTGCATTTTTTTTTTTTTTTGCTTTATTGGGGGTCTGGGGACTCAGAACCAGTCAGTATCTGGTGTGACCACCATTTGCCTCATGCAGTGCAACACATCTTCTTCGCATAGAGTTGATCAGATTGTCACTTGTGGCCTGTGGAATGTTGGTCCACTCCTCTTCAATGGCTGTGCGAAGTTGCTGGATATTAGTGGGAGCTGGTACACGCTGTCGTATACGCCGGTCAAGCACATCCCAAACATGCTCAATGGGTGACATGTCCGGTGAGTATGCTGGCCATGCAAGAACTGGGACATTCTCAGCTTCCAAGAATTGTGTACAGATCCTTGCAACATGGGGCCGTGCATTATCTTGCTGAAACATGAGGTGATGTTCATGGATGTATGGCACAACAATGGGCCTCAGGATCTCATCACGGTATCTCTGTGCATTCAAACTGCCATCAATAAAATGCACCTGTGTTCTTCGTCCATAACAGCCTTTGAAGAGGAGTGGACCAACATTCCACAGGCCACAATTGACAATCTGATAAACTCTGCAAAGAAGATGTGTTGCACTGCATGAGGCAAATGGTGGTCACACCAGATACTGACTGGTTCTGAGTCCCCAGACCCCCAATAAAGCAAAAAAAAAAAAATGCACATTTCGGGGTGGCCTTTTATTGTGGGCAGTCTGGGGCACACCTGTGCACTGGTCATGATGTCGGATCGGCATCTTGATGTGGCGCACCTGTGAGGTGGGGTGGATTGTCTCGGCGGGGCAGAGGTGCTCGCTGTCACACATTTGGACAGATTTGTGAACAATGTTTGAGAGAAATGGTAGTGTTGTGTATCTGGAGTGAATTTTGGATCTTTGGGTCTATCTCAGGAAAAATGGGAGCAAAAACAAAAGTGTTGCATTTATATTTTTGTTGAGTGTATAAACACTTTTAATGAAATATGCTAATGTGCTAACGTCAGTGCTATAAGGTAACCAAGATGAATGTGTGGATTAAGGCAAAGCAACATCTCCATGAATATGTGCCGATGACAGACCCTCCACCACAGAAGTTTCATTTTGCACCTTTATATACTTATATATACTAACTTGTATACTTTTGTATATACTGAGGTGAGATGCCAAAGCCCAGGTTTGTTTAGTCAGAGTTGTGAAGTGGCCCTTTGTTTCAGGAAGTACATTCTTTATGGGTGGAGCAGATCTGATCAAATAAACATCTCCAGCCATGGGAAAGTGTAACATTAATGAAACATTCCAAACACAATTGTCACAAAGCATCATTTAATTAAACATATCCAATTATTCTGATCTTTTGCCAATGAGTTCTATCTACATCATAAAAGTGCATTTGCATGGAAACAAGGAGGCGTAACAGTCAGTTCTGTGGAAATGCAAATGCCTTCACAGTAAGGACAGATGTTTTTTTGTTGTTTTTTAGTCCACCCTAACCCCTAACCCGTAACCCCTAACCCCTAACCCATAACCCTAATGGATTTATAAGTAAGCAGAAGTAAAATTTGACCTTGAGTAGAAGCAGCTGCAGTAGAGTTGTACTTTCAATGTTTTCAGTGCCACAGTATGACACTTTTTATTAAATACATGTGGTTTTTTGTTGTTTTTTTGTTATTGTTTAGTCCAATAAAAACAACCAAAATGAAAAAAACATGCATTTAATAAAAAGTGTCATACTGTGGCACTGAAAACATTGAAAATATAACTCTACTGCAGCTGCTTCTACTCAAGGTCAAATCTGCTTACTTATAAATGCATCATTGCTTTCTTTTACATCAACCACAACAGATAGTTGTAGTCGATGTAACTTTGCCTAGATTAGTGCAGTGCACATACCATGCATTGTCACTTTGGCAACCAATAAACAAACATCATTGAAAAGTGAAGAGTTATCATCTAATGTTGGCAGAGGAATGAGAAGGTGGAAAGACTGGTCTGATGGGTCTGCTCATCTCCACCTGTGGAAATAATGCACCCATTTATCCCACTGTGATGATGCTATTGTGCTGCTGTTATCCAAACAATGCAACTTCAAATACATGTTAGGAATAATGAGAAAGGAACTTATATTAAAGACAATTACACAATTACAGCTTGTGTATTTTCTATTAACTTCTCAGTCACATTTTGGTCATTATTGCTTTGCTGCAATCATGACCTCTCCATCCACACCCAATTGCAAGGTTTGATAAATAGTAAAGTGTATGATATAAGTATACTCTGTTCAACTCGCAGATCCACTTCATAAGACAGGGTCAGTTCATACATTCTCCTTATTTAGTATGATTGTAAGCCTGAGCCTGTAGACACACCTCTTACGTGCTTGTGATGGCATCCTGCTTCAGTGGGTGTGTCTGTGAGGGAGTGGTCTATGGCACTTTTAATCTCTGCTTCATCATTTCACCTGAAAACACCCACACCCTAAAAACATGAACTCTCCACAAGTCATGCATGACAATATCTGCAACGGGAGAATGTGCTTCACCAGCTCTTGTAAAAGCTGAGTTGTACAACAGTGATACTCCCCCGTGCTCCATGTTGCACAGCAAGCTCTACCCCTGTGACTTTTTTCACCTAGTGCAGAAAAGTCAACACATTCTTGGCTTGCAAAGAAGACTGTGCTTACAACATTTGCAGAGCATGAATGATGTATGCTTTTATGGATGTGGACTTTGACACACGTAGCAGGGCAGTGCAGGTAGAGAGAGGCCTGGGAACCCTGGCATGAAGCTTTACTATGAGTCATCACTGGACAGGAATCATCATGCTCACAAGTCTTGAAAAAAAAGAAAAAAACAGTCCTAGCAACTGTTTCCCTAAGCTCCCTGTAAACATCTGCTCCTGTGTGATGTCATAGCGAAATCTGCACACCACAAAGGTGGAAAAGAACCCTGTCATTTAATTGAAAGATGGTTCTAGAGCCATGTTGTGCCCACTTCATTTGTTATCACTCTTCTGCTTCTTCACAGACATTGTCCCAGTGATATGTACAATGTGTTGACCTGTAAGGACAGAGGGAGAATATTCAGATCACTTGTACTTTCTGTTCAGATGCAGGAGGGTCTGTGATCTGATCATACAGCACATCAGACAATGGTTCTGACACAGCTGCGTATTTGTAGAACCTGTCCCTCTTCTGAATATTATTGTATCATTCAGAACCGAATATTTAATGTCTTTTACCTCAGATACATAAGAGATGAGTGCTTCACTTTTTTGACTCTGCACACATTTTTCTCAGTTTTATGTGTCAAGCCACTATGTTTGTTTTTACACAAAGGGACCATGTGTTTGTATTGG
This sequence comes from Paratrypauchen microcephalus, assembly GCA_036785185.1. Taxonomy (NCBI): domain Eukaryota; kingdom Metazoa; phylum Chordata; class Actinopteri; order Gobiiformes; family Gobiidae; genus Paratrypauchen; species Paratrypauchen microcephalus. The sequence continues at coordinate 3,760,809 of JAVJIX010000050.1, read as the reverse complement.
TTAATGGCCCATGAGGCCAGACCCACACTTTGTCTGTGTAAAGTATTAAAGAGTGTGGTACTGGCAGGCCTGGCACACAGAACATGCCAACACCAATGCCAACACCTTCTGACCCTTTGACCCCTTCAGATTCTCTTCATTCTTTGCTATCGTCTCTTCAGCCCTGACACTGTATACTGTTAACATATCTTAACTTTAAGACTAAAATTGCACCTGCCGCTTAAGTTGTCACATAATTCAGTTGGAGTGGTGGGCTTTGTTATCATAAAAGTATTGACTATTGTGTACTTCATACCAATGCCAAGTACATTTCATGCTAGAATACACTGATTTTCATTACACAAGTACTATTGTCAATTATATTAGTTCTAAATAATCGTACACATTTTGCCACTAAGGTGTGGTATTTATAGTAAATGGAATGACCAAATTTAACACTTGACTGTATCCATGTCAGTACTGGAAATCCACTGTGACTTCTTCAATCAACAAACGCACATTCTAGTGCTTAGTATTATTAGCACTCAGCATTATTATACTGTTATAAATATGTTAACTGTGGAAATGTTTATTTTATTTCAAGAATTGTTGTATTGTGTTGTACTGGAGGTTGAGAGGGGACTGTGTTCTATAAATGGTTTGATAACCATAATTGGGATGGATTTTATTTGATAATTCATTTGTAAAACCCAGGCTTCCAGGATGTGGTAACGTCTTTTCTGTTCCCCTTGTAGTTTGGGGCTGGCCCTGTACAGATGAGCCTGAGCCTGCAGTGGTACAGATAGACCTGAGGTGGTACAGATACACCTGCAGTGGTACAGATAGACCTGAGGTGGTACAGATACACCTGCAGTGGTACAGATGAGTCTGCAGTGGTACAGATAGGCCTGCAGTGGTACAGATAGACCTGAGGTGGTACAGATACACCTGCAGTGGTACAGATAGACCTGAGGTGGTACAGATAGGCCTGCAGTGGTACAGATAGACCTGCAGTGGTACAGATAGGCCTGCAGTGGTACAGATAGACCTGCAGTGGTACAGATAGACCTGCAGTGGTACAGATAGACCTGCAGTGGTACAGATAGGCCTGCAGTGGTACAGATAGACCTGCAGTGGTACAGAGAGGCCTGCAGTGGTACAGATAGACCTGCAGTGGTACAGATGTATCTGCAGTGGTACAGATAGACCTGCAGTGGTACAGATAGACCTGCAGTGGTACAGATAGACCTGCAGTGGTACAGATGAGTCTGCAGTGGTACAGATAGACCTGCAGTGGTACAGAGAGGCCTGAGGTGGTATAGGTGGACCTGCAGTGGGCCTGTTGATGCAGGTCTGAGCATTCCTGTGGCACCACCCACCCAATTACTCACCCACTTCATTGACTTAAAGTGAGACTATCGTGTGATACTGTCACTGAGCCAGGAGCACCTCAGACAGAGCCCTTAATTGTAAAATGTGTGAGTCATGCTTTACTTACTCTAACCTTGAATCTGTTCAAATTCTGTTCTTTCATAAGATAAGACTTTATTGATCTCACACAGGAGAAATTCACTTGTCCCCAAGCAGTTTAGTGCAAAAGAAAGTTTGAACAGAAAGTGCATGCAGACAAATAGTAATAATAATAAAAATCAGTATAAAGAGACTATAGAAAATATTGCACGTCTGGACTATACAGTGGAGATATACAGTCTGATGGCGGTGGGGATGAAGGATCTGTGGTAGCGCTCCTTCTTGCACTGAGGGTGCCTCAGTCGGCTGCTGAAGGAGCTGCTCAGCTCCTCCACAGTCCGGTGCAGAGAGTGAGAGGTGTCGTCCATGATGGATGTGAATTTGGCCAGCACCCTCCTCTTAGCCACCTCCTCTCCAAAGGACAGCACAGGACAGAGTTGGCCCTCCTGACCAGCTTATTAAGTCTCTTCCTGTCCCGCTCTGTGCTGCTCAGGGCCCAGCAGATGACAGCATAGAGGAGAGCGGAGGCCACCACTAGGGTTGCCAACTCCCTGAAAAATAAATAAGGGACACCGCATTGGCAGGACTGGCCAGCCCAATTGCCTTCACCCTTCGTGATGTAGTGAATCTTTTTAGCCCTTTTTTGTATGTGTGAAGCGATTTTTTAACTATTTGACTCAAACCGGAACTGAATTAGATGCATATCTGAGTGATATGGACACATTTTTAATACTAAATAACAAAATTAACAGAATAAAATAAATATATGTCCATCTTAACTTAAAACTGTATAAATGAATATAAACAGGGATGAAAATGACCAGTAATGAAAAAAGCTGAAAGTCACCGATAAGCTACGCGGGTCTGGGGGCATGCCCCCCCCCCCCGGAAAATTTTTGAACTCTAGATGCTCTGAGATGCAATCTGGAGTCATTCTAGCCAATAAAAAGATGTCAACCACCCATTTTGGGGGGGGAAATGCCCTTTCTCCCTCTTGATGATCCCACTTTGCACTACCTTCTCACAAAATTTGCCTTGCACTGGATGGAATCAGCTCTGGATGCGTAGTCTGGACAGTAGCTGCTGACAGTCAGACTCAAGCACATTTCTAAATGATCATAGTCATGGTGGAAAAGTACTTGGGCTTAATGATCTTCATGTGGGAAAGGGCTGACTCACATAAATAAGTTTTCATAAATCTATCTCCATTTTATCTGATGAATGTTAATTTTAAAATAAGCCAAGCAAACTGCACTGCACTTAAACACTCTGTGCCCCATTTTTGGACCCTCACCCACAGTTTGAGGACCCCTTCTTTGATTTATTTATTTATTTATTTTTTAACATGTTTTTCTAACTGGAGTTACATTCTCTTACTGGTTTTGTAGTGGTATTTACCATCCTCTGCACATTTACCAAATGGATGTTGTGACAAACAGATTACCTGGCCAGCCAAATGATATCTCTCTGTATTTCCTATACACCGCGATACCATTTGGACACTCTCCATCCACTCTCGCTCCTCCGGTTCCAAACCGACTCCGCGATTCTGATTCGTTCAAAGATGGTGACGTCAGTGCACCCGCCTTTGCCCGCAAAGTCACTCTTAGGCAGCGGAAGTTCCGCCTCAGTTTTGAATCAAGATGGCGCAATCTCTGATTGGTTCACTTAGCTGTCTGTCTAAGCGCAACCGCAGCGCATTCTGTGGATCAAGCGTTACCAGACTCACTCGCTGGTACAGCGATGAGTCATGGATTCTTCCAGGCAAACAAACAGATGCATTTGTGCACTTTTATTAGGCAAAATTCAACCACATGTCGCTGTAGACCTGCTCTGTGCTATGGACCTGCTCTGTGCTATAGACCTGCTCTGTGCTGTAGACCTGCTCTGTGCGGACGCTGTAACATAAATTTAGATTAGTTTTTGCTTTGCACGTAGTCTTGCACTTCTAATGAGAGCGCATTGAGCGCTGCGCTATGAGCAGGGAGGAGAGAGAGCTGGTGGCGCGTGTGGTTTCCGCGTGTTCCAGACGAGCGCACGGGCTGCAGTGCGAAAAACACCGTAAAAGTTTATTGTTAAAGGCAGCAGCTGTAATTAAATATGATCACAATCATCTCGAGACCAAGACCGGACACCGATCGACTGGTAGATGGTGACCAACGTATTAGCCACCCTGTTTTAGACACTATTTTTGATTCACATGGTAATACGGGACAAAGTGCGTCCCTTTTCAGCTCAATACGGGACGCGTACTTTTGTTTCTGAATATGGGACGAGTCCATTTTTCAAGGGATGGTTGGCAACCCTAGCCACCACAGAGTCATAAAAAGTCTTGAGCAGAGGCCTGCACACTCCAAAGGACCTCAGTCTCCTCAGGAGGTGGAGGCGACTTTGGACATTCTTGTACAGGGCCTCAGTGTTGTGGGACCAGTCCAGTTTATTGTTGAGGTGAACACTCCAGCTCGTTCCCCTCTGACCCACAATGGCCGAGTCGTCAGAGAACTTCTGGAGATGGCAGCTGTCCGTGTTGTACGTGAAGTGCGAGGTGTAAATGGTGAAGGGGAAGGGTGAGAGGACAGTTCCCTGGGGGGCCCCAGTGCTGCAGGCTACCACTTCTGACTCACAGCCACAGCCGCAGGTACTCGGCTGTGGACGGTCAGCGAGGTAGTTGATGGTCCAGACAGCGAGATTTCCATCAACTCCCGCACCCTCCAGCTTCCCCCGCAGCATCGCCGGCTGATGGTGTTGAAGGCACTGGAGAAGTCAAAGAACATGACTCTCACAGCAGTCCCGGCGGTCTCTAGGTGGGTAAGTGCCCGCTGCAGCAAGTAGTTGATGGTGTCCTCTACTCTTACGTTTGGCTTGTAGGTATACTGCAGCAGGTCCAAGGTGGGGCTCACCACAGAGCGGAGGTGACTGAGGATCACCCTCTCCATGGTCTTCATGAGGTGGGAGGTCAAGGCGACTGGTCTATAGTGGGCTGGTTCCCTGGCGTTTGTTGTTTTGGGAACCAGGACCACACAGGAGGTCTTGCACAGGACGGGGACCCTCTCCAGGCTGAAGCTCAGGTGGAAGATGTAGCAGAGAACCTCACAGAGCTAGTCCGCGCAGGTTCTCAGCAGCCTGGGGCAGATACCGTCGGGATCCATCCATCCATTTTCTTCCTCTTACTGGGTCGCGGGGGCAACAGTCTAAGCAGGGACTCACAGACTTCCTTCACCCCGGACACTTCCTCCAGCTCTTCCGGGGGGACCCCAAGGTGTTTCCAGGCCAACCGGGATGCATAGTCCTGGCAGCGTGTCCTGGGTCTTCCCTGAGGCTTCCTCCCGGTGGGACATGCCCGGAACACCTCCCGAGGGAGGCGTCCAGGAGGCATCCAGAACAGATGCCCGAGCCACCTCAGCTGCTCCTTTTGACATCTTGCGGCTCTACTCCGAGCTCCTCCTGTGTGACTGAGCTCCTCACCCTATCTCTACGGGTGCCCCCAGCCACTCTGCAGAGGACACTCATTTTGGCTGCTTGTATCCATGATCAAGCAGCCAAAATAAGTTTCCTGTTCTTTCATTCTTTCAAAATAATAATAATAAGTATTTTTGAAGTTGCATTGTAGTGTATTTCTTTCAACACTCTTCTCACACTCTTAATGACACAGTTATTTTTGGAGCTCCTCCCTGGCAACCACACACAGTTTGCGCCATAACTCTCCTGGAAGTAATCTGTATTTCTAACGGTACAGAGCACACTTTCAACAAAACTATTACCCAAAATGTAATATATTTATTTAGGTTCATTTATGCTTATATTTATTTCTCTGGGGGTACAGCAAAAAATAAATGACATAAATGACTGCAAATGAATAATAATATTGGGAGTTGTTTATTTAGTTGAAGCAGTATTCTTGCTGTTTTTGTGTGGCTGTTTTCATATACACAGTAGGTCTTATTTGACAGGGATGCTCACTATATATTAGTTTAATAAGGGCAATGCTACATTAGTTGGTTGCAGTTAAGAACTCTGATGCATTTTCAATAGGTTTCAACAGGTTAAGGTTTCAAGGAAAAGTGTGTTAATATCTCCACCCTCTTTACTGCAGCCCCATGATTTAATGGCCAGTCGTAGTAGAAAATGATTAACCAGGTGCCACGGAACTTTGCATCCCGTAAAATTATCAACGCCAATCACATGTGACGCACAGCTGCCATTCACAACTCACTTATAACTCAAACAGTGATTAAAGGTCTGATATTTTTGCAAAACCAACTTTATTTGACTATGATTCATGTAAACTGTACATTATAATGACACAGGCCCTTATGCTATGACAATGTTTGTGGTTTTGTAGTGTGACAACTCTCCCAGCACTTACTTTTGAACCTAATGAAAGTTGCTTTATTCATGAGTGTGGTAGTGACTGTAGTCCTTAAGCTTTCTGCTTGTGTTTTGTACATAAGTCATAGGAAATCCCTGCATTTTATTCTTCAGATTCTAAATGAGTAGTATCCAAATGTGTCTGAATGGTCTTGGTAAAGTTTTCACCCTGTTCTGTCAGTCCAGCCGTTTTTTCATTTATTAGTGGCCTGTAGTGAATAAACAGCTGTCATGTGTGTTACTGTGATTCCTTGTGATTTTGTTCTATATTGTTTTAACCTGTTTTTTTCTTAGGGTGACAATGTAACATCTGTCTAGGGACTGCAGATGAAAACTAGCCTCTAGGCTAAATCTGGTGCATTTACAGAAATGTTCATTAATGTACACTGTCCCTGTCAAATAAATAAATAACACAAAAAAGAGGAGAGTGAAAGTACTTGACTCATGAGCACTGGACAAGATAAGATAAGCTCAAGTTATTTACAGCGCTGCGCCTTACCTGCTCACACACAGGTGTACAGGCAAACAGGCTGAAACAAGGGATGGAGTCATACATTTATTTGTGTGAATATTGATTTGAAAGACATTCTACAGGGCTCTCAAGTTTTGAGCGGGGTCGTGCGTGAGACTGTAATTTCCGAGGAGCGGGGAGGGGGGGGTGCGAGTGAACAATTTTTCCCGAAGAGCGGGGGGGGGGGGGGGGGGGGGCGCTTGAATTGCGTGAGAAATGTCGTGTGAGCGTGTGAACACGTCGAATTGCGTGTTGAGAGCCCTGTTTGTCTAAAGAGCAAACTTAAACTACAAAGCAACTAATGAGAGTTATATAAATTAAGTTATTACCTGATGGTTCTCAGTTTGTTTTATCATCACTGCACTTTGTCAGTGTGCGCTGAGAGGGGCGGGGAGGAGGGACCGGGGGCGGGGGGGAGCAGGACATTTTTAACGGATTCATGTAAGAGTCTGGTTAATGCACCGGGCCCGCGTCTCACCGCGTCTCACCGCGTCTCACCCCGGGCAGTTTGGCTCTGGGCCACGCGTATTCCGCGCGTAAGCCGTCGGAGGGGACACGTTACGCACAGACGGAGACACCGGGACCGGAGTCGGTGCATCTCAGAGGAGACGCGGCACCGGGACTGAGGCTCAGGACGTGCCCGGGGGACGGCGCGTCTGCTCCGGCCTCGCTCGGACCGTGCGCCCGGAGCAGGGGGAGTTTTTTTCGCTGAAAACGCGTGGAGCCTGCATAGACTAAGCCACACAGACCGATTTTCTGGGCACAAAAAAAAAAAAAAAAAAAAAAAAAAAATCAGCATGAGAAATGCCATGTGTGGCGTGTGAGCGTGTGAACACGTCGGATTGCGTGTGTCACACTCTCAATGCGTGAGACTTGAGAGCCCTGATTCTATTCTCAGGCCATAATACTGTCATAATACCGACACAGATCATGAAGACAGAATATGATGAACATGAAAAGATTTCACTTCTTCATTCATGGTGTTTCTAAATAGAATGGTTGTAACATTGCAATGTTTCTTCTCACAATAATCGTAACACTGGCACACATGCTGTGGGCACCTGCTGCTCTTGGCCTGCTGCAAACCGACTCAATAGCGCCACCTAGAATCGGAACCCTATGGGAGTGGGAACAGGCAGTTTTTCACAGGCAAACAAAATTCGGAAAAGTGATAGAAAATAATGAGACAAACCTAAAAATGAATTGGAGCACACCCCTATGATGTACAGGAAGTTGGCCATATTGGATCAAAAATTTGCAGCTGTTTTGATTAGGGTGTGTGCAAAAAGTTTTAAGTCCCTCGTTTGATCCAAATGAGCTCAGATTTGACATGTCACATCTACAGACATAGGCTCACAAAAGTTAGCCGTTTTTTTAGGATGCTCCTTTCGGTTTGCCTGTAGCACGCCGGTGAATAACACCTTAATTTTCTGTTTCTTTGATGACCTCTCATGGCCACAGGCATTGGCCTAGCGAGCTCAAATTAAAATCACAATTGCGTGACCCCAGCCCGAATGTAATGAAATATGAATGTAATAAAAGTGAACACTATATCTTTTCCTAGCATACACATGAAACGTCAGCATTATTGGATTTGGACCAAATTTAGGGATTAAATTCTTTGCATGCACATCTAATATCTAATAGGTTTAATAAGCCTACCTACTGTAAATAACAGAAACAAACAAGTAGGTGTGGTAGTTTCAAAGTAATTTCATTGTAGTCAGCTCCTTCCTTCAGGCAAATACAGGCAGTCTCCACCAGCACTCTGACCAGAACTGAAGAAGCAGCTTGGATGAGCTGCGAAACGTATTTGGCCAAATAAACTTTTGTCCAGTTGACAAATTGAATTTCTCCTTTTGCAGTGGATTCTACCTGGATGACTGAGGGATTCTACACACATCTGCATGATTACAGGCAAATAAATATATTACGGACATGGGGCAATTTTCAGAGTTGGCCAGCAGGGGCGCACAGACTCCTCCAAAACCATTTAAAGGTGCATCATGTAAATTCCAGATGGAGGATCTGTGCAAATTTGGGGATTATATTTGTGACGGAGTAGCTCCGTCAAAGCCCGCACCACTTACCCAGTTTTCATTCATTTCTCTGTTTTCCTCTCCGTGTCTCGCTCCCCGTCTGTCCGCGCTGTTTGCTGCTATCTATTTACTGTCCATTCACCACCACAGTAATTGGGTGCACACAAGTCCACTGTTAAACCATCCATGTCCATAACTTTGTTTTCCAACTATCTCCAAACCAATATCCACCCTGTCAGACCCTGTTAGACCCTGTCAGACCCTGTTAGACCCTGTCAGACGCTGTTAGACCCTGTCAGACCTTGTTAGACCCTGTCAGACTCTGTTAGATCCTGTCAGACCCTGCATGCGGCCTACATGCTGAGGCCTACATGCACCTTCGGTGCTTGGCCCCACATTGCTGCTTGCAGCTATATTTATTATTATTATTATTATTATTATTATTATTATTATTATTATTATTATTATTATTATTATTATTATTATTATTATTATTATTATTATTATTGCGTGGACTGGATCTGGAGATCAGGACTTCCTGTGGGAGCTCAGAATCTAAACAGAGAATACAAGATTAAATGAAGTAAATATAATAAATGAGTAAATGAAGAAAATAACAACTTCAAGTTTGAAACATATTGTTTAAAACAAACACAAAAAGTATCTACTGTAATGTACACACTATAGAATATATATCTTTAGAGATCCTTTACCTCTGAAATTTGTCACAGGTAAAATAATTATTTTCTTTAAGTGCTCATAATATACTATTTTCTGATTTATGTTCTGTTTTATTTCATACATTTTATGTTTAACACACAAACCCTACATATATAGTTCTCTCAAAAGCAATCTGTTCCACCGTGTGATGTCAGTAATACCGTAATTGCCCTACTCTGTTTTTAAACTCCATACATTCACTTGAATCATTTGGATGATTTAAGCCCTGGAATTGACTATCTCTACTTAACTAAATTGAAAAGGAGCCGTCCATCCATCAATTTTCTTCGGTTTATCCGGGGCCAGGTCGTGGGAGCAACAGTCTCAGCAGGGACTCCCAGACTTCCTACAGACCGGACACTTCCTCCAGCTCCTCCGGGGGGACCCCAGCTGAGGGACATAGTCCCTCCAGCATGTCCTGGGTTTTTTTGGGGCCTTCTCCCATTGGGACATACCTGGAACACATTCCCAGGGAGGCATCCAGGAGGCATCCGGAACAGATGCCCGAGCCACCTCAGCCACTAGAAGTAGAGGAGCAGCAGCACTACTCCGAGCTCCTCCCATGTGACTGAGCTCCTCACCCTATCTCTGAGGGTGCACTCAGCCAGTCATTTTGGCTGCTTGTATCTCCCATCTTATCCTTTCGGTCATTACCCAAAGCTCATGACCATAGGTGAGGGTAGGAACATAGATTGACCAGTATATCGAGAGCTTTGCCTTTCGGCTCAGGTCCCTCTTCATCACAAGGGCCAGATACAGTGACCACATCACTGCAGACACTGCACCGATCTGCCTGTCAATCTCATGCTCCATCCTCCCCTCACTCATCCACACTCTTCCACTTGAGGCAGGGACTCTCCACCCACCTGGAGAGGGCAAGCCACGTTTTTCCGGTCAAGAACCATGGCCTCAGATTTCTGATGAAGCCATCAGGACAAGATCATCTGCAAACAGCAGAGATGAGGTCCTGCGCCTAGAAATTCTGTCCATAAATACAATGAACAGAAGCGGTAACAAAGGGCAACCCTGGCAGGGTCCAACATGCACTGGAAACAGATCTAATTTACTACCAGCAATGTGAACACAGCTCCTGCTCCAGTCATACAGGGACTGGACAGCCCTTAGCAAAGAGCCCAGGACCCCATATTCCTTGTACAGTGGTCCCTCGCTATATCGCGGTTCACTTTTCGCGGCCTCACTGTTTCGTGGATTTTTTTTATTCAAATTTTTTTTTAAATACTGTATCAAAGACATTGTGTTCTGCATCCTGATCAATGACGGACTGAGCGGTCTGGCATTTGGGCACATGCCAGGGGGGCTGCGGCCGTGCGTCTCACCTGGGGCCCCGAGTACGAGACCGAAGCTGGCTGGACCGTGTTTCTTCTCAGGACCGCGTCCACAGCTAACGACACAGTCCGAGCCACGAAGCGAACACGCACATCATAAACACAAGCTTCGATATGAACATAAGAGCCGCATGAAACCAGGCAAAGAGCCGCATGCAGCTCGAGAGTGGCCCCGCAACCGCATTGCTGTGGCCCACCCGCTAGGTACTCGGTCGTTAGCCGTGGACGCGGTCCCGAGAAGAAATAGGGTCCGGACCTGCCGGCCTTGGTCTCGTACTTGCAGCCCCAGGTGAGACGTACGGCCTCGCGCCGGTCATGCTGCTCTATCATGAATTTGACCACGATGAGTAGGTGCACGTGTCTGCGCGCACACTTTTCCGGGAGGTTAATGCGCATCTCATCCCAAGACGTGGCAGTGCCGTTGGATAAGCGCGGTGCGCCCTGCTCCGTTGGTCCCTCTGTGCTCACACTGTGTTTGAATGAGAAGCCGATAAACACGATAAACGTATGGATAAAGGACCCGTTCACTTAAAAACTATCACAACATGACATCACAAGGTGGAGCAGAGCATTTTGAGCTTTGGAGATGTAGTCCGACTAATAATAAAAGGTTACTCAAACATGTGTGAACAAAACAACTCCAGGTCTGTTTTTAGGGGGGGGCGACATTATAACATGGCTAAAGCTCACAAGAATAAAATAGAGTAAAATTGTGAAATATAGGACCTTTAATAAACAAATAACAGGTCTTATACTGTATCAACACATACTGTACACAAAATGATTCAAAGGTGTTAAAATCACCATACAAGTAAAAATGAAAACAAAGAAATAAACATTATAAAAATTATTTTCACAGCTAACTTGAACATTGTCGGACATTGTCTCATATCTTTGTTTTATTGTTTTTGAGCTCAGTTTTTAACATCATATCATGCGATTTTAACCAACTAAGAAGAGCAGCATGTGCAGTTCAAAGGACACTAGTAAGGGGTTGTTGGATTTTGAGAAATAGCTGTTTTTTCTGTATCCATGGAGACTGTGCAAGAGGCTACCTAAGGAGCTCGCTAAGCTATGGACATTTGAGTTGCTACAGGTTTTTACACCATATGTGGCAGGAAATGTGGCAGAAGACCGTTAGAGGAAATACTTTCCAGAGGAAACACTTTGCGAGAGTGAACCATTTCATCAAACGAGGCCTTTCCTCTTGTGTTCATTCGGCGCCCCATGGAGACTGCTGTGATCCTGCAGGACACAGAGGAGGGACACTTTTGGCTCTTTCACAGAATCTGCTTACTCTCCCTGTCCAGGCCTCCTTTTAAACAGACCTTTGACTGAGATGCAAAGGCTACTGAGACATGCACTAGTAATGTTGCTGCAGGAAAACTTCAGTTTCCAATAATCTCTCTCTCTCTCTCTCTCTCTCTCTCTCTCTCTCAATCACTCTCTCTCTCTCTCTCTCTCACTCTCTCTCTCTCTCTCTCTCTCTCTCTGAGCCAAAGTTTCTCTGCAGCAGTTAGACAAGACAGGAGTATACAAGCCACGCACAGCTCCACAATGGATGGACCTGCATTTCACTTCAGGTTTGACCTTTGGCTCTGTAAAACGGTGGGGGTTGTGGAAATGAAAAAATAAAATACTGTATACATATTCTGGAATGTACAGACCACTTCATGTCATGGTTCAACTCCACAAAACCAGGTCTACACAATGACTTCATTATTGAAAGATTGAAGTCTGTGAAAACCGCGGCTCTCTTCTCCATCCTGATGCATAGTTTCAAACTGAGCAGGGTCATTCAACATATCTGCAGTCAATTCATGTTTTGCATTGAAGTGAATTCTAGCCTATACCTAATAAAGTGGCCAGTTTTTGCATATCGTTGATTACATGTCTTTTTTGTAACTTGTTGGAGAAAGTGAAGCATACCATGTGATGGAATGCTTTAGATCGTCTTTGACAAACAGCTTGATAAAGTTCCATTGTTTATGTGCACAGTTAGTTCTTTGGTGAGTGGTTAGCGCTCATGCTTCACAGCAAGAAGGTTCCGGGTTCGATCCCCGGGTCGTCCAGGCCTTTCTGTGTGTGTTCTGTGTGGAGTTTGCATGCATGGTCTGGGTTCGATTCCCGGGTCGCCTGAGCCTTTCTGTGTGGAGTTTGCATGTTCTCCCCGTGTCTGGGTGGGTTTCCTCCGGGCACTCCGATTTCCCCCCATCAACACAAAACATGCTCCAGGTAAAATCCTCCAGCTTAGGTCCTGACCAAGCCTAGCAATAAGATCATGGAGATGGGTCCCCGGGCGCCTGAAGGACGAGCTGCCCACTGCTCCTGAAGGATGGGGCAAATGCAGAGAAATAATTTCCCTACAGGGATGAATAAAGCGTGTCTTCTTCTTCCTATGTCCTCACCTGTCAGTAAACCTAAATAAAATATCTAGGAGCAGGTAAAACGTATCAACACCTCATTATTTATTGGAGATGAATAGAAAGAACACATGAATTAGGAGTAATGTTGTTCCATATCTGATCTACTGTATTGATGTATGGGGTGCTTGTAAAACTTTCCTTTTACAGAAAATAGCTGTAGGAATCATTAGCAAAAAAGGATACAGAAAGTCAACAAACCCATATTTTTAGAAATTGATGAAACTGAAATTCAACAACTTGTTAAGAACTATTGTACTATTGTGTGTTCTGTGTGGAGTTTGCATGCATGGTCTGGGTTCGATCCCCGGGTCGCCGGAGCCTTTCTGTGTGGAGTTTGCATGTTCTCCCCGTGTCTGGGTGGGTTTCCTCCGGGCACTCCGGTTTCCCCCATCAACCCAAAACACATGCACCATAGGTAAATTCTCCAGCTTAGGTCCTGACCAAGCCGAAGCAAGAAGATCATGGAGATGGTCCCCGGGCGCAGTAATGTGTGTGCTGCCCACTGCTCCTAATATATGTATATATAGGATGGGTTAAAATGCAGAGAAGAATTTCTCCAGTGTGAGATCAATAAAGTTCACTTCTTCTTCTTCTTCACTTATAGGATCTACAGGTAAGTTTGAATCACAAAGCAAGCCAGTCAATATGTGGGTCCAACAGCCATTTATTTACAGACTGAACAAAACAAAGGTTGATTGGTATGGGAGAGATGGAGATGCCACTGCAGGGGTGAGGCTCCACCCTAAAGCTGGGGTGAAGGACACATGATACGAGTGAAAAAGAAACAGTATCCGTATTCATTATCATACGTGACAAGGGGAGGATTGCGAGTCGCACAGCCCTGCTGGGGGCCTGGCAGAAGGGTGCCAGGGTTCTGGCAAATTGTCTGTTCGCCTGGGCTCTAAAAATGTATCGCATATGTTAAATTTCCCTTGGTGTAATCAATTCTCTTGAAAATGTGATTCAACTGGACGCTTTGTTTTAGCTGCACCTTCTGCACAAACACGTCCAAGGCCGAAATCTGCGGCTTATCTCACAGCACTCTACAAAGACAAGACACTCCACATTTGGCTCACGCTGGTTTTATGTAAAACACTCTGCCCTGTCTTTTTAGTAGTGTCTGCCTCTGCTTCAGTTTCCAATCAATTTCATTGATTTTTCTGGACTGCTCCCCTTCCCACCCGCCCGTCTGTCACCAACGAAAAAAACACTGTGTGTTTACCTGTCCAATTGTTGTTGTCGTAATATGTTTGTGAATACTGTTATTGATTTTGCTGCACTTTTCATCTCTGTATCTCCGAGTCGGCGGCGTGCACATGTGCGCGGCCCCTCCCCTGGCCGTCTCTATCACTGTCCTGCTTGGTCAGGGGGAAACGAAATTTCGATCTTCTATGTGTACATGTACATATGGTTTTTCGACAATAAAGCAAACTATGAAACTATGAAACTATCTTAAATGAATGAAACAAATTTAATAAAAATACAAAAAGAAATAATCATCATAAAATGAACATTAAAACAGAAGAGTGCAGGGGGGAAAAAAACTTCAGTCATATGCAGCTAAACTGTTTTGAGCTGAGATTCAAACATTGTCTCATATCTTCAGGTTGACTGTTCCAGATTATAGCTGTATAAAACTGAAATGCTGATTCCGCAGACAGGGATTAAACTAGGGCTAAACCAGGATTAGACCAGGACTAAACAAGGACGCCATCAGGTGCCTGAGGTCCTCAGAGTGCAGATGGTTCTTATAGCACTAACATGCATGCGATGTACTTTGGTGCAAGGCCAAAGACTTGTACACAACACAAGCAGAGTTGCTTTAAAGTCTCTGAGACCTCAGACCAAAAGCCAGTGACCTGATCCACAGGATGCATGCGCTCACACTTCCTGGTTCAAATCAAGACCCGAATGTTGGAGACTATAGGTGACCATTGTGCAGGGCCTGGTCTTCTGATCTTGAGCTTGATTTGATCAGGACAAAATGCACACAGAAAGACTCACCCAGTAAGCATGGGTGCCAACCACTCAATCATGGGCACTAAATAAATAATGCATAGATATTTGATCAGTCCATGTTATGTATAGTCAATCAGAAAACATTACTATAGCTTGTTATTACTACTCCTCGCAGAGGTTTTAACTGTGACTACTGCTGCTACTATTAGCCTGCAACTAATGTCATAAAGTTTATACTTGAACTACAGTGTAGTTGCTCCCATCTCTGCAGCACAGTGCTAGTTTCAGGCTTGGTTTGGTTTTGTGACACACCTTTCCCACACAATGGCAGTTCACTTTTTCTAGATTCCACTGGTTTATCTCCACCCTTCACTGCAGGCGAATCCTCTAATAAATCTTTGCCTTAAGTCATCCCTGTCACATGTTTTCTATCTGATCTGTTCATACTCATCCTGGATTGAACACATTAATCTGAGATGTTTTAGGAGTGCCTCTGGTGTTATCTCGGTGTAAAACATTAAATGTGACACTTTACATGAGCACACAGGATGCCCTGGAGAGAACTCATTGAGGTTTGGCATTCATCATAGTGTTAAAATATCTTTCATGATTCATTACAAGCTATTGAGTAACTGTTAAAATCATCTGACACAGTTATATCTGTAGGAAGGAGATTTTCTGGGATTAGCAGCCAGTTCTCAATTATTCTCTCACCTGATCCTCTGCATTATTATCATATCTTATTACTATCCATTATCTATTATCTATTATCATAGGGGCTTTGACCTCAGCATCCAACCAATGAATTCACAGACCATCACATACATGTCCAGGCCTTGTAATGTGGACACTCTGCCCCTCTGGCTCTGCCCCTCTGGCTCTGCCCCTCTGGCTCTGCCCCTCTGGCTCTGCCCCTCTGGCTCTGCCCCTCTGGCTCTGCCCCTCTGGCTCTGCCCCTCTGGCTCTGCCCCTCTGGCTCTGCCCCTCTGGCTCTGCCCCTCTGGCTCTGCTCCTGGTATGGTATGGTATGGTATGGTTTATTTATTTGCACAGGGACAGTGCACAACATTTCATTGACCTTTGAAATAAACAAAAGAAAGATGCATGGTGCCAGGTTATAGCAAAAATGCTAATTTCCACCTGTAGTCCCGGGACAGGTTGATGTTAATGAAATATACTATGACAGAGATTGTAACTGGGTGATAGACCAGTGCATAAGAATAATCACATATGTGCATACATATCAAATAAAATTACAACTATCACTATGCCATTTCTAAAACATTCACACAAAAAAAACAAAAAAGAAATTCCATCATTATACATCCATACACACACTCAACAGTCCTAACCTCACACACAGAGATTGCTCCTCTGGCTCTGCTCCTCAGATTCTGCTCCTGTCTGCATCTTTCTGCTCCTCTGACTCTGCTCTTCTGCTCCCGTCTGTTCCTCTATATCTCTAAATACATTCTTATGTCTTTCATTTTTTTACATACTTTAAATGCACTGAACTGTGGTGCATGTACTTTTCCTTTCCTACATATTTGCAGAGCTGACACCTTGATACACACACTGACAGACACCCCACCACCACTGACGGACTCCTCCCCACTCTTACTACAGGACATTAAGACCGTCACTGTTTCTTATTTCTGTGCTCAGAGTACATGCCTGAATGGCTGCTTTGTGCTGGGCCTGTGTGAGTGGCACGGCTTCACTGGTGACAGAATACAAAGGTTTTCATAGTTGTGGTTTTAAGGTATTGGGCGAGGCAATAATGAACGAAGTTTGGCTGGTCTGAAGTGCTGACTGACATCCATGGCCCCTCCCTCAGTCATAGAGAACAGAATGTGTGCCATGTAGTCACAAGAACAAGTACTAGCTCATGTTATGTAAATGGCACTTTATTCTGTGCAACTACAGCCTAGTACTTCTATTTGACTGAGAGCACAAGGACATGGGCTCAGGATCAATAGTTGTTAGAAACAAAGTGAGAGGAGGTCATGGAGTGAGTTTCTTGCAACAGGTATTTTTGTTGTAGCATTAGTATCAGTTATACTGGAGCTGACCCTGAGTATTAGTAGTAGGGATGTCAACAATTAATCGATTAAAGATTAATTGTCGATTAAGACGTTGGTCGAACAAAATGCATTAATTGTAATTAATCGCTAATCGCGGACACGCGCAACCGCGTGGTCACGAAACAAGGCAACCGCGCTGCGCCAAGCTCGACTCACAGCCGGCCGCAGGCGCCAACGGCACTGCCCGGTGTACGTGCGGGCCTCACACGAGATCGAACTGCGGTGCCCGGAATGCGTAGTCTCAGCCCGAGCCACAAACCAGCCGCACGAAACCAGCAGCGGCACGTGGTGGTTTAATCCTGGTTTAGTCCAGGTCTAGACCTGGTCGAGTTCTGGTTTAGTCCAGGTCCAGTCCAGGTTTAGACCTGGTCTAGACCCAGTTTAGTTCTGGTCTAGACCTGGTTTAGTCCACGTTTAGTCCTGGTCTAGTCTCTTAGCCAATCAGGACAGAACACAATGTTACACTATAAAAAAATGTTACACTATAAAAAAATTTTGAAATTTAAAAAAAAAAAAATCTGCGAACCGCGATAGAGCGAGGGATTACTGTATTTTGTTATTCAGCATCAATACATTTGTCTGCTTTTTACTAAGGAATAATTAATTGAGGAATATAAAATATAATACTATGATATATTTTTGACTCAGTGTTATGTTACTATAGCTTATATTCTTAAAGACCCTATTGAAACACTAAAATTCAGGTGAAAAACGCCGCTTATCAGTTAATCGATCGATAAGGTGAATCAACTATCAATTAATGAATGAATCGATAATTTGCATCCCTAATTAGTAGTAATAGTGGCAGTAGTGGTGGCGGGAGGAGTAGTAGTGGTAGTAGTAGTTACGTCATTAGCTGTTTGGACACAATATTACATGTCTCTCAGGGTGGTTGTATTCTCTTTCCTTTGCACCAGGTCTGTCTCAGTGAGTCACAGGGCTCATATTGACGACTGACTCACTTTCATGTATCATGTATATGTTCTCAATACACTCTGACTATAGAGCAGGTTATTTTCCTTAAATACTATGATTGCATAAAATTAAACATGTCATTACATGCATTTTTCAGGCTGTAGACAAGATGAATTTAAAATACCAATTAGTTGGAAACAGAGATGCAGAGGAACACTCCCATTTCTATCTACAATGCATTCATGAGATGTCTCACAAGGTGGAGGTAATAATAGGATTATATCACGACAACTCCTTACAGAATTGTCTAGCTGTAATACTTACTATGGTTACTTTAATAACTACTGCTACAGTTATTTCTACATCTGACATCACAGCTTTAAGTTTAAGTTTCTTAGTTTATTAAGGACAGTGTGCAGTTTCATTAAAAAGATGTCTGCACCAGATTTAGCTCAAAGCTAATTTCCATCTGCAGTCCTCACATCCTAAAATACAATACAAAAATACAATAAAGTGCTATTATAAATACAATAAAAATACAATACAATATAATAAAATAAAATAAATCACATGTCAAATACAAGGTACAATCTTAAAAAGCTAGTGCAGGATAAGATCTTAAAATATAAGCACTTCTAAAATAAACAATCTCAAAACAATTCTATACATTATCCGACACTTAAAGTGCGTGCATATTCATAAGCGCATACAGGTAGTAATCACACGCATAATTTAGGAGCAAAGTCATTGAGAGCAAGGTGAACGCTGATGATAATAACCCCCTTTCATTACTTTTATAAAGAGCAGCAGCTGTCGAATGGTACCCACGAGGGTATCATCCGACAGCCACCTACCTAACTGGTACTATTATTTTGAGGTGAAGCTTTAGAAATAGGGCCTTTGCCAACAGAGGATACCCACCAGCTCTTCTGTGTGAAGTAACTGGAGAACATTTTCTCATGATTTGAGATGATTTTGTGAAAATGTCAGAAAACAAAATCTTGCGACAATATAATTATTTAATACTCCTAAATCTGTGTACCAGGGATGCTTTGTTCCTCTTTATTGGCTGTGAGGAGTTGACTGGACTGGAGCAGGTCTGAACATGCTTCACTCATACTTACTGTTGTTACACATTACATAGTTTTTGTGTGAAAATAATGACACGATTACATACTCAAGTACTGCGTGATCTAAACCTAGCAACCAGAAAACACACAACAAATATGAGATATTCTACTAGGCACTGGTAGTGTCAGTATGCCTTCCTTAGCAAAAAGAGAAATTCAATTTGACAATTGGACAAAACTGGATTCTACCTGGACGACTGTGGGATTCTACACATATGTCCTCCTTAGACTTTGAGGCTCAGTGTTTTTGCCTTCAGTGAGTTGTCAAACTGTTACTGCTCCTGTCACCACTGCATCTTCTGGGGACATATTTTCATATTTTGATTGAGCTTTACGATTGAACACGCCTTTTCACATTCATGCTTCAACAGAAATGACAAGTATGTAGAATATGAATCACACATTGATTACACCCAGGTTTTTCATTACCTTATGACCTTAAGAGACTTTTTTTTTTTTACTTTTACTTATTTTCACTAATCAAACAACAAACTTTTATAATACAGGTTTCATCTTTCTTGTTTTGCCTTTGGAAACAACTGCAAAATTTATTGCTTATATACTGCCCCACCCCCCCTTCAGAGTGAGTAAGATTTGAACTCTGTGAATTTAACTGTATGAATGGAACATAGTAATAGTAGCAGCAGTAATAGTGGCTCTTGTGGGAAACACATTGTGGACTGTTTTGTTTGCATTTGAGAGCAAAAGACAGAAGCTATTTACTTTGAAATCCTGGGTTTGGCTCATGATTGAGGCTCAAGTTCAGACCTGCAGATCCCTCAGAGAGATATACTGGAAATGACCTGAGAATACTCAACAGTCTGCACCACTTAGTAGGAAAAGCTCTTTCATTTCTGTTCCACATGTACTGCCCATAATATTACTTCCATTAGTGCTGCAAGTAAGATGAATGAATGTAAGAGTACTATAGGTGTGTAAGTGTGCGTGTGTCTGCCTGTGTGTGTGTGTTCATGTCTGTGTGCGTTTGTGTGTGCATGTGTTCAATGCACATGACATTTATTTTTTCATAAGGTTCATGTCTGTTGTACATTGTCCCTCAAATCAATTCAATTCGAATGTTACTTTCAAATGTCCATCACGACTCTCAAGTTTTGTGCGGGGTCGTGCGTGAGACTGTAATTTCCGAGGACGGGGGGGTGGGGGTGGGATGGGTGGGGTGGGGTGGGGGGGTGCAAGTGAACAATTTTTCCCGAGGAGCAGGGGGGGGGCGCTTGAATTGCGTGAGAAATGCCGTATGAGCGTTGCGTGTTGAGAGCCCTGTTTGTCTAAAGAGCAAACTTAAACTACAAAGCAACTAATGAGAGTTATATAAATGAAGTTATTACCTGATGGTTCTCTGTTTGTTTTATCATCACTGCACTTTGTCAGTGCGCGCTGAGAGGGGCGGGGAGGAGGGACCGGGGCGGGGGGGGGGGCGGGACATTTTTAACGGATTCATGTAAGAGTCTGGTTAATGCACCGGGCCTGCGTCTCACCGCGTCTCATTGCGTCTCACTGCGTCTCACCGTGGCTCACCATGGGCAGTTCGGCTCTGGGCCACGCGTATTCCGCACGTAAGCCGTCGGGGGGACATGTTACGCACAGACTGAGACACCGGGACCGGAGTCGGTGCGTCTCAGAGGAGACGTGGCACCGGGACTGAGGCTCAGGACGTGCCCGGGGGATGGCGCGTCTGCTCCGGCCTCCGCTCGGACCGTGCGCCCGGAGCAGGGGGAGTTTTTTTTCGCTGAAAACGCGCGGAGCCTGCATAAACTAAGCCACACAGATCGATTTTCTGGGCACAAAAAAAAAAAGAAAGAAATCAGCGTGAGAAATGCCATGTGTGGCGTGTGAGCGTGTGAACACGTCGAATTGCGTGTGTCACACTCTCAATGCGTGAGACTTGAGAGCCCTGAGACTATAGGTGTGTAAGTGTGCGTGTGTCTGCCTGTGTGTGTGTGTTCATGTCTGTGTGTGTTTGTGTGTGCATGTGTTCAATGCACATGACATTTCTTTTTTCATAAGGTTCATGTCTGTTGTACATTGTCCCTCAAATCAATTCAATTTGAATGTTACGTTCAAATGTCCATGTTACAGCTACTAATAATGGATCAACTACACAATCTCTTCTTAAAACTACTACTTGCTGATGCCACCTACTTTTACTACAACATCTACTACATTTAAAGTAGTAGCAGTCAGAAGTAAAGTTGAGAAAAGTACAAAAATGGGACATTGTAAAACTTCAAAACTTTGTGAAAGATGTTTATTTAGGAAATACACTTCAGCAAGAACAGTTTCAGTGTCTAGTAAAGCAGGGACAAGACATGCAGCAGCACCACTGTCTGGACAACCGTGCACAGTGCAGGGTTGTGTTAGAACTTCTCATGGAAAGTCATTTTAGTTTTAATAGTGTGCTTTTAGTTCTCAGTGTATTGAAAAAGTGGTACATTTACTCAAGTACACGCAAAAATAATAGCTTAATGTATTGTATATTGTGCTTGGAGACATTATTATAGGTCAAATTCAGTATGTCAAAACAAGTACTTGAATAAATGATTACTTTCATTCTTCTGGTCCTATCTGTGACCAGTGTGATTATAAACTTCAAACAAAACTCAGTAACTTTTGTCCCTTTCACAAACTGAGAAGGTGTGGCCGCTGGTTGAGTTGTGGTTTTGTGAGTAAAGAGTCCTAAATCTCCCTCTGCTGGCTGTGTCCTTCATATCTTTGGAACATCAGTTTTTCAAACAGAGCAGGCTTTATTTTCAAGTTTTAGTCATGACAGAAGAACCGAATGTCTGAAACTTTGCATGAATACTGGAGAAGGAGGCCACTGCAGTTAAAAGTGCACTATGTAACTTTTCTGGTGGAGGATCTGCCACCATGGAAACAGTTTTGAATGGCCTGGAATCTTCCACAATATGACTATAACATGAAACATTTCACATTTATTAACTTGGGTGTTTTTATTTCTGGGTATTGATTTATAAATACCTTGAAAATCATGCATTCCCAGTATAACATTATTATTATTATAACATGCTGTCACCTGCTTTTCTTCATAGAGAGAGAGCTAATTTTAACTGTGGAGCATCCAGGCAAAGCAATGAGCTCCATGGAGAACCAGAAAAGTTGCTTAGTGTACCTTTAACTGAATAGGGGAAAACAAGATAATGTAAGTTACTGAGTTCTGCAATAACCTCAAACTTCAGGTGACCCTGTTTAGGGACCAAACGAGCAGTTGAAGAGCACTTTGGTGAATGAATTCTCAGTGTAGTAGTTAATGTAGTGCTTTAATCTCAGATGTGTGTGTAGGTTTATTCAGCTGCTGGTTCAGCTTCCACCTGCTCCTGCTCCTTCTCCTTCTCCTGTTCCTGCTCCTCCTGCTGCTGCTGCTGCTCCTTCTTCTCCTCAATGGCTTCTTCTTCCTGTTTGACCTCCTTCACTTCCTGTTGCTCCTGTTGTTCCTTTGGCTCTGCCTCTTTTGGCGCTGGCGTGGCATCCTCGGTTTTCACCATCACCCTCTCGGTTTTAGTCACTGTGGTGCTTTTCACAGTGGGAGGCTCCACACAGATCGCAGGGCTGACGCTTGCCTTCATCCCCCCAAAGGAGCAGGCCACGTACGAGGGAGTGCGCGAGCTCTCCAGGCCATATGCATTATAGTTCACAGCTGCACAAAGGTACATTTGTAATTTAGAAATGTGTATCAGTGATAAGGTTTCAAAATCATCACAAATTTAATCAACTAACTGATCTTAAACTAGATATCAACACTGCCAAAAATTACATTTACATTTTATTGTCACTTTATCAGAATTAAAGGAGAATTAACGTTTTTTACAATCTGAGCCTTATTTCGGTAATAAAACAACTTGTTTTACTCACCCATAGCACTTTGGTGTCATATGGAGCACTTCCAGAGATGTTTTAGGTTTGCGATCTCCGTAATTGAGTTCTCGGGGCATATGTTTGCGGTCTCCAAATAACACAAACTTTAGCACTTTTCAAATCATAGATGCTCGATGTCTTAGTCTACACTTTCGTTTGAGTCAAAAGTGGCCTGTAATCCGAGATTTATCCATAGTTTCGAGTAGGTGAGAAGGCCAGTGCGCATGTGCAGAGTCACAGCTTATTTCACTCTCAGCTCTCGGGACCCAAACATGAAACGCAAAGCTGTAAATTATGGATAAATCTTCTATTACAGGCCACTTTTGACTCAAACGAAAGTGTAGACTAAGACATTGAGCTTCTATGATTTGAAAAGTGCTAAAGTTTGTGTTATTTGGAGACCGCTCGGGGCATATATTAGCGCTACGGCTATCGCTAATCTAAAACCTCTCCGGAAGTGCTCCATATGACACCAAAGGTCTATGGGTGAGTAAAACAACTTGTTTTATTACCGAAATAAGGCTCAGATTGTAAAAAACGTTAATTCTCCTTTAAGATGTGTGAAGAATCCCTCAGTTGTCCAAGTAGAATCCATGG
Organism: Paratrypauchen microcephalus; assembly: GCA_036785185.1. NCBI lineage: Eukaryota > Metazoa > Chordata > Actinopteri > Gobiiformes > Gobiidae > Paratrypauchen > Paratrypauchen microcephalus. The sequence goes on along the minus strand of JAVJIX010000050.1, from coordinate 3,737,374 downwards.
TAAAAGGAGAAATTCAATTTGGCAACTGGACAAAGTTTATTTGGCAGCACATCCAAACTGCTTCGTCAGTTCTGGTTGGAGTGCTGATGGACACTGCTTGTATCTAGCTGCAGGGAGGAGCTAACTATAATGAAATTACTCTGAAACTATCCCACCTTTGTTTTCCAGCTGGTTTGAGAGGGGAGATAAAGAGGCTATTTTTGTCAAAAAAGAGAATCCTTCCTTGAACAGGAATGGAGGGGTCAGACACAATCTCTCTCCCATCTATAATTCCATTCTCACATTCTCAAACCTAAATCAAAATGCAGCTTAACCTCCTGAGACCCGCCCATTCATTTGTGCCCTTTATAGTGGACATTGAGTTAACCAGTCTGTCAAAATAAATAATACATAAAAATAAATAACAAAAATACTAAAATAAATAAATAAATAAATAAATAAATGAAAATAAATAAATACAAAATAAATAATACATAAAAATAAATAAAAAATACTAAAATAAATAAACAAAGTAAATACAAAATAAATACAAAATAATTAACACATAAAAATAAAAATAAATAAAAAATACTAAAATAAATAAATAAGAAATTAAAAGGGAGACTTAAAACTATTTGACGTGACTGTAGAAGCTTGTCAGAGCTTCTACAGTGACAAGCTTGTCATCAAAAAAAAAAAAAAAGTTTTTGTTAGGTTGTTAATTTCACGTGGATTTAACACCAAAATGTCCCCGACGTCTATTACAGAGGACATGTTACAACATTATGAATACAAATAAAATTAACAAAATGTAAATGCTGAGGTGTTTATTTACCTCCAAATAGAAAATTAAAATAATAATAATAATTCAGATACACTTTTTTCTTCAGGTCCCAGGAGGTGAGACAAAGGGACAATTATTTTGGGGGATTTTAACATAAACTGGGAGGATACATCTTGTAGAAAAAATCTTAAAAGGATAATTGACAAGTTTGATCTTGTCCCGATGATCAAGGGGCCCACAAGAATAACCTCATCAAGCAGTAACCAGATTGATTTAACATTCACCAACAAACCGGAGAGAATAATTAAATCTTATAACATGTTGGCTGGTCTTTCTGAACACAATTTGATCCTTGTGGCCAGAAAGCTCTCAAAAAAGAGATTTAATTATTCTGTCAAAGAACGCGAGTTCGTAGGAATCCCAAAAAAGAACCAGGAACGGTTTAAAAATGCAGTACAACAAATTGACTGGGATCAGATATTACTGGGAACAGATTGTGAACTAGACTATGAATCTTTCATAACAACAATTGAGAAGACTTTAGCTCCAAACTTAAACATAAACACAATAAAAACATACTACCCCCGTCTGTCTGTGCTCAGCGTCTCTGTAAATCACGCCCAGAGTTTGGACTGCGGAGGAGCTACGCAATGCGAAATACGTTTTTTTATTTACCACATTAAGGAATAAAGTAGTTAAAAACATACGAAAGGCCAAAGCAGATTTTTTTTGTCTATAATAGAGAACGCAAAGGGAGATTCTAAAACAATCTGGAACCAAATGGAAAAACTTGTAGGACAGGACACAAAAAGGAAAAGTCTAAAAATTAGGATAAATGGACAAATTACAAATAACACAAACAAAATTGCAGATGCCTTCAATATTATTTTCTGTGGAAATGTGTTTGTTTTTCAATGGAATGCTTCTCATCTCTCCCCCCGTCCAAAATTGTGTACAATGGAAGTGGGTCAGAGCGCACAGGCACAGCTGAGAGCTGAGAGCGGAGAGTTTGGCCACGCCCCCACCCTTCTACTATAGGCCATCTCTGTCCTCCTACATTTGCATTAAAAGAACTCACTTTTACATTTATCACTCCATTAACCAAAATTGTTAAAGGAGAATTAACATTTTTTACAATCTGAGCCTTATTTCGGTAATAAAACAAGTTGTTTTACTCACCCATAGCACTTTGGTGTCATATGGAGCACTTCGAAGAAGGATTCATTTACAGTATTAGGGAACCATTGAGCATGTAATATATGACCGGTCTCCAAATAACACAAACTTTAGCACTTTTCAAATCATAGAAACTCAATGTCTTAGTCTACACCTTCGTTTGAGTCAAAAGTGGCCTGTAATCTGAGATTTATCCATAATTTACAGCTTTGCGTTTCATGTTTGAGTCCCGAGAGCTGAGAGCAAAATAAACTGTGACTCCGCACATGCGCACTGGCCTCCTCATCTACTCGAAACTATGGATAAGTCTCGGATTACAGGCCACTTTTGACACAAACGAAAGCGTAGACTAAGACATTGAGTTTCTATGATTTGAAAAGTGTTAAAGTTTGTGTTATTTGGAGACCGCTCGGGGCATATATTACATGCTCTATGCCACGAGAACGCTAATTGCTAATCGCTAATCGCTAATCTGGAAGTGTTCCATATGACACCAAAGTGCTATGGGTGAGTAAAACAACTTGTTTTATTACCGAAATAAGGCTCAGATTGTAAAAAACGTTAATTCTCCTTTAATCTCTCCATTTCTGAAGCAGTATTTCCAAGTGCATGGAAGCTATCAGCTGTTGTTCCTATTTACAAAAATGGAGATCCCTTGTCAGTTTCCAATTACAGACCAATCAGTATTATACCAACAGTTTCTAAAGTTGCAGAAAAACTCATCGCTCAATAAATCATTACACATCTAAACAGCTCTTCATTCTCCCTCCATCCAATGCAATTTGGTTTCAGAGCTCAACACTCCACACAGACTGCTACTTGTTTTTTTACAGAAAACATCAAACAGTTGTTAGATAAAGGTGGTGTGGTTGATGCCGTCTTTCTCGAGCTCAATATATTATTATTGCCCAAACTAAGCACTTTCAACTTTTCCTCAGATGCAATAAATGGATAGAATCATATTCATCAAATCGATCACAATCAGTCAGAATCAGAGACTACCAGTCACCTCATCTCCCTTTGACCACTGGAGTCCCACAAGGTTCCATCCTGGGACACCTGCTATTTTCTCTTTATATAAACGATCTCCCTTCAGTTTGTTCCAATGTACTCATACAGATGTATGCAGACGGTACAGTCATTTATACACATGGTCAAAACTCAGCACAAGTAGCTAATAAACTTACGGATACTATGGCTCATGTTTCAGAATGGCTAAACCACTCCTGCTTAAAACTCAATGTAAACAAAACAGTTGCAATGTTTTTTCCCCAAATCCAACCTTGCAAATAATCTGCCAGATATTCATGTTTCTGGGGAAAAAATTCAAGTCGTGTCAGAATTCAAATATCTCAGGATCCTCATAGACTCAAAACTAACATTCAAATCTCACACAAAAAAGGTCTGCAATCGTGTCAAATTTAATATTTCAAATTTCTGGTTCATAAGATCAAAATGTTCATGCATGCTATGGTCCTATCACATCCAACATACTGTCTTACAATCTGGTCACAGGCAGATAAAACAACACTAAAACCAATACAAAAACATAAACTGTCATAAAATATTCCAATCTCTGTCTAATATACAAAATCATTCATGGTCTGTCATCTCCTCCACTCACTCAGTTAATAAATATCAGGACCACCACACACAGAGTGACCAGAGGACCGGCCCGAGGAGACTGTATTGTTCCCTTGCGGAAAACTGCACTCACTCAGAGTGCCTTTTCCTTTACAGCCGCCCAGGAGTGGAACTCTGTCCCCTCAAACATCAGAGAACTGTCCACATACAACCTGTATAAAAAACATCTAAAAACTGGTTCATAACACATCAGACCTGTCATCACTAATGTTTATTATTTTCTTTCCTCAAACTCCACTGTGCTGTCTCTTGTGTCTCTGCTGTCTTGTTGATGTGTGGGGGATTTTTTAACTGTTGATAATTTTAAAGTTTTATGTACACTGTATTTATCAATTGGATTTATAGCTTTAGCTAAAATTTTACTACTTGTTAATAATTGTATATTGTTCACTGTGTAATTTTATTTCATTATCATTGTTTTTAGGGAGCCCAGTTTAAAGGAAAAGTAACGTTATTTTACAATCTGAGCCTTCTTTCGGTAATAAAACAAGTCGTTTGACTCACCCATAGCACGTTCGTGTCATTTGGAGCTGTTTGGTGAAAGTTATGTTGTAGCGTATCCGTTAGCCTGAGTACTCGGGGCATTACTTTGCGGTCTCCAAATAACACAAACTTTAGCACTTTTCAAATCATAGAAGCCCGATGTCTTAATGTAAGATTTCGTTTGAAGCAAAAGTGGCCTGTAATCCGAGATTTATCCATAGTTTTCAGCTTTACGTTTCATGTTTGGGTCCCGGGAGCTGATAGCACAGTCCGCACATGCGCACTGGCGTCCTCATCTACTCGAAACTATGGCTAAATCTCGGATTACAGGCCACTTTTGCTTCAAACGAAATCTTACATTAAGACATCGGGCTTCTATGATTTGAAAAGTGCTAAAGTTTGTGTTATTTGGACACCGCAAAGTAATGCCCCGAGCATATGATACGAGCCCCATGTTAACGGATACGGGATCATTAGTAGAACAGAACGGCTCAACATAAGTTCTGCGATACTGCTCCAATTGACACCAAAGTGCTATGGGTGAGTAAAACTACTTGTTTTATTGCCGAAAGAAGGCTCAGATTGTAAAAAAACGTTAATTTGCCTTTAAGATCTGTCCAGGGACAACAGATGAAACATAGCCTTTTGCCTAATTCTGGTACATTTACAGATATGTAATTAATGTACACTGTCCCTGTCAAATAAACCAATAAATAAATAAATAAAACAAACAAAGGAAACAATAAGGCTAGCCAGATCAGGTCCAGAGGTGTGAAAACACCCATTACGGTACTGAATGGGTATGCTAAACAAGACGCCAGACAGAAACTGGAAAACAAAGGTGTGTTAGGATAGTTTCAGAGTAATTTCATTATAGTTAGCTCCTCCCTGCAGCTAGATATAAGCAGTGTCCATCAGCACTCTAACCAGAACTGACTAGAGAGGGTTTTATCTTCATTCTTGTATTGTAATCTGCATCGAGTACTGAGTGAATTCCTTTGTATTGAAATCAAGTTTGAAGCTTTAGTATGGTGACAACACCAAACAGTAGGTTAGTATCATAGCTAAGATTTAAAAATAGTAAAAAACACAAATGCTGCATTTGATCTTCACTTAGGTCTTCATTTGATGTGCACATTTTATTTGACTATGCATGATCAGATTCTCTTTCTTTTGTCTTCACACCAAAGCCAAGAAACATTCAGTTTGTAAATCTAGTTCAATGACAGCATTATAGGTACAAATAAGGACTTGGTCAGCTGACCATAATCACACTTGCTATACTGAAAGACTTACATGTCTGCTTGGAGATGTTGGTCTTGATTCCTGTGGCTAATCTGTTAAGAAGAAAAGTCGAGCAAAACATTTGTAGTTTTGTGGTCTTCACAAATCACAAACATTTTTCAACCAGCTGTCCTTCCTCACCTGCTCTCCTCTCCTTCCAGCAGCTTCCTGTAGGTGGCAATCTCGATGTCCAGGGCCAGTTTGACATTCATGAGCTCCTGGTACTGTCTGACCTGGTTGGTCATGTCCTGCTTGGCTCTCTGCAGAGCCTCCTCCAGGTCTCGGATCCTCAGCTTAGCATCCTTCACTGCCAGCTCACCGCGCTCCTCTGTCTCTGCAATCTGTGCTTCCAGGTTGGCTCTCTGAAGGGGCAGAGAGACCGTAGCAGTAGTAGTACTTGTTGTTATTGTTGTTGTCATTTTTGGAATAGAAGCAAATAAGCAGTTGTAGCAGTAATAAAAATTAAAAGAAATATTTGCAACAGTTGTAGCTGCTGTGGTACTTTAACTATTGTGGGTTGTCTATTTACTTTTAACTTATTTACTGGGCTTTAAATGGCATCACAACATTCTGTAGGCCAGTAATATTTAATACAGATGGGACCAGCTCAAGTGAATATTGTTAAAATGCAGATTTGTGTTGTAATACAGTGATGTCTTAGGTCTTGTCCCTAATAGAAGTGATCATGTTCAACATTTGTGAATTTACCTTTTGGAGATTTCATTGTACAGTGCAATATAATCAAAAGGGAAAACTGACTTTATCTGGGAGTATGACATCGTCACATTCTAGAATGTGAAGACTGCAGTGTTAAGTAGCCCTTTACCTGTTGTTTTGCCATCTCGATCTCAGACTGGAGCCTCATGATCCTCCTGTTCATTTCTGCAATCTCGGCTTTGGTCGATTTCACATCATCTCCGAATTTGCCCGCAGACTGCTGCATCTCTGCAAACTGTACACATACAGGATTTTAAATAGAGTGTGAACATAATACAACTTTAGCAACATCTAAAAATAGAGACTACTAAATAGGGGCAAATCATGGAGTAACTATGAATCATACATACTTTATTTCTGACTCAAATGTTTCCATAAAAACAACACAGAAGAAAGGCACTTTGGCCAGAGTTACCTTGTTTTACAGCATTAAACAGCATTTAAGTTATTCCATACAAACCATAAGCCTTCAATAAGTAACTACACCACCACAAGGGGGCAGTATACAGTTGTATGCTATAGTCTTTAACTGTACCTACTAACTTGTGCATACCAGGGCTCTCAACTTTTGAGCGTTTTGAGCAATTTTTCCCGAGGAGCGGGGATGGGGTGCTTCAATTGTGTGCGAAATGCCGTGTCAATGCGTGAGACTTGAGAGCCCTGTGTAAATGTTTGTCTAAAGAGCAAACTTAAACTACAAAGCAACTAATGAGAGTTATATAAATGAAGTTATTACCTGATGGTTCTCAGTTTGTTTTATCATCTCCTCCTGTTCAGTTGCTGTCCTTATCACTGAGCGTGCACTGCACTGTCAACAGTCTGCCCAACAACAGAACAATCTATTTTCTGATTGGCTGAAAAGGGCGCGGCGCCTGATATCTGAGATTTCTTTCCGGGGAGCGGGGGAGCGGGGGAGTTTTTTTCGCTGAAAACGCGCGGTGCCTGCATAAACTGAGCCACACAGACCGATTTTCTGGGCACAAAAAAAAAAAAAAAAAATCAGCGTGAGAAATGCCATATGTGGCGTATGATGCACGTCGAGTTGCGTGTGTCACACTCTCAATGCGTGAGACTTGAGAGCCCTGTGCATACATTAAAATACAATACTGTGTAAATGTGATTATTATCACAGAGGGCACTAATGTGACCAAAGTATTTTCAGCTTCTCTTCCACAGATTCCACTGGACTCACCTCATGACACATTAAAACTCTTAAAATGGTCTTTAGTCCTTATAACCACAATTATGCTATTTTTAGCCTTGTAGATCATAGCAGCTCCACATTTAAACTAAGCCAGGACTTCGTTCAGTTTGTCTTTGTGTCTTAGGCCTGAATGTACGGAGCTGCTCTTCTGTGATTGGCTGATGTGGACAGGAGTGGTTAATAGACTGGTTTCTTTAATGTACTTTACCTTGGACTGGTACCATGTCTCAGCTTCAGCTCTGCTCCTGTGGGCGATGTCCTCGTACTGAGCTTTGACTTCGGCCACGATGGCATCCATGTCAAGGTTCCGACTGTTGTCCATCTCCACAATGACCGATGTGTCTTTAATCTGCCCTTGGAGCTCAGTGATCTCCTACAAATACACACTTCAGTCATGACAATAATATCTACAAGCAAACACACTTACTGTAATCAGCACAGTATACGGTAATCTACAAACACACACTTGTAATCAGCACAGTAATATCTACAAACACACACTTGTAATCAGCACAATAACATGGATCATCATCTCAAAGTGCTCTTACGACTTCGTAGATCTGTCGGAGGAAGTCAATTTCGTCACTCAGAGCGTCCAGTTTGGCCTCCAGCTCCACTTTGACCATGTAGGCTGCATCTGTGTCCTGTAGGGAAGAACAGTGTATTTACCACTGATTGACTAAAGAGTATGTTGTTCATCAGGATTGTGGTATAAGGTGGGTATATATTAAATAATAAATTAAATAAAGAATCAAAAAATATATTTATTCTTTATTTAACCTGGAATGTCCCACTGAAAATTAAAGTATTATTTTCATTCATAAGGGAGCCTACTGAGCATGTTTTTAGTGGTGGAGAGAACACATAAACTCCACACAAAAAGGTTCCGGGTTCGATCCCCGGGTGTTCTGTGTGGAGTTTGCATGCATGGTCTGGGTTCGATCCCCGGGTCGCCTGGGCCTTTCTGTGTGGAGTTTGCATGTTCTCCCTGTGTCTGGGTGGGTTCCATGCTGCTCTGGAGTCGAACCCAGGAACTTATTGGTGTGGGCCTAACTGACACTTATGATGTGACATGTGTAGATGATTAGTTAATTACATTACTGACGGGAAGGGCTTGGTGATATAGTGATATAAGGTTTTGAACAAAACAGATTTTCATGCACATAATGCAGAAGAACTGTTTAACTTCTTCCTCAAACGTCTTAACTCAAACCACAGTGTTTTCCTGACAGTACTGGCTGTAGACCTCTCTATTAAAACAGACAGGCTGATCACTGATGATCTGAAACAATTGGAATTCGATTTGATTGACATTTGATTGATGGCACGGGCCTGCTGGCAGGTGACCTAAGGATTATAGTACATTTAAGCATGAATTACCTTCTTCACCAGCACAAAGGCATTCTCACAGTCATTACGTTTGTTGATTTCCTCCTCATATCTAAAACAAAAACAAATATCTCAAAATTAGTTACATTTCTTCTTCTTATAACACATTGACTTATTCAATTCCTCGTACTTGTTCTTGTAGTCTTCGACAAGCCCTGTCATTTGGTGTAGCTCTGACTCCAGTTTGACCTTCTCGTGGCCCAGGCTGTCCAGCTGTTTCCTCAGGTTGGCGATGTAGGCCTCAAACATGGAGTCTATGTTTGAGCGAGTGGTGGTCTGCTCCTGGAGAAGTTTCCATTTGGTCTCCAGCATCTTGTTCTGCTGCTCCAAAAACCTCACCTGCAAATAAAACGAAACATATTTCATGGTTTGCATGGTCAGATGTGGTTAGATTGTTTAGATTGAGATGGTTTTGACCGAGGAGTACAGTGAGTACATGGTACAGAGGAGGATAGTGAGTATATGGTACAGAGGAGAACAGTGAGTATATTGTACAGAGGAGAACAGTGAGTATATGAAAATAGATACAAGAGAAGAGAAATGCACGGTGAAAGAGGACATGTTTGTGATTGGTTATCAGAGAAGAGTGCAGAGGATGGTTAAGTTCAAATGGAGCAAATGATTCACTGTGGACTGGAACTGGACAGATTTTCAGTTCTATTGTTGGAGGTGACATATTTGAAAATGAAGATAATTCTATCAGCAAGCATATTTAAACAATAGATCTTCACTTTTTGAAAAACAATGGTATTTAATAAGATCGATTGTCAGAAAACACACATTGCTTCATGTATTATTGATTTAAGTCAAACTGCCCCGAGTACTCCTGACCTTTAGTAGACCATCCTTCTGCAAACAAGACCATAGCCCCATACCGGTGCAGGTATGTGATGGGCTTGGCACTTTTATTAGTTTCAATGGTGTCTTAGTGAGTGGATGAAAAAGTTTTAGTAGTGGTAATAATGATAGTAGTAGTGCTGCTGCTGCTGTTGATACTCCTGAACACAGTAGAAGCATCTAGTTCCTGATACACTACTGTTGTGTACCGCCATTACTATCTCCATCTCTCTGCTGCTACTACGCCAATGACTATGATTGTATCTAAAAATAAGTATTTGGTAAGTTATTATAATCTACAAAATACGTAAGTCATTTGGTTTTCAGACAAGCCTCCATTCACACTCATGAGTCAGTCCATCTGTCTCCTGCTCTGATAAGATAAAGCTGCCATGTCTCATAAAGTCTACAGTCTGAGCCATACTGGATTCTTAAGCAGTGGGCTGGGCCTCAAAAGCTGCTGTCAAACATACAAGTATGTCTCAAGGTCTAAATATTCATTCATAAAGATGTTATCAAATCAACCCTTGTTTATAAAGCACTTTTCATACATGCATGTAATCCAAAGCTTCACATCATAGAAAGCTGCTTATCTATCTCTATCAAGCCGAGCAAGTGATGCCACCAGGCCAAGTTATAGGTTAGACCTGTGCAGAGGCGATCCTGCTCTTCCTTAGAATGCATGACTTTCACAGATATCTGTAACTGAATTCATGCAGGATACATGTTTAGTGTATTACTGTAGAACTATCCAGGCGGACATGACTTCATTACATAAGATGGACTCAATGTTTTCAACCTTAAACATGGGCACGCCCCTCTCAAGATGCCTGACACACAGTTTAAAACCATATCTGAATTTTAGGTGCTGCCTGTGCTTTTTAGTGGCTGCTATAATAATACTGCTAATAGTACTACTTACCAAGCTAGTGACACTAGAACTGCTGAACTGGGCCTACTACACCCTCTCATCATTTACAAATGTGTTGGTGTGATTATGGGTTTAGTGATGGTTGAGAATCTTGAGACATCACATAAATGTTTAGTTACATTTGACAACCTGTTTTCTTAAAGGTGCACTAAGTAACTTTTCTGCTGGATGTTTGACAACATCTCCATGGAGATGTTATTGTTGTAGCTAGGATGGTTCTCATTGCACATTAAACTGATCTGTCTCCATGGAGACAAGTAGGTGACAACACTAAGCCAAGTTAAAGGTCAGGTCTACAGAGAGGCAAGCCCACAGTTAAAATGCATGTTGTTTTCAAAGTGTTTCAGCTATTTAACATGTGTAATTGAATAAATGCAAAATGGATATGTTTTAATGCCGATCTGTGGAACATTTCTGGCAAAACAATGCCATCGCCTTGGAGACAAACAGATGGCAGACCCCAAAGTATAAAAAGTTACACAGTGTTCTTTTACATTGTGCAAGTACAAAGTGATTGTAGATGCATTATTACATGCTGGTAGTTTGTTCACATTCTTAGCTAGTTATCTAGTTAGCTAGTTTTTCTTTATACTCACTTTATCAATGAAAGTTGCAAATCGATTGTTGAGCGTCTTGATTTGCTCCTTCTCCTGGGTGCGGACTGCTTGGATGGTGGGGTCTATCTCCAGGTTGAGGGGTGCGAGGAGGCTCTTGTTGACTGTGACCGCTGTGATGGGCGCTGTGTGCATTTCGTGCATCATACCCCCTCCCATACCTCCCCCCATGCCTCCTCCATAGCCCACATAACCAAACTCCACTGCTCCTCCACCTGCAGCTCCCTTACCCCCCGCTACGTAACCCCCAACTACCTTAAACCCACCCACACCTGCGGCAGAGCCCATTCCACCCCCATACGAGCTCCGGACAGCGTAGCTTTGCCTGGGGACCACTCTGCTGGCATTGCCTCCATAGCCGGAGAATGAGCGGCTGCTAAAGCTCTGAGAGGGGCCCCTGGATGACATGCGCGTGGAGAAGGTGGTGCTCTTCACAGCTTGGACAGACATGTTTTCCAATGGAGAGAGACAGAGCAGAGAAGCTGGATCCTGGACACAACAGGCAGGCTGCTGGCACCTCCCTGGAGCACACTGGTTTTATAATGACAAGGGAGAGGTTGAGCTGGATTGTGATTGGCTGTGAGTGCAAGGGGGCTTGGTTAGACCATCCCCATTTTTACAGAGGGGCTGGGGTCAATGGTGTGAGGATGAAGGAGGAAAATGTGTGGAGTTACAGATTTACTTGACTTTGTGAGAGAGGCAGGACTGTGATTACATAACAGAGCTGCACAATGCACCGTTTCCACTAGGACATACACAGACATATGCATTGTACTGTACTGCTGCTGGACTACAGGCACTACTTTATTAGAACTAATGCTGCTACTTTACTACTACTACTACTAATACCACTACTAATTATACTAATAGCACTACATCTATTAGCACTGTTTTCATAGTACAATTTCTGCTACTGCTACTTTTACTAATATTATTTCTACTGTGACTGCTACGAAAGCCAGTACTGTTATTATATTGACATTTGTTGTTGTTGTTGTTGTTTTCTTACTTTGAATACAACCTGAGCTTGTTCTTATCATTACTATCGCCATTATTATTTCTGCTACTCCAGAATATAATGCATATTCCCTGCTACAGCTAATACTTTAGCTACTAGCACTTCCTTCATACAGAGTGTACTAGTGGGAGTGTGCTTATATAAGACATGTATGTGCCAGTACCTAAAGCATTAAAGTGGAGAAGTGCTGTCTGCCACTGAATGGACTTGTTCCAAACTGCCTGCTCAGGGAGTCTCCACAGCACTGTGACTCTTACTCAGTGTTTCCTTGTGTTGACTGTATCCACACATAGATCCATCACCCCATTGTTAAAGGGACCAAACTGGCACAGAGCACCTCAAAAGTGGAAAGACACTGCCTACCACTGGTTCCAAACTGTAGCTTAGAGTATTGTACAAAATGTTCTTTGAATCAGTACTTCACCTAAATGTCCACTTCTCAGGGGGGGCGTGTCCAGGAGGAACCCATTTTCTGCAATGGTGCAGAAATTATATGTTAATCTTCTAGGTAGCATCTACGTGATATGGCCAAAGCTGTCATGCCTGATTTTTAAAAGGTGAGAAATTAAAGGAAAAGTAACGTTTTTTTACAATCTGAGCCTTCTTTCGGTAATAAAACAAGTTGTTTTACTCACCCATAGCACTTTGGTGTCATATGGAGCACTTCCAAAGATGTTTTAGATTTGCGGTTAGCCTAGCGCAACTTCTAGCCATAGCTCGGGGCATATAATATATTCCCCAAGCATGTAATATGCCCCGTGCGGGCTCCAAACGAGAACTCAAGTTAACGGATACGCTACAACATAACTTCTACGAAACTGCTCAAAATGACACCAAACTGCTATGGGTGAGTAAAACTACTTGTTTTATTGCCGAAAGAAGGCTCAGATTGTAAAAAAAAAACGTTACTTTTCCTTTAAGTGTGTGTTTAAATGGTTCCTTGCTCTCACAAACCTCTTGACACATCACTAGTGTTCATATGCACCATTTGAGCACCTGCACAGCTTTAAAACATCTTTTTCACACAGAAAAGTGAGTCAGGGTGAACCGCCCTTGCACAGCCAATCCGATGTCATCCTAAAGCTTCATATAGTGACTTACAGGGCTCATGCCTCAAGTTTGCTGAAAATTAGATGCAGACAGCATGTACCTGTGTGATCGTTGTCACGATTGTCAGTTATGTTTTATTGTACACTTTCTTGTGGGAATCACAAATTTGACTCATCTATGAGAAAAAGTAGGGTCCTTCAGCTTAAAGAAGGGTCCCTATGTGCTTCAGTGAAGACTCTCACTACATTTGATACAGAACTTTTACAGAACATTGTTGGCCTCAAGGCAATCTTCACCCATCACAAAGATTCGCCAACATGACCTTTAACCTCCTTGCCCTAACCTCAGGCCACACTAAGGACCAAACTTATGAACTCATTGTATTTATAGAACAATGTGTCAGTGAACTGTCGTACCCCACAATATGAGCACCACACCTTTAGAGAGACTATTTCAAACTGCAGACAAAGTCGGACCCTGTTCATAATGAATGCAGGGTATGATTTTCTGGTGTGGTTTACTGCATTCTCACAGATGTGACACATTACACACGAGCTTAGTGTGTTTGTGGAGAGAGAGAGCTTACTGTCTGTGGAGACACACACACACACACACACCATGCATGTGTGGTTTGTACAGCATTGTTAAAACAATTCATTTAAAACCAAACATGACTATTAGGATTTAAGGTTATGCAGATTTCTGCAGATTCTGTCTTGGTAATTGTGGACACAGTTTAGTTTTATTTGGCCAATATTATATTATATATTATATACATTATCATTATATAGTAACATACAAAGCACAAAGGGAGTAGACTGAAAGAATTATGCTTATGGGCACCTACCCCCATAATGAATGAATGAATATGAATGAATGAAGGACATTTCATGCACCTCCACTCGGGTTCAGAGCTTCTGCATCTCCAGATTTTGAGCTCAGCTTGGTTTGGTCTGGACTATCTAGCTGGAGACTGCCCATTATGCTTGTTTTGGGGGTTTAGAGTCTAGTATTCCTACAAATAAATTGCTATTTGTATCTGATCTAAATAAAACAGTACAGGTGATGTTACTGTCACAGGTCTGTGGCGGTAGTCTGTGATGTTCTGGATGCCCTGCCGCAGACTCCGTGTGTCCCTGCTGTCTCTAAAGTGTTATTTTCTGTGTGTATTTGTGTTTTGCTTTCCTGATGCCACGGGACAGGTTGGTTCTTGCTGCCTTCAGATGTGCGACATCCCCAGCTCGGAAGGCAGCGTTCCTGGCTCTCAACAGTCTGTGAACCTCCCCTGTCAGCCACGGCTTCTGGTTAGCCCTGGTGATGATAGTCCTGGTGTGTGTGACATCATCAATGCATTTGGAGATGTAGGAGGTCACAGTGTCTGCTTACTCCTCAATGTCCGTGTGGTTGTTGTGTGTGGCAGCCTGTTTGAACACTGCCCAGTCTGTTGTACCGAGGCAGTGCTGTAGTGCAGACAATGCCCCCTCTGGCCACACTCGGATATGCTTCAGAACCGGTTTGGAGACTCTCACTCGGGGTCTATATGCCAGGTCTGAGCAGAACAGAGATGTGGTCAGAGAGGCCTATGTGGGGGAGAAGACGGGGGCGGGGCCTTGTATGTTCCCTCGTGTGGTGTATAAACCATGTCCAAAATGTTGTTTCCTCTAGTTGGGAAATCAACATGCTGATGCATTTGTCTGCATGATTGAAATGTGTGTACTCACATTTACATTATTAATGGAGTATCAGCTGCAAAGGGCAAACAAACGGTGTCTTTTCTGCTAATCTGCCCCTGCCCCACCCTGTACACCTATACAAACACTACTACAATACTGCACTCCTACACAAACACTACTACAATATACTGTGTAGGACAGATATAGGGCTTATTGTAAGGAGGAGCATATATGGAGAATCCTTATCATTTCATAACACTCTCAAATAGTGACCCACCCTGAGTAATAATGTGTGGAAAATGTGATGTATTTGTTGGTTTTTGAACAGAGCATTTAGTGTTTGCTCAAGTGTGCCCTAGACCCCCATGTCCCTCCTCCCCTTCTTCTCTCACCAAACCACTGTTTCTATATACAGAGAGTGAAGAAGTCCTCCAAACCTGCTCTGAGCTCACATTCTGAGTCCAGGTAATACTGTGGAATTATCTCGGGCCCAGTGTCTGATTTGTCTGCAGAATGAGTGCTGAGTGGTAATTGGAGAGGCTGGACATGTGTCTGTGTCTGTCCCAGGGCTGTGGTGCAAAAGCAGCTCACTGGGGCCCATGAAAAATTATCCAAATTGTAAAGAGGGCATATAGAAAAGCTGATACTTTTAAAGTGATGCCATCAACATTCACTGAGAGGTTGAATCTAACTGGAGGCACTGCTCTGTCTGAAGCTCTGTTACTCAAGTTAGACTTTACAGTTTTTCAGTCAGTCACACTCACCCCTTTTGCTAAAAATCTATCACCAAAATGAGACCATCAATGCTCTATTAATCCAGGCTCCTGAAAATGTGTTATTTAAACCCATTTTGTATTTTTCGTTATCATCTTTGCATACTGTATTGCCTTGTTAACTAATCCTGCAGAGCGATGTCAATGATTTAGGCCCTAAGACTGAAGTTGTTCTTTATACTACTGCGACAACTAATGTAACTAATACTACTTCAGTGAACAGAGCAGTTACTATTGCCACTCTTGTGTTGTGTCATCAAATAGCTGTAAATAAGAAAATTGTTGTGAATTGCAGTAGTAGGCTACTTTGTACTTATTTTTGGTATTGACAAAAGGAGAAATTCAATTTGTCAACTGGACAAAAGTTTATTTGGTCGAATACGTTTCGCAGCTCATCCAAGCTAGTCATAGTCATAGTCATAGTCATAGTTTGCTTTATTGTCGAAAACAATCATGTACATGTACACATAGTGAATTCGAAATTTCGTTTCCCCTCTAACCAGGCAGGACAGTGATAGAGTGGCTAGGGGAGGGGTCGCTGCGCATGCGCGCGCCGCCGACTGGGAGATGCAGAGTAGAATAGATGCAATACAATCAGTGACAATTTAACAACATGTAATGACAGAAAAACAATTGGAGATATAACATACGGTGATCTTTTTCGTTGGTAACAGAAGGAAGGGTGTGGGGGGGGGATCAGATTGGAAATCAATTAAATTGATTGAACCGAGAGCAGAGATCAGACTTTAACTAAAGACATTTTCTACTCATTCATTTCTAGTGCCAGTGTCAGTGAGTGTGTGCCATGTTTATGTAGAGTCCAGATAACAAACCACATTCTGTGGCTTTGGAAGTGTTCATGCAGGGAGGCGAAGTCAAAACACAGATAACCATTGGAGCCACAGATTTTCACAGGGAGACATAATTATCCAGAGGGATTAATTAATTTAGCATTGATGAAATACATTTTTAGAGACCCAGGTAAACAATTTAGATTGAGCTTGGGTTTTGCCAGACCCCCATCTTCATATCGCCATGAAGATTCATGAGAGATCTCATTAGTTCCTCTTGGCGCACAGACTGCGCTGCGTTGGCTTTACACAGTTCTGTAACCATGCCCGTGACGATATTCAAATGTCGAGATGTTTCCTTCGGTTGAAATCCTTCCAAAAGGTCCTCACCCTGTCCCACTTTCTGATGTAATCCTTTCACAAGATCCCCAACGGCTTCACAATCGCTCGAAATTGCTGCAGACAGCTTGGGGGACTCTTTGCTTGCTGCCAGCTTACACATTTTGCGATAGATCATGGACAATCCCGGGCCAATTAACAGATGTCCAGCTATCAGAAATCCGAATACGTAAATATCCTCCACATCCTCCAGGTACATTGGTGCCAAACATACGACTTGCCACGCACGATACGAATCCCTCGCATATCCAGCAGCAAAAGTACCATCCGGACACACCGCTTCTCCCGGAGCAGCACTCCTCCGTGAAAAAAGAGTATCAATCGTGCTGAGGGTCCAGCTGATCACATCCATATTTAGGAATTTGGAAATTTGGAAAATCTGCTCCAAAAAGCGAGAAAATGACGAAAACAAGAGAGGCACGCAGACAACAGGAGCAGTAGATAAAAGAGGAAAGAGAGAGACGTCTGCTCGCTCTGACGGACAGAAGACTTCTTCCATTCTGGCTAGAGTTCTGGTGGACACTGCTTAAAAATTGCCTGCAGTGAGGAGCTAACTACAATGAAATTACTATGAAACTATCACAGCTATTTGTTTTCAGTTTCTGTTAGTTAATAAGCCTATTCAATATGCAGTGATAGTGGGGGGTCTGGTTAGCAAAGCCATTCAGGGCTATAATGGGTGTTTTCACACCTCTGGACCTGACCTGGCTAGTCCTATTGTTTTCTTCATTTGTTTTGTTTTAGATTTCAGGATAGAGTTATAGATGGGAGACAAATTATGTCTGAGACCTCCATTTCTGTTCAAGAAACTGCTATGAGGAACAACAAGCTCACAGAGACAGAAGCTGGAGACCTTAGACTGAAATTAACAGCTGCACTGAGCAATGCCAAACCGCCACCCTCCAACGTAACACCTGAGGAAAGGAAGGCCATTGTTGCTCTAGAGAAGGACCACAGCATGATCATCCTGCCAGCTGACAAAGGGAGACGCACAGTGATCCTGAACTCAGCTGATTATGAGGCTAATGTGAATAGCCTACTCAGTGACACATACGAATTACTAAAACGAGACCCCACCAATGGGAAAAGAAGATCATTGATTGATTGCAGAAGCTGGAGAAGGAAGAAGTCATTGACTGACAGCCGTATTACAGACTCAGCGCTCTCAAGTTTTGAGCGGGGTCGTGCGTGAGACTGTGTCACAGCTTGTGTCACACTCTCAAAGCGTGAGACTTGAGAGCCCTGTACAGACTGTACCCTGGTGACGCCATCCCGTGCATCTATGGCCTCCCAAAGATTCACAAATAAGGAGTACCACTCAAACCCATTGTATGTAGCATTGACTCCATCACATACAATATGGCCAAACACCTAAAAACCATCCTGGCTCCTCTGGTGGGTAACATGAAGCACCACATTGAAAACACAGTTGAATTTGTAAACAAAGTCAAGCATCTCCAGTTTGATCAGGGTGAAACAATGGCTTCCTTTGATGTAACCTCTCTTTTCACTTGTATCCATACAGCGGTAGCAGTGGAGGCAGCAAGAAAGAAACTACTGCAGGATACCAAGCTAGAAGAGAGAACCAAACTTTCACCCGACCAAATCTGCCAACTGCTGGAAATTTGTTTAAATACCACCTATTTCCAGTTCAGAGGAAACTTGTACAGGCAAATCCACAGCTGTGAGTTGAATATGTGATGGAGTTAACATTTTAGGCTGACAAAGTTAACAAATTCACTAATTTAGTAAAGCATTAAATGTTTAATTCCCAGTTTTCTTAACAAAAATGTATCATTGAACATATTATTACATTTTTCATCTCTTGAATACTGACAGTTGTCACTTATATTATGAACCTGCTATAGCCCAGTCGTGTTGTGACACTAGTGTTTCAAAGGATCTAATATAAAGTAAAATATGTAAAATCACTAATATCAGAATAAAAACTCATGAGGGAAAATAAGGGGATGGAGAGGTAGAGGAGGATAATAGATGGATGCAGACTGAGGGAAAGGGGGTCGAGGGTAGAGGAAAGTGGATGTTGCTCTCCTGTCATGAGTTTGGTGGTAGGAAGTGAAATGATTGTTAAACATGTATTATCTGTTTATATCTGAATTCAATCACATTTGTTCAGTTTTCAGCAGAGTTCACACATTTTGTCAACTCCATCAGTTTTTTGTCTGCCAGATGCATGCATTTAGAGGGTGTTTTTGTGCAATTTTAAAGAAACTTGAATATGGTCATTCAGTTTATGTGGTTTAAATGGTAAAGTATATTAATATATGTAATCCTATGTGTGTGCATTACTTAGAAATGTATTTTGTAACATTCAATCATTCATTATCTTCCGCTTGATCCGTGGTCTGGGTCGCGGGGGCAACAGTCCAAACAGATCTGCTGCTCAGATCACAATGCACCAGCCATTTTGCACCATATTAAAATAGAATAAAATAATAATAATAATAATTGCGATATTATAAAATTCAAATGTTCATGAAAATGTAAAACTAAAATGTATGTTTTCAGATATACTTTAATTGGACACAACGGAAAATAGTCTTATTGCAATAAGGATTAAAAGTAAAAAAATTTGTTGGATTGAAATAAATTTGATGTATTTTGATGTGTGTCTGACAGAGTTGACAATAACTGGGTTTTACTGGGAAATATGGTATTTTTTTTATTTTTTATTTTTTTTTAGAAAGGCTGTTATTATTCAAAACCTGTTCCTCTGGACTTCTGTACCGGCTGTTCTAGCTTTCATGGTGTGTGGACGCGTCTCTGCTTCCTCCCCTTTCATGGCTCTGTGTCTATGTGCCTTCTCTTGTTTTTCGTCTTATTTCTCCTTATGGGAACAGATTTTTCAAAATCCTAAATTATGGAATTGATGCAATCGACTTACTTTTGACACACTTTTTTCACAGAGGAGTACCGCTCCAGGGGAAGTGGGGTGTCCCGATGGTACATTCGCTGCTGGATATACGATGGACACTTGGTATAAGTGGCACTGGACCTGGAGGACATTTACCTTTTTGGATTTTTGATAAGTGGACATCTGTTGATTGGCCTGGGATTGTCCATGATCTATCGGAAAATTGGAAAGCTGGCAGCATGCAAAGAGTCGTCCAAGCTGTCTGCTGTAATTTTGCACCACAGTGGAGCTGTTGTTGACCTAGTGAAGGGATTACATCAGAAAATGATACAGGTTGAGAAACATCTCCAACCAGAGGAAACATCTCGATGTTTGGACACCATCATGAGCATGCTGACAGAATTGAGCAGAAACAGCGCAGTGCAGTCTGGAGCGACTGATGTACGCCAGGAGGAACTGTCTAACTCTCTAGCGACTCTGCAGGGTGACATGAAGATGGGGGTCTGGCAGAAGCAGGTTCTGCCAGACCCCCAGGTTTTGTAGGTTCTGGCTAATTGCCCGTTCGTCTGGGTCTCTAAAGTGTATTTGATTATGCTAAATTAATGCCCCTGATGTAATTAAATCAGTCCCCTGGAAAATCTCGTATCAATGGGACTCTTCGTTGTTTTGACTATTTCTGCCGCACTTTGCACACTCCCAACGACTTTCACAGGTGTGTCTACACAGCGTACCATGAATCATGGAGATCTTCAATTTGGCCAGGACACTCTGACACGTTATTATGTAAACACGTTGCCCTGCCTTTTAGAAATGTTTGCCTCTACTTCAGTTTCCAATCAATTTCATCAATTTTTCTGGCCTGCTCCCTTTCCCACCCGCCCGTCTGTCACCAGTGTAAAAAACGCTGTGTGTTTACCTGTCCAATTGTTGTTTTATTTTGTTGTAATATGTTGTGAATATTGTCATTGATTGTATTGCATCTCTTTCCACTCTGTTATCTCCAAGTTGGCGGCATGCACATGCGCAGTGGCCCCCTAGCCCGTATCTATCAACTGTCCTGCTTGGTTAGTGGGGAAATGAAATTTCGATTCACTGTGTGTCATGTACACATGGTTTTTCGACAATAAAGCAAACTATGAACTATGAACTGTACAGCTCAAACCTCACACTACAAACATATACAACTCCCATAAATGTAGAAATAAATTTCAAAACCTCTCATCAATCACCGATATACATAGTACTTTCATTTCTATTCCCATGCGTCCTTATATGTGTGTAATCCCTCAGTGGTCCTGTAGGTTCCATAGTGCTCTACTAGTCTATGTGCTCTTATACTTGTTCTGATACAGCTCAAGATCATTCTAAAGACATTCTGTCCTGTTAATGTGACTTTTTTAGTATCGATACTTTCTCAAATGAGTATCAATATTGAATTTCGATACATTTGACAACCTTCTAGTTTTTTTTCAAGATTCAAGATTGTTTATTTGTCATATGCAGAATCAACACAAGGTCAACAATGCAATGAAATGCTTAGGATCAGAAGAACCGTTGACTCGCTAAGATAGTCAAGAAGTACTAATAACATGCAATAATAGTACATGGTAAGAAAAGTGTTGCAAAAGTGCAGGGGAAGAAGTAAACAATATAATAAACAATATAATAAAATATGTAATAAAATGTAATAAAAAAAATACAAGGTACAATGTACAAGGTGCAAGTAGGGTTAAATCAAATAAGGTGTAAGTATTTCACAGATTGCACATAATATGGTGTGGTGTAGGTGTTGCATGTGGATTTCGTATTGCACATAGTATGGTATAAATATTGCACATAGATTATTGCACTGATTATTGCACAGGTAACAGTAATTTACAGTGAGGTAGTGACAAACATGATACATTCATATAGAGCAGCAGCAGTAAACATATTATGCATAATGAAAAGTAGTTTAGTGCAGTATTATTGAGAGTTCAGTGTTATTTAGAGTATTACCCAGAGTTCAGTAGTCTGACAGCTTGGGGGTAATAGCTGTCTTTGAGTCTTTTTGTGCGTGCTGGCAGGCTCCTGTATCGTCTACCAGAGGGTAGCAGACGGAAGAGTCCTTGTGCCGGATGAGTATGGTCCTTAGTGATGCTGTGTGCCTTACGCAGACCCCTGCTGTGGTAAATGTCCTGGATGGAGGGGAGACTGCTGCCAGTGATGTCCTCTGCCGCTCGCACCACCCTCTGTAGTGCTTTGCGGCTCTGAGCGGTGCAGTTCCCATACCACACTGTGATGCAGCCCGTCAGCAGGCTCTCGATGGTGCACCTGTAGAAGTTTGTGAGGATGCTGGTGTTCATACCAAACTTCCTCAACTTCCTCAGGAAGTAGAGTCTTTGTCGGGCTTTCTTAACCACAGTGTCTGTATGTAGTGTCCAGGACAGATCCTCAGTGATGTGAACCCCAAGGAACTTAAAACTGCTGACCTGCTCCACCTCAGCGTTATTAATGGAGATGGGGGGATGCTGGTCTACACGCTGTCTCCTGAAGTCCACGATCATTTCCTTAGTTTTGCTGACGTTCAGAGAGAGGTCATTTTCCTGACACCAGCTGGTCAGTGATTTCACCTCGTCTCTGTAGGCACTCTCATCGTTGTTTGTGATGAGGCCTAGGATGGTGGTGTCGTCAGCAAACTTGAGGATGGTGTTGGAGCTGTGCCTGGCGGTACAGTCGTAGGTGAACAGGGAGTACAGGAGAGGGCTGAGAACACAGCCCTGGGGTGCCCCAGTGCTGAGGACACGAGTGGAGGAGACGTGGCTGCCGATCCTCACCGCCTGTGGCCTGTTGGTGAGGAAGTCCCATATCCAGCAGCAGATGGACGTCCCCAGGCCCAGGGCGGTGAGCTTAGAGACCAGTTTGGGGGGGATTATGGTATTTAATGCCGAGCTGTAGTCAATGAAGAGCATACTCACATATGTGTTTCCTCTCTCCAGATGACTGAGAGAGGTGTGGACTGCTAGAGCAATAGCGTCGTCTGTAGACCTCTTTGCTCTATATGCAAACTGCAGGGGGTCCAGGGTATCGGGGAGGGAGTCACAGATGTGTCTCTTAATGATTCGTTCAAAGCACTTCATGATGACAGATGTGAGTGCTATGGGCCGATTGTCATTAGGACAGGATGCTGTGGGGGTCTTTGGGATGGGGACTACAGTGGAGGTCTTGAAGATGGTGGGCACGATAGACTGGCTCAGTGACAGGTTGAAGATGTTGATGAACACCCCGGCGAGTTGGTCAGCACAAGCCCTCAGCACCCGTCCGGGGATGCCGTCGGGTCCTGGTGCTTTGCGGGGATTCACTCTCTTAAACGCCCGTCTCACTGTAGCAGTGTCTATACAGAGTACAGCGTCCTCACTGTCCACATGGGGTCTGGTGACAGGCGTGGTGTTATCGGCATCAAACCGGGCGTAGAAGGTGTTGAGTTCGTCCGGAAATGATGCGCTGGACAGTTCCACGGGCCCGCTCCTCCCCTTGTAGTTGTTACCATTTCTGGTTATAATACAGAAAAAAATTAACCACATTTTCACCAAATCCTGTTCTAATCTATCCATTTGTTTTAGCAGGCTGCCTCTCTGGACTCTGCAAAGGTACTCACCATCACTGCCACCAATAACACCAGGTGAGAGCAGAGTCTTTGTGTTGATCTTGTATACTCCTGTTGCTTGGTTGATCTCATAACAGTGATGTCATTTTTCACAAAGGCTTTTCTGTGTTAAACCTGGAGTTAGTCTTACCCTCATCGGCTCCACATTTGGTCATTTCATGACATCATCCACTAGCCACTCGCATGTTTCACACTTACATAATGTTATTCAATCATAAATAATGAGCCCAACAAAACTAGAAGCACTCTGATCCCAAACAAGACATTGTCCCTATCTTGCAATTACATAGAGCCCAGATCTTGCTTTAAACTGTATGTCATAGTTTAGAAAATTATGTTAACAAAAGTACAATAGGGTAAGTATTGATAATCAAATACCAACTGATACTAAAACTAACATACTCATTTGAGCAGGTATCAATACTCAAAAATCACATAAAAAATCACATTAACAGGACATAAGTTTATAGTGTCATTTTGAGCTTTACCATAATAAATGTAAGACCCCAGGCTCACATAATGAAACTACTATTATTTTGTACATGAAAATGACATTCTATTACTGAAAAGGGGGCATTTCTTTATCTTCATATCAGTACTGACTGATTTCCTCGGTATCAGAATCGAGTTTGTTGTTTTAGTATCATGACACCACTAGTACATAACTAATTCTGTTCAGCATAATAAAGAATTACTGCTTTGTTCTAGTGTTGGTAGCCTGGTACTACATCTGGGCAGAAAATAGAATGGCTGGAATTATAGTAATTATTATAGTGTGGAAAATGAAGTGTTGTCCAAGAAACCAGACTCTGCAGGTACTTAAAGCCCCAGTGTGTAGGATTCGTGGCGCATAGGTGGATGGTGCTATTGCACTTTCTGTTTTAGCTACGGCAGACCTCGAGGGTCACCCGGGCGCTACTGTATAAATAAAACGCGGTCCCGTTTTTTTTTTTTGTGTTTTTTTTTCTTTTCTCATGAAAACACACATTCCCGATCATGTACCATGACACTCTACACATCAAATGAAACCTCACAGTCTCCTCTTTTTGACTATGCAATTCATTTCCCTGCAAAACAATCACTCCCCGAGCACATGGGGCTTTTATACGGAAAAGCACAAAACGAGGTTGGCTTACCTTAGAATGCTTTGCACAGGTCAAACTCTGTATTTCACCATAAACTTGCTCTCAATTTGTCCGTAAGGATCCAGCAAATAAAATCCAGTAAAACTATTTAGTCCAAAACACGTGTTAGATCCATTACGTGTGTTCCGGCAGCATGCTTGTGTTGTTTACCCAAAACCACGAGCCTTGCCGAAGGCGGAGCTCAAATGTCCTTCTGCGGCTCTCGTATTCAAAATGGCTGCCTCTGCATGGGGAAGATCCCCCTTTTATGTGACTATATCTAAGTCCAAAAGAATACTTTGATTTCATGATGGAAGTGAAAAGGCTTGGAAAACAATGTATTTTTGAATGGGTATCTTCAATTTCAGTAATTAACGGGTAAAAATCTTACACACTGTCCCTTTAAAGGCCAATATTTTGTGTTCCAGTTTAAATTTTTTCCATTAGTTTCGAAACTGACTTCAGATTCAGTGAGGCATGGTGGGTGCCTTATTACATACTACCAATTAGATAGATAGATAGATAGATAGATAGATAGATAGGTAGTTAGTTAGTTAGTTAGTTAGTTAGTTTGTTTGTTTGTTTGTTTGTTTGTTTGTCTGTCTGTCTGTCTGTCTGTCAGTCAGTCCCTTGGGAGCCCGGTGTGGCGCTGGTTTGTGTACAGATGTGATATTACTGAGGAGGTGGGGAATGCTGAGGAGGGCAGAGCATCACAATTAGCAACAAAAGTAAAGTATTTCACAACCTCTCAAGTGTTACATTGAGTTTGAGCGGAGGTGAGAAGCCAAGAGGCAGGCTTATATAAGGAGCTAGCTTTATTCCAAGATTATGAATGGGATTCTCCATGGATTACATCAGTGTAAATCATGTCCTATATTTGTATGTATTGAATGAAAACTGTTAAAGGTGCACCAAATAGCTTTTTTGGTCTACCACCCACTTATCTGCATGAAAATCATATTGCTTTGCCTGTAGTGTTCCACCATATGACCTTAAATTGATCCACTTTCATGGAGACAAGCAGGTGCCACCAACTAAGTTACAAATCAGATCTGTGAAGAGACATGCTAAGTAAGAAAACATGTTTTGGTGGCCTAGTGGCTGAGTAGTTAGCACTCAAGCTTCACAGACCTTCTGCCTAATGAGGTAGAAGGTCAGAGGAGCAGAAGAGAGGATCAGATAAGCTGATTTTATTTTATTTTTTTTATCCTTTATTTATCCCTGTAGGGAAATTATTTCTCTGCATTTGACCCATCCTTCAAGAGCAGTGGGCAGCTCATCTTTCAGGAGCCCGGGGACCCCATCTCCATAATCTTATTGCTAGGCTTGGTCAGGACCTCCGCTGGAGGATTTTACCTATGGTTGATGGGGGAAACTGGAGACACGGGAAAAACATGCAAACTCCACACAGAAAGGCAGATATACTTTAATTGGACACAACAGAAAATAGTCTTATTGCAATAAGGATTAAAAGTAATTTTTTTGTTGGATTGAAATAAACTTGATGTATTTTGATGTGTGTTTGACAGAGTTCACAATAACTGGGTTTTACCGGGAAATATGGTATTTTTATTTTTGTGATCAAAGGAGAAGTTCAATTTGTCAACTGGACAAAGTTTATTTGGTTGAAAACGTTCCGCCACTCATCCGAGAGGCTTCGTCAGCTCTGACCTCATGAGCTGACGAAGCCTCTCGGATGAGTGGCGGAACGTTTTCAACCAAATAAACTTTGTCCAGTTGACAAATTGAACTTCTCCTTTGATCATGGATTCTACCTGGACGACTGAGGGACTTTTCACGTATTTTTATTTTTATTTTTTTTAGAAAGGCTGTTTTTATTCAGAACCTGTTCCTTTGGATTTCTGTACAGCTCAAACCTCACTCTACAAACATATACAACTCATTTTCAAAACCTGTTTTGTCCCGACTCTCATGAATCACCGATATACATAGTACAGTTGTACCTCACCTTACGAAATTAATTCGTTCCAGAAGTGGTTTCGTAACGTGAAAAATTCGTAAATTGAGTAGCTATTTCAATGGAAAAGGCCTGATCCGTTCCAAGGTTTTTTTTTATAGTGTAACTTTTTTTTATAGTGTAACATTTGTGTTCTGCGTCCTGATTGGAATAAACCAGGTCTAGACCAGAACTAAACCAGGTCTAAACCTGGACTGGACCTGGACTAAACCAGGATTATCCCGGGACATGGCAGTGCCGTTGGAGGAGCGCGGTGCACGTTCCGCGCTAGAGCTAAGAGGCCGAGAAAGAAAGAAAGCTAGCTATGCCTTTATTAGTCCCACAGTGGGGAAATTCCAGTTCTGCATTTAACCCATCCTGTTATCAGGAGCAGTGAGCAGCACATTACTGCGCCCGGGGACCATCTCCATGATCTTCTTGCTTCGGTTTGGTCAGGACCTCAGCTGGAGGATTTACCTAAAGACAGACGCTCTTTCAGCGGGAATAAGAGCGGGGCGGGGCGGGCTCTGCTTCTATGTGACTTCCAGAGCCGGGGGGCTGACACTGTGAGCTGTGGGCCCGCGGCTCCATCCCGCGCCGTATTGCTTTTTGATCCTTTGATGTCGGCTCTTCCTATCATTGTGAAGCAGAATTCACCAAGCGTTTTATTGTTCACTCACTAAGGGAACGTGAGCGGGGTTTAGACCGTCGTGAGACAGGTGAGTTTTACCATACTGATGATGTGTTGTGTCTCCGCTCCCCTATATTGAGCCGTGCCCCCCCCCACACGCATGAAAGTTCGAGTGTTTAAACGAGAGAGAAATACGAGAAAAGTGTAGAATGTGTGGTGAGGTATTTACAACCCTAAAACATGCAGAACAATTGCAAAATACAGTACAAAGTTGTCCTCCCTCGTGGACCTCTCCCACCGCGGGCCACCTCTAGAACCTAACCCCGTGTGTGTTGATAAAGTGTATTTACGTTTCAGGGCGTGCATATGAGCGCGCATTAATTGAATTTTTGAGATTTGTTGTTTCTAAAGTGCTTTATAAATAAAGTTGGATTGGATTGGATTAGAGATTTCGTAACTTGAACTTTCATTCGTATCTAGAGACCAAAATTTGACGTGAAGGCGTTTCGTAACTTGAAATTTCCGTTTGTTGGGTCATTCGTAAGGTGAGGTACCACTGTACTTTCATTTCTATTCCCATGTGTCCTTATATGTGTGTAATCCCTCAGTGGTTCTGTAGGAAAAACATGCAAACTCCACACAGAAAGGGCCAGGCAACCGGTGGATCGAACCCAGAACCTTCTTGCTGTGAGCATGAACGCTTAGCCACTCAGCCACCGTGCTGCCAGATGGAGTGGAGGATGCAGAGTATTGAACAGTGTGTAAGAAACACAGTGGTTTTAAAATGCAATTAACATAATTTGAATGTGTGGTCAAGTTTAAACAAAAAAGCATTCTTTGAAACCTGGACTTTGTCATAAGGAGAGTCTCACCAAGCCCAGCACTATCAGTGTGATGGGCTATAAAAGTGTGTCCTACATTAGCCCTGTTCAGATACCAGGGCAGTCTCTGGCACGTGTTCCTCCATGAGACATTTCAAACAAATTAATATGTGGAACCTGCCATCTTTGGGGATCTTTAGTGGCTCTGGGACTGTGCCAATATTGCCCCCCAGTGGCTGAATAGTTGTTCTGCAATCCTGCACTTGTCAATATATTATATACACCTATTCCACTAATACTAATTATTAGGGCTGTGAATCTTTCACTCACAAAACGGTTCGATTCGAATCTCGATTCACAGGCTATGATTCAATTCAGGGACGATTCATAAAATTAGTAAACGATTCGATTCGATTTGATCCGATTCGGTTTTGTTCATTTCAATTCAATACAAATTGACAACTTTACTCCCAAGTGCTTTAAAGTTATTGAGAAGAAAAAGAGAGAAACAGAAATGAAATTTCAAAATAGTATCCTTTTGTTTATTTAGTGTCCAACAGACAATACACCAGGCCTACTGAAAAACTGGCAATCCGGTTTGCAAAACTCAGCTCATACTTAAAATACAATACAGTTCTTCCCTCAAGCAACACAAAACAATAAGGTTAGATATCAAAAATAAAACAAGCAAGTTGCCTATTAAAGGCAAAAATCAGAATGAACCAGAATGATTAGTGCGTCAGTCGCTCATATGAGTTTCAGTAACTGTAAAAGTGCAACATATCACTGACATGAAGATAGATATTACTAGGCAGTTATAGGAAACACTAGCATGTTAATTCCAACATGTCTTTATGTCTGTAATTAACTTTTCTTAACAAAAAAAGAAAATCAGAGAAAGCTCTTAACACTGAATAACTAATATTTTCTCTCCATTTCATAACATTTCCTCAGTCTCCTTTGAGACAAAAATCATCAATGCCTCAGTGTGTGTGTGTGTGTGTGTGTGTGTGTGTGTGTGTGTGTGTGTGTGTGTGTGTGTGTGTGTGTGTGTGTGTGTGTGTGTGTGTGTGTGTGTGTGTGTGTGCGCGCGCGCACCAGAGTGGGTTCGGTTGTGTAAATCCGCATTGTCTGACAGGGTTAGTTGGTTCCATGGCAAAGTATCCTTTACTGCGCTCCAACAACATCAGCTGACGTCACAGGTAAAAGGTCAACACTGTAGTCTCGTGAGAGTTCAAACACAAGCACAGGGCCGCTTCTACTGTCTATGAGAGCGAGCGCTCATGGTCTCAGGAGCTAGGAAACCGATTTGTGGCCGTAAATCCGGGCCATCGGACCGTTCGTAGTGCATTTTTACCAATCCGGGCTCACAGATCGATAACCGATCCAAATCGGTTAATCTTTACACCCCTACTAATTATGTGTATTTTGTCACATGGAAAAGAAAAAAACAGCAAAATTAAAGATGCACTCTAATTCTTCTAGTGCAGAGTTTGCCACCTGATTGTCTTCAAGGAGATGTTGCTTTCCCTGGAATGTTCTGTATTACAGCATGTATCTTATCTGTCTCCATGGAGACATCAGGTGATGCTGTCAGATTAAGTTACAGGCCAGATCTGTGGAGAAGCAAATCATAGGAATGTACTGTATGTTATTCAATGTATTTTTGCGCAATTCAAAACAGCTGTAACTGAGTAAGTGTGAGAGAGATACATTTAATGCCATACAGTGGAGCATTCCAGGCAAAGCATTATCATCTCCATGGAGACAAGTGGTGTAGCCTCCTCCAGAAAAGTTACATAGTGCACCTTTAAAGCCACTGCAATATGCTCTAAACCAAGATCTAATGAAGTTTACTCCCGGTTTGCCTCTTATGAAAAAGGGAGGTTTTAACAGTTTTTGGTCACTGTGATGCCAGAGGTCAGAGGTCAGAGAATGTCTGTAATAATACATCTACATACACGCATGATCAGTTTCCGTAGTTAGGCATTTCACAGTAGCAACCTGTATGAAGTGCTGGTGTCAGATGTTTTAGGGCCAGTTCTGGACATGACACACTGCAGAGAAAATGTCCTGGAGATGAAACATTTCGCTGTGACCCGAGGTGTGACCTGTGCCCTGGGCAGAGCTGTAAATCTGGAACACATTACACCAACATAAGAGAGCCAACATAAGAGGTGAGTCATGGAAAACCTATGATTCAGGACCATGTGCCCCACACACTGTCTGTAACTGGTGACTGTAACATGTACTTTCACAGGAACAGCCCAGGAACTAGTAATACTTCAGAATACTTCAGCCATTTTGAGCTCAAATGTAAAATAGGAATTCTATTACTGTAGCATTTAATTAATTAATCAATTCATAGCATTTATACAGCGCCTTTCATGACACCCAAAGCGCTTTACAGTTCATTGTTCATTCAACCCACACTTGGTGGTGGTAAAGCTACTTTTGTAGCCATAGCTGCCCTGGGGCATTTCCAAGTAATTTTGTAAATGCCACATTAAATTCTAAATTTAAATCACAAATGGATTATTAAAACATTTTCACTTGTGGTTATTGTATTCAGTTGTGGTCAGTATCCATCTCATAAACATTCATTCGACTTTTCACCAATGGCATTTTAAGCTCAATTTCTTCTTTGTGCTTCAAACCACATGCGTTTAGTCCCATGTTTATTTCTACCTTAATTGAGATTTCACACATTTACCAGATGTGTGAGCATTTGCCAAGAGGTTTATTTCTTATTAAAAAAAATAATATTAAGCAAAATTCAGCTCAGGTAAATAAACACTAATAAAATCAAATGCCACTCCTCCATCTCCTGGCCACCACAGGAATCACACTGCCTCGCCTTTATTTGACCAGTATAGTATCTGGAGGGTGGTCTCACACTGTACTTGTAAATATATGACGAGTACAGTGTTTGTCAAGGGATATGTTATTCTTGTAGCTGTTTTTGTACTTCCTGTTGTTTGTTTCCATGACAACTGCAGAGCCTTCCAAACACTTCCTGTTTCCATAAGATTTACCAAAGCTGCAGAGAAATGCCTCAGAGCTGAATCACTCCAATAAGGCTGGATGAGTGACCTCTGCACTGGGGAACCACCAGAAAGAAGACATAAAGGCAACATGGCAAAAAAACATGAAAACTTTGACAATGTATAAACAAAGTTCTGCTCTACGTAATACTAGAAGTTATTAGGGTTGTCAAAAGTATCAAAAATCAGATGCTAATTGATACTAAAACTAGTATTGAAACTAGATATACATTTTAAAAAGTCCCACTGACAGGACAGAAATGAACCTTTCCTGAAAAGCTTTAGAATGATCTTGAGCTGTATCAGAATAAGTATAAGAGCACATAGACTAGTATAGCTAGTATAGTATACTAGTATAAGGACACATGCGAATAGAAAAAAAGTACTACTATTTAATGTGGAAAATCACATTCTATTGTCTAAAGAGAGAGTTTTTTTTAATTATTATTATCATTATGGTATCATTATCAGTATTGAGTCTATTCCTTAGTTTAAGTTTGACATTTTAATTTGAAGTAGTGGCAGAATTGGTTGTAGTAGTACAAGTAGTGTAATGTCCAGGGGGAAAAAATGTGGGTTTGTGAGAATGAATAGTCAAAAAGTCAAATCCCACCCTCCCTGAACCAGAGCCCCATATGATGATATCAAGGGGGTTTGATATCTGATAAATGAGTGACAGACCAGAAGCCAATCAGATTTCTGCTATTGTCCAAAAGCCCACCTCCTCTCCCACCCACAGTGACCCGTTTTGCCAAACCAATGAGACTGCAGCGGACTGTGGGAAGGGCAGTTCATTTGAGTTCATGTTTATTCATTTTGTTCATGTTTATATGGAAATACTGTAGGAGTAGTAGTTTTTATTTATACTTCTTATATAACAACACTTTATCTTGATGTGTGTAGTAGAATCCCTCAGTCGTCCAGGTAGAATCCATCCTTTTGCCACTTTGTCTTGAGTTAACTTTTAGCTCCAATTCCCTCTGCGATTGTGTAAATGTGCACTGTGTAACTTTTCAGGGGTGGAGGGTCCATCATCTGCTTGTCTCCATGGCAATGTTATTGCAGTGCTTCAATTGTTCCATGGTACTACTATGAATGTGCATATCACAAGCACAACACAATGTTAAGTTGCACGTCAGATCTGTGGAGAGTTGACCCCCCCCACTCACAAGAAGGCATGTTTTTCAAGATATTGTTTTAGCAATAAACACTTGTGATTGGCTAAGATTAATGCCATACTGTGGAACATTCCAGGTGAAAGTTACTTAGACTTAACTGCATTGATCCATAAGGGAAATGACTTGGACACAGTAGCTTACACGTCACAATATTATAATAAAAAATAATTAAAGGAGAATTAACGTTTTTTACAATCTGAGCCTTATTTTGGTAATAAAACAAGTTGTTTTACTCACCCATAGCACTTTGGTGTCATATGGAGCATTTCCAGAGATGTTTTAGATTTGCAATAGCCGTAGCGCGAGTTCTCGGGGCATATAATATATGCCCCAAGCATGTAATATATGCCCCGTGCATGCCCCGTCCAAATAACACAAACTTTAGCACTTTTCAAATCATAGAAGCTCGATGTCTTAGTTTACGCTTTCGTTTGAGTCAAAAGTGGCCTGTAATCCGAGATGTATCCATAGTTTCGAGTAGATGAGGACGCCAGTGCGCATGTGCGGAGTCACAGCTTATTTCACTCTCAGCTCCCGGGACTCAAACGTGAAACGCAAAGCTGTAAATTATGGATAAATCTCGGATTACAGGCCACTTTTGACTCAAACGAAAGCGTAAACTAAGACATCGAGCTTCTATGATTTGAAAAGTGCTAAAGTTTGTGTTATTTGGAGACCGCGCGGGGCATATATTACATGCTCGGGGCATATAGCTATTATATGCCCCGAGAACTCGCGCTACGGCTATCACTAATCTAAAACATCTCTGGAAGTGCTCCATATGACACCAAAGTGCTATGGGTGAGTAAAACAACTTGTTTTATTACTGAAATAAGGCTCAGGTTGTAAAAAACGTTAATTCTCCTTTAAAATATAAATGGTAATAATAAGTAGCAAGTAGTAAATAAATAGCAAAAAATAGCAAGGGACAGGTGTCAGATAAGGCATATTTATATGTATGTATATGTAAGTCAAAATAATATATAGAAATAAAGTAATAAAAATATCTCAGCTACATTCAACAGGTTATAAGGTAAACAGTGCAAAGATGACATGATGATTGACATAGGGTTATCTGTTACATAAGGGTGAGTTGTTGTACAGTTGTAGGGAGTATTATCTGTTCCCTAAGGGTGAGTTGTTGTACAGTTGTAGGGAGTATTATCTGTTCCCTAAGGGTGAGTTGTTGTACAGTTGTATAGAGTATGGTATGACTGCAGTCCTGTATCTTTCACTGTCTGAGCAGAGCTGTAGGAGCCTGTTTTATACTTTAACAGTATAGTAGCTGGTTAAAGCCCCAGTGTGTAGGATTCGTGGCGCATACATGGATGGTGCTATTGCACTTTCTGTTTTAGCTACGGCAGATCTCGAGGGTCACCCGGGCATGGTCCCGTTTTTATTTTATTTATTTTTTTCTCATGAAAACACACATTCCCGATCATGTACCATGACACTCTACACATCAAATGAAACCTTACAGTCTCCTCTTTTTGACTATGCAATTCATTTCCCTGCAAAACAATCACTCCCCGAGCACATGGGGCTTTTATACGGAAAAGCACAAAACAAGGTTAGCTTACCTTAGAATGCTCTGCACAGGTCAAACTCTATATTTCACCATAAACTTGCTCTCAATCTGTCCGTAAGGATCCAGCGAATAAAATCCAGTAAAACAATTTAGTCCAAAACACGTGTTAGATCCATTACGAGTCTGATCCGGCAGCATGCTTGTGTTGTTTACCCAAAACCACGAGCCTTGCCGAAGGCGAAGGCGGAGCCCAAATGTCCTTCTGCGGCTCTCGTATTCAAAATGGCTGCCTCTGCATGGGGAAGATCCCCCTTTTATGTGACTATATCTAAGTCCAAAAGAATACTTTGATTTCATGATGGAAGTGAAAAGGCTTGGAAAACAATGTATTTTTGAATGGGTATCTTCAATTTCAGGGTAAAAATCTTACACACTGTCCCTTTAAGATACACTCTATTATAAGCTAAGAGAAATTGGTGTGCTGTCGAACAATGACTCCTCATACTGTGAGCCAGGAACTTGTCCAAGAGTACTTTTATTACTATTTATTAATTAGAATGGTGTTGCACAGTACCTTTTCCACTATGAGTGCTAATTTTCTTCCAACTCTGATAAACCAATGCACGGTTTGCAATAATCATGTGTGTTTTTTATTAGTGAACTTCCTGTGTGAGTTTCCATGGCAGCAGCTAATCCACCCACCCTCCACCAATAGTCCTGTTTTGTCTCAGATTTAACCTGGAATGAAACCAAAATTAAAGCATTAGAATACGAATGACAACAGTCTCCAAATGTGTTGCTTAATAACCAATAATGAACCTTTTCCACTGTGATAATCATGATTTTTCATATGACTTTAAAAAAGTGTTTTGGACACACTCAAACATAGACTACTCGTCATGTGTTTTGAGTCATGCCCAACCAGTTCAGTTCCTCTTTCGTCCCAGATGAACTTTTATAGTTGTTCTGCCTTTTTCCTCTGCAGCTTAACCCTCCCAAAAGACTGGCCCACATAATAGTGTTTAAATGTGAGGAGTGATTGTGTAAACTGTGAGAAAGAGTGAAATCTGACCCGTTTCCTGTCTTAAATGAGCAGGTAAAGAAAAGTACTTTGGATGGCTCCACTGTTAGATGAAGCTCACTTTAATTCCCCATACACCATTTTACTGTGGGGTAGGACTGTGCATAAAGGGTGTGGTGGCATACATGCTACCATAAATCACATTATCAGATCAACTTTGTGAGACATCAACTGTAAAGCAACACTATGTTCTGTTTTTCTGAATATGTAAGTTATTGTGGGCGGCAACCATTATTGATTATTAATGTAATTATTATTGTTTTTATTAGTTGTTTAGCTGGGGAAATACCTAACCTGGCTCACACCACATTGATGTGCTCCACTCTGAATATAGAGTTCTACACATTATCAGTCTGAATGGCTATCACTGAAAGAAATTGGAAAAGGCAGAGCATCATGAAAACAATTTAAATCTGATTTGGTTGACACATCACAACAGCAGAACAAGATGAAAAATCAAACCTTTGTTACATCCAATTTGTTACACAAATACACAAAGCACTCTGCATACACCTCTGCACGTTTCTTCACATTTGCCCACTGACTCACTGACTTTGGGAACTCACAAATATCACAAGAATCCATCTTGTTGTGTACGAAATACAAGTTAATATAATATTTTTTATGAAATTTTATTCGATTTGAGCTAAAAAAAAAAAAGAAAAAAAAAAAAGAAAAAAAAAAAAGATGCAACTTGATCATCTTTTTTTTTTATTACTTAATTAATGGACAATTATCTCAATAATCAGTTATATCAGTAATTCTTTGGATGCAGCACCAATACTGAAACATGAGCTGGATTGAGTATCGTTCCATGGTATCAGTTAAGCCAATATCCTTGGATGTAATAAGACTAGGTTGCGTGAAAAGTCCCTCAGTCGTCCAGGTAGAATCCATGATAAAAGGAGAAGTTCAATTTGTCAAATGTCAAATTCAATTTGTCCGTCATTAAACAGAAATGGGGGAGTTAGACATAACTTGTCTCCCATCTATAATTCCATTCTTAAACCACGTCAAAACAGACAAAGAAACATTAGGGCAGACGACCCAGGGCAGAGGGGTGGAGAGGGTCGTTAGACGTTGAATAGGGGGTCGTAACTAGTCGCCAGAGTAATTTGGAAAACAAAGAGACAGATTAGGGGGGTTCGTTTTCAGAGCTTTTTCAGTGTAGGACGCGCCTCCTGGCAGCTAGATATAAGCAGTGTCTAACCAGTACAATAACCAGAGCTGACGAAGCCTCTCGGATGAGCGGCGAAACGTTTTCAACCAAACAAACTTTGTCCAGTTGACAAATTGAACTTCTCCTTTTATCATAAGACTAGGTTGATTTTGGCCTAGAACATCTCATAATGTTTAAACTTTTCTTCATATGAAGATGATCCTTTATGATGTGAAAGAGAAATAACAGTTACAGAACAGTGCTGGGTTTTTTTCTCTGATAAGTTAAGGGAAAAAAGTACCATTTTCCATTTCTAAACTGGTAATGTATCGATATGAGTATTTGGAAATGACAAAGCTGCATTGGTTTATCTCTAATTGCTTTAAATTGATTTTGGCATGGAAAAGGTTACACACACAAGCACACAATAATCTGATTGTAGCAAAAGTCTTGTAGTACAAAGCTCTGAGTTTTGAAGTACTTATAGTTTCTTATTTCCCTGTTGTGTGCAGCTGAGATGTGGGCAGGTCACATGTCTTTGAAGATGAAGATTTGTGTAGTTTCAGTATTGTAGATTTTCCTTTTGGCGTTTCATATAAACCCACATAATCCTGCTTCTGTCGACCTGTCTGTGTTTGTTGTGAGAATTACTTTACAGGCTATAATAAACCTCTTATGTAATGAAACAAGGGTGCACTGATGCTGGGTCAGTCCTGAGTTTGCATGGTCTCCCTGTGTCTGGGTAAGTCTGCTTCAGCTGCTGCACATCCCTCTATAAACATGTCGGATAGGATGCCTTTAATGACATCACAACATTGTGAACAGTCCTGAGTTTAACCTGAGCTGAGACAGGTCAGAAGAGTTTGCTGTAACTGTCAGATGCAGATTTGTTGAGCTGGTTTATGGTTCATATCTCTGTAATTCCACATGAAACAAAAACTGGCACAAAGCTCAGCGTCTTTTCTGTCAGGAGAAATAAACTAAAGTGAAATAATTGTTTCATAATATCTTCAGAAAGTGGTGGCATTTTTAACTCCAAAGACGTGAGTTGTCAGTTGAAAGGACTTTAAGCCATAAGATTCATATATTAATATCTTACATTTACATTACTTTTACATGAGTACAATGTTTGTCTACTCTACCGCCTCTGATCATTTCAGTTCCAACTGAAGCACTATCAGAGCAGTCTTTATAGAGTACATCAGCAGCAGCTGGTGTAACTCTCATCACTTAAGACACACTTTTATGTTTTATTTCATCTTGTCTGTAACTTCAGCTCTTCAAAGTTCTTCAGTTTGTAAAAGCTTCAGGCCTTCAAACCCCTCTGTTTATAGGTGTTAAGATCCTCATCCAGCTGAAAAGAAAGCCTCTGTTTATTGTAAACCCTATCAGTCAATATTGACATGTACTCACTCACGACCTTTCCTGACCGTGTAGTTCACACTCTTAGTAGAACATGTTAAAGGTGATTGAATCTGTGTTGAAGAGGATTTCACACAGCCTTTTGAGAGGATTTCACACAGCCTTTTGTAAACGACTCTATCTTTTGTGTTTTGATGAGATTCAGTGGAAGTGATAGGAAACCAGGTCATCCTTTTTCTGTCCAGCGGCCTGAGAGCCAAATATCAGTTTACCTTTGCACTCCACCCACTCTGTTTGTGCTCAGATGATTGTTCTTTATGAGATTGTGTTACTATAAACACACATACACATAAAGCAGCACACTGATATTAGGACATACATTAATTAGTCTTTTGTACAGCTGCTGTGCTTGTACGTACAGATTATAGCAGTAGTAGTAGCAGTACTACAGTAGTAGTAGTGGTGAATTGTGATTCATTCGGATGTGCAGCCATCTTGGTAGTATTACGCGCTCAAAATTACATGTGTTTAAATAGCAACTGAGCTCAGTTGGTAGAGCTCTTGACGGGCTGACCGTGTGTGATCCCACAGATGAGCTCTGCCGTTGTGTCCTTGGGCAAGACACTTAGCCCCACCTCGCCCCCAGTGTCTGCGGACACTGGTAGCCCCCATGGCAGAAGATACATCAAGGCCTGTTGTGACGTGAGCTGTCCTCCTGTGGACCCACCACCCGCGGGAGTGTTCATGGGGGCTGGTGCATTGTGGTCTGGGCGGCAGATCTGCTTGGACTGCTGCCCCCGGGACCCAGACGGAAAAGCGGAAGAAGATGGATGGATGGATGGATGGATAGATAGCAACCATGCAGAAAAAAAATCCAAATTTCATGAGAAACCTTCCACATCGGAATCCAAAAGTTCTGACACAGTTGACCAGCTGTATAGAGATAAGTTGGATGCCAAAGAAAAGAAGCGTTATATGAAAAAAAAATTCAAATTAATTGGGCAAGAAGATCCGTATGAGATGGATACAAGTTTGTTCAATGACAGCAGCGATTTGTTGATTCTGCCTGTTGTAAGCTCTCCCGACATTGTCAACTACCTGGTCTTCTCCCCAAGCCCATATACAGCACAAGACCTTAAAGGAAAAGTAACATTTTTTTACAATCTGAGCCTTCTTTCGGCAATAAAACAAGTAGTTTTACTCACCCATAGCAGTTTGGTGTCAATTGGAGTGGTATCGCAGAAGTTATGTTGTAGCCGTTCTGTTCTACTAATGATC
Source organism: Paratrypauchen microcephalus (assembly GCA_036785185.1). NCBI lineage: Eukaryota > Metazoa > Chordata > Actinopteri > Gobiiformes > Gobiidae > Paratrypauchen > Paratrypauchen microcephalus. The sequence goes on along the minus strand of JAVJIX010000050.1, from coordinate 3,698,944 downwards.
CCGTATCCGTTAGCGTGAGTGCTCGGGGCACTGCTTTGCGCTCTCCAAATAACACAAACTTTAGCACTTTTCAAATCACAGAAGATCGCTGTGTCAGGGTAGACTTTTAGTAGATTCCAAAACGTCCTGAAACCCGATATCGCAACAGAAAAGTAAAGTTCAAAGCGGTGTTAGCTTCTTTTGGACTAGCGGTGTTTACAAAACAGCTGAGTTCACGCATGCGCACTGTCCTCTCTGATGACGTCATCAAATGAAACTATAGCTGGATATCGGGTTTCAGGCCGTTTTGGAATCCACTAAAAGTCTACCCTGACACAGCGATCTTCTGTGATTTGGAAAGTGCTAAAGTTTGTGTTATTTGGAGAGCGCAAAGTAATGCCCCGAGCATATGATACGAGCACCATGTTAACGGATACGGGATAATTAGTAGAACAGAACGGCTCCAACATAACTTCTGCGATACCACTCCAATTGACACCAAACTGCTATGGGTGAGTAAAACTACTTGTTTTATTGCCGAAAGAAGGCTCAGATTGTAAAAAAACGTTACTTTTCCTTTAAGAGCTCTAAAGGTCTGGAGGCAACAACCAGTTTGTTTGTGGCTGGGTACGAGAGCGTAAAGTGCAGAATATTGGAGACAAGCGTATTGTGATAGCAAATGTAGGCATACTTGTATTACATCTGTAACATGTTTAAGTACTATTGCTTTTTATTATTCAAGTTTTGCAAAGATTAAAATATTAACATTGTAATACAATTTACTGTAGGGGCTAATGAAGCAAATGAATATGTACTGTACATGTACAAGTATTTACAACAAACATTTATGCCTTGGATCTAGTTTAGTCGGTGTTTGTTTATGTAAACATGGTCGCTAGAAATTGGTTCAAAATTAGCAATCACAATGCACAGTATGAAATACCTACCGGCTGCGAAATGAGCTGAGCATATGCGAATGTTGTTGAGATTTTTCCCATCCAAGTTCTGTTGAAGACTGACGATCCACAATCGCCTCCTTTCCTTTGATAATTGCTCTGTCTATTCACCCTGGTCGGTCACTACTTTAGGTAAACAATAGAACTGCAGGTGTTTTTCTCTGTCAGTTCTATTGTGACAGCCTAGGACTGCACAATGCTTGAATACAGGGGGTCCTCGGGTTACGACGGTCTCGGGTTGCGACGTTTCGTGGTTACGAACGCGCCCCCATTAAAAAAAATATGTATATATTACGCGTCATTCCGTCTTACGCGGTTTAGCGTGGTAAGAGATGTAAACAAACGCGAACGGCGCGCGGCGCACGGCGCAAGAATACGCTCTGTTGTGGTTGTAGGGAGAAGAAGACAGCCTCATGTGCGTGCCCAATGTGGGCGGAAGTACCTGATGTGGGCTCTGATCTGCTCCTATGATAGCGGCAGTGATAACCAAGCAGCGTAGTGGTCTAATTATTGAGATGGAAAGGTTATTGGTGCTTTGGTTGGAAGATCAAAGGCAAAATCCAGTTTACGACGAAATTCGGGTTACGACGCGTCTTAAGAACGGATCAACGTCGTAACCCGAGGACCCCCTGTATTGTGCTTTTTTTTTTTTTTCAACTTTGCAGCATAAATGCACTGTTCACAGTGCTTCGAATCCTACCAAAATGGCCGACTTCCGGATTTATGACGTCACGTGAAAACGCTTTATAGTGGTAGTAGTAGAAGTAGTTGGATGTTGTAGACAGGATTGTAGTAGTAGTAACACAACCAAATGGCCACCATAATTAATTTGCACTTTATCTTAAAAATGCACCGTGTGATCAGCCCTGTCTCTGTTTAGACTGTAGGCTTCAGTGCATTTGAGTGGTCAGTTTAAGGGCAGTTTGTTTTGGGCTGCTCTCACCACAGACTCTGAACTATGCAGTAATCATTTTTGCCTTTTAGGGAGAAACCAGAGAGATGTTTGTGCCATGCCATGCTCCCTGAACTGTGCCCAAACTTTGTAAATCTCTGAATCAGAGCCACATTGGAGCTTTCAGCATTAAAAATAATCACAATCAACCAAAATATAGAAATGAAATCTACAGAACTGACACTATGTTGCCCTAATCGTCATAGTGGCATTTCACCATAGTAAACAATCGATGTACCTTTGAACGGCTATGCAGAATAGTATGTACGATGTTTTTCAGACTACCTGCTCAGCATTCAAACCTCAAATGCACAACAATGCAGGATTACTCAAACATGCATGAATCAGTCAATCAAAATACAACTTACAACATACATACAACAGTGTTTTTCAGAGGAATTTCAATTTTTCAAACATTTAAAACTGATGTTATAAAGTGTAATGTGCTTCTATTATGAGTTAAGCATAGTTGTCACAGTACATCATGTACAAAGTAAATTATACATCTCATAGTTTGAGGTCCACAAGAGAAACTGCTGAATAAACCACTTTGCTTTGTTTGTCTTTCTGTCAAACAGCCCGCATTTGTGTTGTAATGTGACAACCAGATGTTGCCGAAGCTAGCTCCAAGTAGAAGTAGTAAAGTAAGTAGCAGAAGAAGAAGTAGTAGTAACTTCAATAATAGCAGTAGTACCATCAGTGAACGTTTGTAGGTCAATGGGAAAAATAAGCTCTTATGTGACAAAAGCAGGTTTTTGTGTAAAGTGATACGTGAGCCTGAGCCATTGTCTCAAATAGACTATAAATCACACCCTATATACTTCAGTTTATATAGCTTACAAGTATTCAGAGTACAGAAGTAGTTGTAGTTTATTTAGTAGTAATTAAGTAGTACTAGCAATACTTTAGTGTCTTTTATGTTTTGATTTGAATCTGCAGATACTTCTGTTTGATATGCTGTTTGAATAGGACTTTTTTAGTAGTAATAGTACTGGCAGTGTGTATGTGTTTTGCATAAGCTGCTCGGTGATATTCAAAGTATGTCTGAATCCAGTAATAGTGCTTGTAAGTGTAGGAGTTGCAAGTTGCTGTAGTTGTAGTATCAGAAGTTTGAATGAGCACATGATTTAGTGTGTAAAATAAAGGTTAGTTTCAATATTTTTTTAATACTTATGTGAATTATATTTGGAATCCAACATGATGACTTTAGTTGCCCTCTCATACAGCAGTGCATTGTTTCATGTGTGTTTTGCATATGTTGCCTGGTGATATGTTGAAAGCAGCCTCATGTTGCTGTGGGCAGGAGGGAGGGGTCCGTGGGGCTCCTCTGAAGTGGGCTGGTCCTAAACTCTCTATAAGTTCCCTGTTTCCTCCCTTTGGCTCCTCTCTGCTGTGACTGAGCACACTGCCTCTGCTGCCTCTGCTACAGCTGACATTACATCCTCATTGTGCCTGTTTTGCCGGACATCAAAATGAGTCTGAATTTCAGGTCCAACTCCATGGCTTTCAGCAGGTCTGCTCCACAGTACAGGGCAGCCAGCATCTACGGAGGGGCCGGGGGCAAGGGGACCCGGGTGTCCTCTGCCTCTGCCTCCTCTCTCCGCTCTGGCGCCCCAATGATCTCCGCAACATCCAGCTACAAAGTGAGCAGCGGTCTAGGAGCAGGACTGGGTGGAGGTAGGAGTCTAAATATCAACCTCTAGTTCTTTATATACATCATTGTGGGTGTGACATTGTGAAAGCTGTTTTTATTTAGTTAAAGGTGGACTATGTATCTTTTCTGGACCACCACCTGTTTGTCTCCATAGAGATGTTATTGCTGAGAATGTTCCACAGTATGACACTAAACAATTTCCATGGAGACAATTAGGTGATGAGGTTACAGGTCAAATCTGTACAGAGGTGACCCCACTCACCGTAATAATGCATGTTATTTTCCAAGGTTTTCTTGAGCAAAAATAGATATGTTTAATGCCATACTGTGGAACATTCCAGACAGAGAAAAAAGCGACATATTGAGACCAGAAGGCAGCATACCCTTTGCAGAAAAGTTACATAGTATATCTTTAATCTAATGCTCTCTGCAGATAATAAACTTCTCCTTGGTTTTGCTATCCCAGTAGTTTATTCCTCTTTTTTTATTGTGCATCAAAGTAGTGATTTTTTACTTGATAGGAGTGATAGTGTAATGATTTATGTGACAGTTTGCATGGAAATTAAATGAGTGGCAATAGTAGTAGAGGAAATATTTTCTGAAAGATTCAGATTCAGAACTTTTATTATCATATGCGCAGTAAAGAAACACGTTTCCCTGTACAATGAAATTCTTATTTTGCTGCCCACACTAGATGCCAAGAGTATGCAAAAAAATTAAAATAGATAAATAAGATAAAGAGAAGCACGTTAAAAATAATCAATTCTTCAATAGTTTTAAAATGCATTTATACTTTGTGGTGGCTCCTCCAGGTGTGGGTATGGGGGCTGGGGGGATGGCCATGTCCGGAAGCGGAGGCTCCATCATGGGGAACGAGAAAGGAGCCATGCAGAACCTGAACGACCGCTTGGCCAACTACCTGGAGACCGTAAGGAACCTGGAACGGGCCAATAAGGAACTGGAGCTGCAGATCCGACAGGCGCTGGAGAAGGGTGGACCTGACCTGAGGGAGTACAGCAAGTACGAGCCAATCATAGAAGACCTGCGCAGAGAGGTGAGTGAGGAGGAGGGGCTTAAAGTGGAATTAAACACTTAGGGCCAATCCCATTTCTAAATCTACCCCTTGCCCCTTGAAACTGAGCAACAAGGGGTAGGGGTTGAAAGTCAACCCCTACGAATTGGGGCACCCCTTCAATAATCACATACATCATCAGTAGTGTACTCCAGCGTTTACAAAAGCAGACACTACAAGCTTTTGCCAGAAATCCAACATGCCATCTACTTCTTTGGTCTCTGTGGTCGTGGTAGCAGCTATCTTGCCTGTGATTCGCAAGGCATTCTGGGAAATTGCTCATACCTTCGTTATAATCTTCATTTGAGGGGTATATAGCCCTACCACTTTCCCCTACCCCTCTGCCATAACAGGAACTGGGACACCCGTACACGCGAACGAGCAAAACGGAAGGGTAGGGAAAAGTGGTATGGCCAAGGGGTGTAATGGGATTCAGCCTTAGATTTCAGATAGAGCTGCTAAGATCGGCAGTGCCTGGAGGACTAAAGGGGAGAGTGAGAGGAGGAGGGGTGGGGTCTGGACATATAAGGAACAGTGTGATTGGTCTAACAGGTATCCACACTTCACTTCACACAGTAGTTTGAATCAGAAACATCTGTCTGTAATCAGGGTAATGCTGAGTGATGTCACCAACTACTTCAAGTTGCAGAGGCCACTGAAGGTAGCACTTAGCACTTAGATTTAGACATTTTTAACCAGTAAGATGCAATTGTGCCTAGTTTCCTCTAAAACAACCAAAAATGACTAGGCTCAGTAGACAGTGTTATTAAAACAGCACATAGTTTAGAAGCAAAAGAGTACATTTTGTGTTGTTGATCAAGACACTCCACCCACCTTGCCTGTATGAATGTGTATGTATGAGTGCTTGGTGGTGCAATTTCACTTTGATCCATTATTACTAGTATTATGGGGGGAGACAGTTAAGCACACAGAGATTACCTTGGGTATCTGTGGCCTGTTTGTAGACACTGATTACATGTGATTGAGTCTTGCACCATCTCTTGCACCTTTTGTGTCATCTGATTTGGTTGATTGGATTTGTGAATCATGATCATTTACTTACAATCACGTGACACTTTTAAGTGATTTTAGTTTCATATAAGATTTCCCTCATCATAAACACATTCAGCCTTAAAAGATGGGCCTTAATCCTGGCTCAGTTTTGGAGGGTTAGTCAGGTAGAGTAGTTCTGTTGGTAACGTCACAAGTTTTACAAGTTCTTATGTAATGCAAAAAAATAATGCAAATAAAGGCATTCACACACTCCTGGTTAAATAAAGGATAAAGTGAAATCTGTGTTTGAAGCCACTTTTTGCATTCTTTTGGGATGCTCTGAGGGAGAAGACAGCCTCACCAAAAGCATGACGTCTGTGGGGAATTCCCTGTCTGAAAAAACTGTTCTAAAGCCATGCCTGAGCTCCAAAAACTCATGCAGGTGAATACTGGTGAGGTGCCAAAGGGCGTGTGAGAGCTACGAAATATATTTAAATACATTCTCATTTCCCTGTACTACAATCAGGTAGATCAGCTTTAAGGAAATTTTAACTAACCAAACTGATCCAAAGCTTCTAATGAACTCTTGTAGAAATGTAGTCAGAATAAGAAAACTGTTTATTGCCATTGTCAGTGAACAAACTTCATACATTAGGAAGTAGCTTTGGACGTATGGGGCAAAATAAGACAAAGAATGATAACAGTAAATATAAGCTATGATAAAATAAAATACAAAAAAACCACACATGCATTCAGATACAACACATTTCTACCCTGTTACAAAACCTTAAACAATATGTCATTGATGATAGTTGGTTGAAAATGCCTGGTTTTGTGTCTCAGATATCTGTAGGAGAATGAAGGGTGTGGCTCTAACTATAATGAGCCATGTGTGCCACAGTCAGCACTTCCTCTGAATCACCCACTGCAGAAAACCACCACAAAGTCGAGCAGCACTGAACTCCCAAAGCCTGGCTTCCGGCATGGCTAGTCTGATTTCAACAAATAAGATAAAAAACAGCTGATGCTGAAATAGACTGTGCACAGTGGATATCAAACAGCAGATGCATTAGTGCTAGTACTCAGAGTTAGTAGCACAAATGGTAAGGTCAGTCTTGATGGTACTAGCAGTAGTAGTAAAAGTAGTATAGAAGCTGTATCTGTATTAATTGTTGCTGTAGTAGAAGCATCAACTATAGTAATGCAGAAACTGATTTCTCCTGATCAATAAAAGTCAATCTTCTAATCTTTTAATCCAGTGTTTCCCAACCTTTTTTGTCTTGTGTACCCCCTGAGCCTTTTTGTCATACCTCGAGTATCCCCTCACTCATACGGGTTGATAATTCTCCAAAAGTAGAACGTGACACAACAGATTATTAAATGAAAATTATTTTTATTTCATCTCCTTAATTAAAAAAAATAATTCTCAGGCATTTTCTCTCATTTATTTAACCCAAATTTACTCAAATTAGAATTAAAATAAAAAATAAAAATCTCCCCCTGCGCCTGGCAGCGACACTGCCGACTACCCCCTGCAGTGTGCTCGCGTACCCCTAGGGGTACTTGTACCCCTGGTTGGGAAACACTGTTCTAATCCTTAAGGTGCTTTGTGCTAAGGTAAGGTGCTTTGTGCTACAATTTTGTATGAAAAGCGCTTTATAAATAATGATTGATTGATTGATTGATTGATAGTAAAGTACGTGATTTCTAGGGTTGTAATCACCTAAAGAAAGTCCTGGTTGACACAATGCTCTGTGCACTGATTAGCCGAATAAAAGGGGGTGGTGTGACATTGACAAAAGCTCATAAAACCATTAAGCTCAAGGGAATGAATGAGGAAAATGCTGCTAAATCACACATTTCTTTGTCAAACAGAAGACTAAAATCACATCAAAACTGGAGCTAACTCATTCCATGTCTGATGTGGTGCATGCAAATCTTTAATGTAATGAGTCGACTAATAAAAATCTTAAACAGACCTAATAATTCTTCTTTCAATTAGTGGCAAATATGCAAACTATATACTTTGTTTAAAAAGTAGGCTACTTATACTACTACTAGCCTATTCAGTATAATATAATTTTGTAAACTAGAGGTACTTTTACTTGATACTCTGTTGAAAGCATATTATTGGTCAGTGCCCCATGACTGTGAGAATGTGAGTGAACGGAAGAATGGCCCCAATGGGAAACAGATGTGGGGCTTCCAGATCCTTATAAGCACAGTATCAGAACTTGAAACCAATATTATGTAACTGACAGAAAACAGTGGTCCAGTTGGGCCAAGCTGTGGCTGTAGTGATTTGTGGGGAAGGTAATGGGACAGATGTACCATTGCAAAGTACTGTCTACATTTTTTTAATTAAGTGTTTTTGTTGAATGGTACGAGTAAACTGAGTATCACTAATTTTTTCAGATGATATCACAACATTCTATAGGCCAGTCATATTTAATACAGATGGGAAAGCTCAAATGAATGGTCAAATGCAGGTTTGTGTTGTAATACAGTGAGTTCTTGGGTCTAGTCATAAATAGAAATGATCAGGTTCAACATTTGGGAATTCAATGTTCGGAGATTGTATGATAAATCTGTCTGTTTTTCCCCCATCTGGGAGTATGACATCATCACATTCTCGTGTCTGAAAACCACCAATAGATTTTTATGTCTGTGCCACATCTCCAAAGCACAAACTTAATTTTCTGCAAAGACCCAAACCGGCCACCACCCCATGACTGGGCTGGCACAGGAATGTCTGAATGTAACTTGACAACACTAAAGAATCTGAGAGAGACAGAGAAAGGGGGAGAGGGGTGGAGAATGGAACCCATGTGAAGCAGATGTGAATAACACACAGCTACACAGCACAAAAGAGAGTGCACAAAGACACACACACACAAGCTAGAGAGGCCTCAATCAAATGGATCATTTCCCAGTTTGAGGCATTTACCCAATTTGTGTTTGAACGATTTTACTCGCCATTTTTACAGTCACAAATGTTCTTCTGTCACTTTTAGCTTTAGTTAAATATAGACTGCAAAGAGCGTTCATAACATTTAGTTTTAGACATTTATATTAAAATATCAAAAACACATTTAATTTGTGTTCATTTTTAAGTTGTGTTTCCATCTCTCTGACTCAGACTGTGGCAGGACGGGGGCTACAATGAGGGGGTACAGTGTGTGCCGTGACAAGTTAACAAAGATTTTCTGTCCCAGAGGCAAAAGTCAAATTCTTTAGAGACATGAAGCAGAGTTGTGTGTGGTGACAGCAGGGGGTGGATGGTATGAGGAGATGGAGGAACAGTTTGTCCGATAAGTGACAGCAAGAAATCATGCGTTTAAGTCCAGTCAGTAAAGGCTGTGAATTATCTAGAGTGGGGTTAAAGGAGAATTAACGTTTTTTACAATCTTCTACAACCTTATTTCAGTAATAAAACAAGTTGTTTTACTCACCCATAGCACTTTGGTGTCATATGGAGCACTTCCGGAGATGTTTATATCCGTAACGCGAGTTCTCGGGGCATATAATATATGCCCCGAGCGGTCTCCAAATAACACAAACTTTAGCACTTTTGAAATCATAGAAGCTCAATGTCTTAGTCTACACTTTTGTTTGAGTCAAAAGTGGCCTGTAATCCGACATTTATCCATAATTTACAGCTTTGCGTTTCATGTTTGCGTCCCGGGAGCTGAGAGTGAAATAAGCTGTGACTCCGCACATGCGCACTGGCATCCTCATCTACTCGAAACTATGGCTAAATCTCGGATTATAGGCCACTTTTGACTCAAACAAAAGCGTAGACTAAGACATTGAGCTTCTATGATTTGAAAAGTGCTAAAGTTTGTGTTATTTGGAGACCGCAAACATGTGCCCCGAGAACTCACATTACGGAGATCGCAAATCTAAAACATCTCTGGAAATGCTCCATATGACACCAAAGTGCTATGGGTGAGTAAAACAACTTGTTTTATTACCGAAATAAGGCTCAGATTGTAAAAAAAAAAACACGTTAATTCTCCTTTAAAATGCTGGTTTTCCTAATGGAGTGTTATGAATTGGGCAAATCAAGATAGTGCCTCATGACATTAACCACAATAATAGCAGTAGACTTTGTAGTTGTTATAGTAGTAGCATTAACAGAAATTGTTCTGACTTTCAAATTCTGTATTTCAAAACTTAAAAATGATACAAAATTACACAATATCTTAGCAGAGGTTGCAACAGCTTGAACTTTGCAAATAAAAACATGTAGTTTCGAGATGGTCAGAGCCCTCACATGGACAGCACACACTGATTTATGGCTCAGCTGCACAAGAGGAAAGTGTCCAAGAGGAAACACATTTTCCTGGTTTAAACTGAACCAGGCTTTGGCCCTGGACCCTCCATACTCAGTTGTTTAGTTGGCTCTGCTCCTCCTCTGCTTGTCTCCCTCTCTTTTTCTTTTTGCTTTTCCTCTCTCCTCTGTTCCTCCTCTCTACCCTTTCTTCGAAACCTCCTCTTGTGCTCCTCCTCTGTCTCTCTTCATCTAGTTTCTTTGCCTCTCCATTACCCCTTTTCTCCCTTGTACTCATCCTTTTTTCCTCAGTTTCTCCTCTGTTCCTTTGCTCCTCTGTTCCTCCTGTCCTCCCCTATACTCCCCTATCCATCCTCTGCTCTTCTGCCCCTCCTCTCCTCTCTGGCCCTCCTCGATTCATCTAGCCCTCCTCTGTTCCTCCTCCCATCATCTTCAAAGTTCAACGTCAGCTTTATTGTCAAAAAACATATGTACAGGTTGCATACACAGGATTTGAAATAGGCCCTCCTCTACTCCTCTACCCCTCTTCTGCTCCTCTGTTTGTCCTCTGTCCCTCCTTTTCTCCTCTTCTCCTCTGCTCCTCCTCTCTGTCAGTAAAAGTACGTGGATTTGGATTGTGATCTGAAATCTGATCTATGGAGTTACATAAGTTGGGTCTTGATTCAGATCACGTGCTGTTTATTCCACATCTGTTAAACATTCTGGAAAATGAATGGGGGAAACCTGACTCAAATGTGATTGTGCTAACCACGATATGAGGTGGAAAGTACAGTTAAATGCAAGGTTAAATATGTTTCAATCTATGCATTGTTTTCCATGTTATTTATACATTTTTCTGTGTTTTGTTGTTTCAGATTTTTGACAGAATCACCGAGAACGCCCGGTTAGTCCTGCAGATCGATAACGCTCGTCTGGCTGCAGATGACTTCAAATTAAAGTGAGTATTGTTGTAAGCAGGATAAATATGAGGCTTACATTTGAAAGTACTTAAAGCTGCACTGTTTTTACTTTTCAATTGAAGGTATCCATTTATTCAATTATAGGGGTTTATTCAGAAATATAACTTGAAAAACATGCACTCTCCACAGATCTGGGGCCATATTCATAAAATGTGCATACAAAAAATGTTACTGGGGGCGGCAGTAGCTCAGTTGGTAGAGCGTTTGTGTACTGGTGCATTGTGTTCTGGGCAGCAGATCTGTTTGGACTGCTGCCCCCGTGACCCAGAAATGAAGAGGCAGAAGAAGATGGATGGATGGATGGATGGATAAAAAATGTTACTTCATGACTTTCCACATCAAGTTTGTGATTTACAAAAAGACAGCTTGACGTGGAAACGAGAAGTCCAGTTCAAAATATCTGACTTTGTGAACCTGGGTTTTCATAGATGAGGTAATAAATAATCTGTGCTCAGAGACACGAAAAAGTCTATGTTTTGTCCACGAGTACCCTTTTAGTATGAATTCTAAATTCATACTATGTATTCTTTTATAAATTAGACCCCTGACCTGTAACTTTGCCTTGCGGTGTCACCTGCTTGTTTTCATGGAGACAGAGTTAATGGAAAAGTCATGTTTTTTTACAATCTGAGCCTTCTTTTGGCAATAAAACAAGTAGTTTTACTCACCCATAGCAGTTTGGTGTCAATTGGAGCAGTATCGCAGAATTTATGTTGAGCCGTTCTGTTCTACCAATGATCCCGTATCCGTTAGCATGAGTGCTCGGGGCACTGATTTGCGGTGTCCAAATAACAAACAAAATATCGGGTTTCAGGCCGTTTTGGAATCCACTAAAAGTCTACCCTGACACAGCGATCTTCTGTGATTTGAAAAGTGCTAAAGTTTGTGTTATTTGGACACCGCAAAGTAATGCCCCGAGCACCATGCTAACGGATACGGGATCATTTGTAGAACAGAACGGCTCAACATAAGTTCTGCGATACTGCTCCATTTGACACCAAACTGCTATGGGTGAGTAAAACTACTTGTTTTATTGCCAAAAGAAGGCTCAGATTGTAAAAAAAAACGTTAATTTTCCTTTAATGCTATACTGTGGAATATTCCAAGCAAAGCAATATTCTGTCTAAGGAGACAAACTGGTGGCAGATCCTCCACCAGAAAAGTTACGTCGTGCACCTTTATAGTGCATCTTTATTAGCGTGTGTCCGAAGTTTGAGTAGAGTATGGTGTGTGCGGTTCTCACTGGTCTTCCCCTGCAAAGGTTTGATAACGAGACCACGATCCGTCAGTCGGTGGAGTCGGATATTGCTGGACTGAAGAAACTCATCGATGAGACCAACATGAGCCGAATGAACATCGAGAGCGAGATTGAGGCTGTGAAGGAGGAGATGGCCTTCCTCAAGAGGAATCACGAGAATGTGAGTTAATACTGTGTTATACTGGAAATGTGCCCCAAACTAAAGATGTGCTTCATCACTGAACTTAAAGGAGAATTAACGTTTTTTACAATCTGAGCCTTATTACCGTAATAAAACAAGTTGTTTTACTCACCCATAGCACTTTGGTGTCATATGGAGCACTTCCAGAGATGTTTTAGATTAGCGATAGCCGTAGCGCTAATATATGCCCCAAGCATGTAAGATATGCCCCGAGCGGTCTCCAAATAACATAAACTTTAGCACTTTTCAAATCATAGAAGCTCGATGTCTTAGTCTACGCTTTCGTTTGTGTCAAAAGTGGCCTGTAATCCGAGATTTATCCATAGTTTCGAGTAGATGAGGAGGCCAGTGCGCATGTGCGGAGTCACAGTTTATTTCGCTCTCAGCTCCTGGACCCAAACATGAAACGCAAAGCTGTAAATTATGGATAAATCTCAGATTACAGGCCACTTTTGACTCAAACGAAAGCGTAGACTAAGACATCGAGCTTCTATGATTCGAAAAGTGCTAAAGTTTGTGTTATTTGGAGACCGCTCGGGGCATATATTACATGCTCGGGGCATATATTACATGCTCGGGGCATATATTAGCACTACGGCTATCGCTAATCTAAAACATCTCTGGAAGTGCTCCATATGACACCAAAGTGCTATGGGTGAGTAAAACAACTTGTTTTATTGCCGAAATAAGGCTCAGATTGTAAAAAAAAACAAACGTTAATTCTCTTTTAAGCTACATCTAACTGGGCTATGAGCTGAAATGCTGCAATACAGAGGTGCTCCTTCAAAGTTATAAAGAACAAACATAATGCAAGTAGACTTTTTGAGCTTTTAACCATATTCTAACATTGTTCCCTCATAGAAAAAAAATCAACCTGGAGTTGTATTTCACCTCATTCACAGTTTGGTTTCAGTAATCCTCTGTCAAAAGTAATTTGCCTCTGAGTCTCTAAGTCCTCTAACCCAATAAGTCATCGGGAGACTCGTTAGAAGCACTGCTGCTGTCAAATAATCTTCATTTTTAATGTGTGCTTACATTAACACATCATGCTCTTCATAACCTTGTTTACCTAGTTACCTAGTTTTTACCCCTTTTTTCATTTATTTATTATTATTTTGAGTTCTCAATCATGAAATGCCAGAGCAAATATTTGTTCTTTAAAGTTTATGCACATTCATCAGACATTCTACAGATAAGTAACTTCAAAGTTAGCAGCTCATATTTGGTTGGCCAGACCTGCTTATTCCTTTGGTGCACCAAGGTTTTCCTGTACCCAAATCAGATTGAATAGAAATAGCTGTTTTCTATCCTTTATTACAGGTTTTAAAATGCAAGACCAAATGACTTAGTTTTGACCTCTTCTGTCTGCAGGAGGTGATGGAGCTGCATAACCAGATTTCTCAGTCTGGAGTCCAGGTGGACGTGGACGCTCCCAAAGGTCAAGACCTGTCTCAGATCATGGAGGACGTGAGGGCCAACTATGAGAAGATGGCTCTGAAGAACGCAGAGGACCTCAAACGCTGGCACGAAAACCAGGTCTGTGGTGGTTACTGTTGTCAGACTAACAGAAGTAATCATCTAGGGGTTGAAGATAAAGGGGAAGTAGACAGTATAACTGTACAGTTAGTAACAGTTGAAGTTTTTGTTTTGAAGGTAGGAGGATGTAGTTGCATCGGCTAATGGATTTAATACTACTGGAAACATTGTTGAAGCTAGGGTTGTCACAAGTCTAAAATCAGGTACTAATCAATATTAAAACTAGTATAGAAGCTAGATACAAGTAAAAAGTCTCATTCATATACAGAAATGAACCTTTCCTGAATAGCTTTAGAATGATCTGACCTGTATCAAAAGAAGAGCACAGATTAGTATACTCCCACTGGGGGGGTGTTGTGAGTGAACATTTTTTCCCGAGGAGCGGTGAACATTCTATTATTTTTACATACGTGAAAAGTCCATGAGGAACAAATTTTAATAAATGTGTCAATTTAAACAGGAAATATCCGTTATTGGCTACAGCTGTAGGCCAAATACCTATTAATTACAAAAATTAATCTACATAGAATACCAAGACTAAGCCAGGACTAAACCAAGTCTAAACCAGGACTAAATCAAGACTAAACCAGGACTAAACCAAGACTAAACCAGGACTAAACCAGGACTAAACAAAGACTAAACCAGGACTAAACCAAACCAAGACTAAACCAGGACTAGATCAAGACTAAACCAGGACTAAACAAGGACTAAACCAGGACTAGATCAGGACCAAACCAGGACCGGTCCGGGGAGTGACTCACCTGTTCGGAGCTGCAGGTCGCTCCGTGTGTCCGCAGCACAGCCGGTACAGTACACCGGTGCCTGCATAAACTGAGCCACACAGACCGATTTTCTGGGCACCAAAACAAAAAACAAAATGCGTGAGACTTGAGAGCCCTGTGTGTTCAGATCACAGAGGTGCATGTGTGCCTGATGTTGTGTTCTTGTGTTGTGTTGTGTTAAAATCACAGAGGTGCATGTGTGCCTGATGTTGTGTTCTTGTGTTGTGTTGTGTTAAAATCACAGAGGTGCAGGCGTGGCTGATGTTGTGTTGTTTTTTTTGTTTTTTTTTACATGTCAAGTTAAATTTACTGAAATCATGACAAGAGCATATACATATACAAGAGAAACAACTGTATGATATCACTCATCAGATTTTTCTAAGAGTGCCTTTATCAGTGGCCTCAGGTCTTTGTAGAGTTTAATGGCTCCTTCAGCATCAAGGCCGCGAGACAAGTTATGTTGTTCAATCACCAGCAAGCACAAGTCATGTAGGTCAATGTCACATGGAATATATATATATCTTTTCCACTGGCAGATGTCTTCAACTAGGACTGTATTAATTCTGTCCATTTCAACTGGATGCAGATAATTCTGTGCATGATACAGCTCAGGTACATTGTACATTATCACTGGCTTTCCATGGTAGAGATCACGCCCATTCCTCCCCGGACGAATGCAATGGTTGTCCCACATCTGCACCATTGCACTCTGTCCAGCTCCTCCTCGTCCTCTATCATCCGGGTGATGTTCTCCTTTGGGACCCCCCCTCTCTCAAGGCATCATAAAAAGCCATTTTATCTTTCACATTGTCCGTAGCTCATGTGATGTGTTGTGTTGTACAGATCGCAGAGGTGCAGGTGCAGGTGTCTCAGAACACAGAGGCTCTTCAGGGCGCACAGATGGAAAAGAGTGATCTGAGCCGACAGATCCAGACGCTCGAGATAGAACTGGCCTCACAACAGAGCCTGGTAAGAACTTTAACTTTTTAATTAAGAGCATGTTTATGTTAAATATGATTCAAGAGGGTATTGAAAGATCATATTTTGCTGTCTTCAAAATAATTTGAAACTATCTGCAGAGGTCCAAAGTTATTCCTCACTATTTCAACTCATTTAATTAGTATGAGTAAGTGGTTATAAATGCTTGACACATATTTCAGAGGCCAGAGCAGCCATCATCATAATGAAAAACAACTACAAAATTATAAAAACGCTTTATAATGGAGCACAGCAAAACAACCGTGTTATGGATGTTAGTTAGCATGTAGCTGATTAGCCTCCTTTGAACTCTTTAATATTAGAATTTTTCAAAAAGTCTATGGGAAAAATGAATGTAAAATTAACTAAATTCCAAAACTAAAGCTTGAGCGCTATTAGATGCAGACAGCACACAGTTGTCTCAGTTTGACCATAAGCTATAAGCATCTATTCAAGAGCAAAAGTGACTTTATTGCCTGTAATAAATGACCCATTTCAACCTGAACCCGAAGTATCTCCTATAACTAAGTGTTTGTGGTCTACAGAAAGCGTCTCTGGAGGACACGCTGAGGAACGTGGAGATGAGGAACAACATGGAGATGGAGAAGTACAACGACATCCTACTGCGTCTGGAGGAAGAGCTCACACAGCTCAGAGCCAACATCCAACAGCAAGGTCAGGAGTACCAGACCCTGCTTAACATCAAGGTCAAACTGGAGGCAGAGATCGCCACCTACAAGAACCTGCTTGATGGAGGCGACTTCAAGTGAGTACAAATACTACTACTATTATTGCCTCTACTACTACTAAATGCAAGAATCAGCTCAATAGAGATGAATTTAAGTGAGTTCTACTCACTAGTACTACTACTACTATTAACATTGCTACTATAAATACTATTACTACTACTATATACATGTACTGTCCAGCAGAGTTCAAGTGTGTACTGACACATGCACTTTCAACCAATGCTTCTGCTCAGTATAGTGTACAGTATACACAAACTTGATTATACTGTATAGTACATATATACAGCTCCTATTACAACTAAAGGCCGCCACACACTACAGGAGAATTTGCCCGATTTGCTTCTCCCCGAATTTGAGGAGGCGTGACCCGAGTTTGTGTCCATGTATGCGCTCCTTGTGTGCATGGTGTCAGTGTGACTCTGAGCTGCTCTGTCAGATCCTAACCACCAAACATCAGCAACGCTACAACAACAGTGTCGAGTGTTAGGGCCAGAGGAGTGACAGACACAGAGGCACAACATACAAACTCAGGAAAAGTGAAAATAATGAGGCACCTTTATTACTCACCTCTGTTAAAGTTGTAAAGTTAAACTGCAGCATCTCATCCATATTGTCCACAGGCATTGTCCTCTGCAAATAATGACAACCAGTCCACAAAACATCACTATTAATCCAGTTTGAAGCCTTCTTTAAAAGTAAAAAGGCGAGCACATGGATCGTAGTCTGGTTAACACCTGACCATATCACAAGTGAGATATGGGTCTGGAAACTCGCTTCGAAAAATCCCGTAGCGGAGGTGTGGTTAGTGATTGCCAACGGCCGTTTATTGGGCGTTATGAATGTCTATCATTGAGCGTATACGTAAGTCCATAGCCAATCATGTCAGTTGTCAGTTCAAACTACAAGCTTCCGTTTGTCATGTAGTACGCGTCACCGTCTTGCCACCCCTCCCCCGCTCTCTGATTGGGGCCCTAAATCTGGGACTCTCGCTTGGACGAGTTTCCAGGCCGCCTTCCAGTTCGAAACGAACGGAAGCGGCCTGGGAATTCCCAGGCTACATGGATCGAGGTGAAGCTGCAGATTAGCAATCGAGACTCTACTTCCTGTGTACTTTATCTCCAAACTTCTGTGCATTAAAAATCATGTAACTGAAGTATTGCACCACATTTCACAAATAATAACAACAGCTTTGACATGACATGTAAAGTAGAAGTGCAGTGCTCTGATCTTTTGAACACTTGAGTCTCTAAGCGAGTGGTTTTACTGTAGACAGGAAACAGAGTTGCACTCACACCTGTGTAGCCTGTGGTCCACAGACATATCCCACTACAGTCTTTGCCATCGGAGATTTTAAGTCTCATAAGATTCTCCTTGTGTCTGTGATGTGCACATTTTGTAACAGGTTTAAAAATGGTTAAAGACTGAAAAATCCCGTAGTGTGTGACAACTTAATGGTCAGGAGTAGCACAGTACTGTAACTTCAGGTTCACAACACAACAAGCCAAGCATTACTATTAAAGAGGACAAAACAACTGGGACATGGCATCTAATTTTTGTTGTAGGTTTTGGTACTAAACTACTGTCTACAGGTAAATCCATATGAACCTAAAAATATGTTGTTTTGCGCAGACTCCAGGATGCTCTTGAGGAACTGGCCTCTTCCAGCTGAAACAGAGAAAACTGAAACGACCACAAGATTGAAACGTTTTACAAAACACTGTTGCTAATAAAGATCATGTGTTCATTTCGGTGTGCTGTGTCGTCTGAAGTTTTAATGTGAGAATGGGTCTTGGGTTTGAGTCCCACGGAGTTTCACTGTGTGGAGTTTGCAGGTTCTGTATTAAAATGTACTTTGTAATATTGCTCCATTACATGGTCCAATCACAGTACTGTATTGTGAATACTTAAACATCAAGTTACATTTAAATGATAAATGTGTAAACATGCAAATAGAATTAAAAACTCACACCTGCACTCACCCAAAGAATGCTATTTTCAAAGAATGCTTCAAACTACTCCACTAATAAGGAGTAGTTTGAAGCAAATATTTTGTGAAAAATATTGCAATTATTCCACTGATTTGGGACAAAGTATGTATTCTGAATACCACCAAATGAAAACACTAACTATATTCTGAATACCACCAAATGAAAACATAACTGAACCACAATACAGTTAGTATTCTGAATATATTTTTTCAGTACATGTATTTGGTTACTTCCCATCACTGCCCATTGGCAGGTTTGCTTTGTTATTTCAATCTATAGGGTCTTGGAACCAGTTAGAACTGTTGTGAAACCAGTGTAGGGTATATCACAAAAGCAATGAAACCTAATGCATATGAAAGTTAAAACTACTCAAAGATTATTCTTCTGAAGTGAAGGCATTGTAAACCTTACTAGATATTCCATTTAAGTAGCCTAGCTTTGAATCTGGAGAAGTGCCATGTGCATCATGTGATTTGACGTTAAGGCGATAAGGCTAAAATAAGAAACATTACCCTCTAGTGGAACTTGTCTGCAATGTGCCATATTGAATGAAATGGTCACTGTTATTGTAACCACATTAATAATAATAATAATAATTCATAGCATTTATATAGCGCCTTTCATGACACCCAAAGCACTTTACAGTTCATTGTTCATTCACTCCACACATGGTGGTGGTCAGCTACTTTCGGTAGCCACAGCTGCCCTGGGGCAGACTGACAGAAGCGAGGCTGCCAATCTGCGCCATCGGCCCCTCCGACCACCTCCAGCACTCACGCACACATCACTTTCATACTAGGCAATGTGGGTGAAGTGTCTTGCCTAAGGACACTACAACAGTTTTTTGTGACTGGCGCCCCACTGTGGCACCTGGAATTCCCAGTGTCTCCCATCCAAGTACTAACCAGGCCCTGCCTTGCTTAGCTTCTGAGATCTGACGGGATCAGGCTTTGACAAGCAGGTATGGCCACATTATACTCTGGGTATATTATGTTTCTACTTTTATGAATAAAGCTAACTAACATTATCACTATTGCCATTACATAAAGTGAACAGCTACCTCACAACCACAATATAAGGGCCAAAATAATTCTACCAGGCTGCAATGGAACACATCCAGGTATGCATTTTAACAACTTACAGCTACTTCCTGTATTTTTGTTCTTTTCTCCTCAGCATTTTTTCACAAACTGCTACTTAACTGATGTAAAACTATGATAAATATTCACCACAGGTACTATCCCACCAAAGGTCAGAATTAGAAAAGACAAAACAAAACATGAAAACCTCTTGTATGTAAGTTAAAGATACAGTGTGTAACTTTCTGGAGGTGGCACGATTCCATGAAAATACAATCCTCAAAAAATAAATAAAGGAACAGTTTGAAAACACATCAGATATATATATATATATATATATATATATATATATATATATACAGTATATATATATATATATATATATATATACAGTATATATATATACAGTATATATATATATATATATATATATATATATATATAAATAAAGGTGTAGCGATTCCTTACCTGGCCGGCGTTTCTGAAAAACTACAGAGGATTTTCAGACAGTATCAAATCCCAGTTTATTTTAAACCCCACAAACACTTTAAGACAAAAACTAGTCCACCCAAAGGACAAAAAACCGAGCCACAAACAAAGCAATGTGGTCTACTCTATTCAGTGTAGTGAAGACTGCAGTGAGCGCTACATTGGAGAAACAAAACAGCCACTTCACAAGAGGATGTACCAACACAGACGGGCGTGCCAGAGTGGACCTTCATCTGCCGTACATCTTCACCTAGAAGCCACGGGCCACTCCTTTGAGGACAGTGAGGTTCAGATCTTAGCCAGGGAAAATAACTGGTTTGAGAGGGGAGTTAAAGAGGCTATTTTTGTCAAAAAAGAGAATCCTTCTTTAAACAGGAATGGAGGGGTCAGACACAATCTCTCTCCCATCTATAAATCCATTCTCAAACCTAAATCAAAACAAACAAAGGAAACAATAGGGCAGCCAGGTCAGGTCCAGAAGTGTGAAAACAGCCATTATGGCCCTGAATGGGTATGCTAAACTAGACGCAAGACAAAAACTGTAAAACAAAGAGGTGATAGTTCATAGTAATTTCATTGTAGTTAGCTCCTCCCTGCAGCTAGATATAAGCAGTGACCACCAGCACTCTAACCAGAACTGACAAAGTAGCTCGGATGAGCTGCGAAACGTTTTCGACCAAATAAACTTTGTCCAGTTGACAAATTGAATTTCTCCTTTTACCTCTTAATCTTAATCTTAAAACCCCATGAATCACTTGCCTCATGCATATAATTCATAGCATTTACAGTGGCCCCTCGTTTATCGCAGGGGTTAGGTTCCAGAAATAACCCGTAATGAGTGAAATCCGCGAAGTAGGACAACTTTATATTTTACAAATATTATACATGTTTTAAGGCTGTAAACGCCTTAAAACACTGGGATTAACGTTTCGTCACATTTCTCTCTCGTTTAAACACTCAAACTTTCGTAGATTTTCAACAAAATGTATTAATAGTGAAGCGTGGGGGCTCCGCCGGGAGCCCCACCGGACGCGCGAGGGGAGCGGCTTATTCAACGGTACTGCCACATCCCGGGACGCGACGCGCACTAACCCCTTGGAGAAGTGCGCATGGTCAAATCCGTGACAGAGCAGCATGACTGGCGCAAGGCTGGGGCTGCGAGCACGAGATCAAACCGCGGCGCATGGACCATGTCTCCCCCTCAGGACCACGTCCTCGCAGCCCGAGCCACAAACCGAACACGCACAAACAAACACAAGAGCCGCACGAAACCAGTAAAGAGCCACAAGGAGTGATTTAATCCTGGTTTAGACCTGGTCTAGTCCCGGTTTAGTCCAGGTCTAGACCTGGTCCAGTCCTGGTTTAGTCCAGGACCAGTCCAGGTTTAGACTTGGTTTAGACCTGGTCTAGACCTGGTTTAGTTCTGGTCTAGACCTGGTTTAGTCCACGTTTAGTCCTGGTCTAGTCCTGGTTTAGTCCAGGACCAGTCCAGGTTTAGACCTGGTTTAGACCTGGTCTAGACCTGGTTTAGTCCTGGTCTAGTCCCGGTCCCCCCTGCATCCCCATCTATCAATCGGCAAAGGTCTACAGTCTCTTAGCCAATCAGGACGCAGAACACAAAGTTACACTATAAAAAATAAATAAAAAAATCCGCGAAACAGCGAGGCCGCGAACAGTGAACTGCAATAGAGCGAGGGACCACTGTATATAGCACCTTTCATGACACCCAAAGCGCTTTACAGTTCATTCAATCCACACTTGGTGGTGGTAAGCTACTTTCTGTAGCCACAGCTGCTCTGGGGCAGACTGACGGAAGTGAAGCCTGCCAATCTGCGCCATCGCACACATCACTTTCATACTAGGCAATGTGGGTGAAGTGTCTTGCCTAAGGACACAAGAACAGTTTTTTGTGACTGGCGCCCCACTGTGGCACCTGGAATTCCCAGTGGTCTCCCATCCAAGTACTAACCAGGCTTCTGAGATCTGACGGGATCAGGCTTTGACAACACACATCACTTTTTTTTTTTTTTAACTGTTAATGTGGCATCATTGATGTGGCTATCAGAATGAATGTGAACTCTTTAGTATTCTCATGCTTATGTGTGGTTTTGTTGAGTACATTTATTTTGGGTTGAAGTAGTCATTAGTTTAGTTTATCTTTGAAAGGAACAAATAACCTGAAGAAATTGATATTGTGCAGATTAGAGCATCTTGTATCTGTGAGGCAGGGAACAATCAGGCCTTAGTTATGTAAATAGAGTTTTATCTGCAGCTGTGTTTTGTGTCGACTAAATAAATATTCTGTAAGCATGACAATGGGAGGAGGTGCTCGTGAATGCGGACAGTCAATGCGCGCGCTCGACTCTTACCTCTGACGCCTACATCCGGGAACTACACCGAGCTCGCTCTCCAACATGGCGGCGTCAGGTGAGGTTTATGTGGCTCTCGTTTCTGTGCGTCTCGTAGCTGGATTTGAGTGTGATTTTCACTATTTGTACTCCATAAATTCACTTTGTAAACTGTTAAAGGTTCCGTTCACGCTCTGGTGTCGTTGTCCCGGTTTTACGACGCGGTTGAATCGGTTGTTTTGGTCCGCTAAAGACGACTCGGCTCGGGCGAAGGCGAATGAACGAAGCTACGACTTGCACAACACTTTTAAGCTTCAATTGACCTCTTATTTACCTCTAATACTCATTTGCTGTTGTTATTTCTGTGATTTGCTCATGTTCGTGTGATTACGTGCTCCCTCGGGCCAGTATATGTCTTGTTTATAGGTGTTTTGAAGTGCGCAGGGAGCTGGCACATTGCACATCCGTAGCAGCAGCGGCACCGTAGCTTTCTCCATGAATGCGCTCAGGGCTGAACCGGTGTTACGGCGAAATGTGTTCCCGAGCAGAGTGGCTAGATGTTCCACTTATTTGCGATGCATTTTGATTTTACTTGTCTTTTTACCCATATTATTTACATTTTTTCATGAATCACCAACGCGATCCCAAAACAAGTATTATATACTTCCGTTATCGGCGCGGTGATTGAATGGCAGTACGCGTTTGCTATTTTTAACTGTTCCAATTCGTTTTTAACAATGCTCCTACTTAAATGGTTGACTCAAACGCCTTTTAATATGTAGTATTCTATTTCTTATTACATATACCTCGAAAGCTGGATGCTATGGCTACTTAGAAAATGTCGTTGTTTTTGCTTGTGGCTAAATGGTGTAATAGTAGCGGACTTGGCTCGGACGCAGATTTGGGTAGGACACTGGGGCCAAAGCGCGCAGCCTGGCTCTCCCCACGTGTGCTATCGCTGCGTCCCGTTGCCCCTTTTACCCTTCCCCCGCAGTCCGAGTATAAGCCGAGTCTGGTGGAGGCTTCTTCGGGGTCGAACTCGAAGCTCTGGACTTCCCGCTGCGGTCCGAAACTGGTGCCCGGTGATGGCGCACTTGGATCGGCTCTAGGTTGCGCGCACTAGGCCTAAAACCAAACCAGCAAGGCACACGTAGCGACTCCCCTCTGCTGACTAGCCCTGTGTGTGCAGAGGTGGAGAGGACGGCCAAAAATAAACAAACACGTTAGAGTATTGTTACTTCATATTATTATTTAGTAAAATGATCCGTGTTGAAAAAGAAAATGCTACTAGAGTAAAACTGAAGAATGTAAATTTGATCAGGAAATTGGGGGACAATTCAAGTAAGTAGTTTTTAATGATGTAGACATCAGGCAAGGCCGTTAAATCAAAGTGCCATACAGAAAAAGAAAGATGCAGTAAAATCACAGTACAAATAAAATAATAATAATTTTTAATTGTTTAAAGAGAAGAGTGCAGAATAAAAAAAAACATATCAGTCATATCCACAGCTAAACAGATCCGGTTTGAGCCTGGATTTGAACATGATCACAGTAGAAACACATCTCATCATCCAGGTAGAATCCATGGCAAAAGGAGAAATTCCATTTGTCAACTGGACAAAAGTTTATTTACCAAAGCAGATTAGCTATATACTAAGTCTTAATTATAAGTAGAGATTGACTGATATTTTTTTGCTTTTTTCCCCTCCTGTAGCCAGTGTTGATACCAGTTTTTTAAAATCTAGAGAAACCGATGGCCCATAAACTCTGCTGATATTTTTTAGTCAGTATGTAGGGTTGAGTTTGATTATTTTCACCAAATGATGTAATTAAAATGCTTTAAAAACTCACCCACAGCCCTTTTTTACCTTAAACCTTAGTGAGCTGTGTAGTCATGTTTTGGTGGTTATAGTATTGCATTAAAGATTTCAAATTAAAGGAATAGTTCGGTTTTTTTTTTGTGAATCTGTATGGCATCCCCTTCAGCAGTGTCGTACATTAACACTGGCTTACCCCTGACAGTGTCCTCTGAGCCGAGTTCTGCCAGGTTCTGGAGCTGACGAAAGTAGGTCTGGCAAGTTAGCTGGGGCATTAAATAAAGCTTGTTTTTCTTCTCAAAAATATTTGTCGAAAAGTGATATATTTGCGTCACAAAACAGTTGCCCACGAAAAAGTCAGAAGTCTAAATAGCTTGGCGCTATTTTCTCTCGAGTCCTATCACTGCGCACCTATTATTATTGGGGCCAAGCACCGGAGGTGCTAGGCACCATAGTGTTTCTGCTGATTCTTATTATTATTATACATTATTCCTTTGACCATGGGAGTCTATGGCAACCCCTAGAACCGTCTGGTAAAAAGTTGTGAAATTTTGCATGCACATTCCAGCCAGTCTCCTCATTACCCACAGCAATTTATAGGCCCCCACCCCCAACCGTCTAGTGCCACCAGCAGGTCAAAGTTGCAGGAATTTTCAGCATTGCTAGGCAACGCAGAAATGTACCTTTGATGTGTCTTTGATGCTGTTAAACCCTGTTAGACCCTGTTAGACCCTGTTAGACCTTGTTAGACCCTGTCAGACTCTGTTAGACCCTGTTAGACCTTGTTAGACCCTGTCAGACCCTGTTAGACCTTGTTAGACCCTGTTAGACCTTGTTAGACCTTGTTAGACCCTGTCAGACTCTGTTAGACCCTGTCAGACCCTGTTAGACCCTGTCAGACCCTGTCAGACTCTGTTAGACCCTGTCAGACTCTGTTAGACCCTGTCAGACTCTGTTAGACCCTGTCAGACTCTGTTAGACCCTGTCAGACTCTGTTAGACCCTGTCAGACTCTGTTAGACCCTGTCAGACTCTGTTAGACCCTGTCAGACTCTGTTAGACCCTGTCAGACCCTGTCAGGGTCAGACCCTGTCAGGGTCAGACTCTGTTAGACCCTGTCAGACCCTGTCAGGGTCAGACTCTGTCAGACCCTGTCAGGGTCAGACTCTGTTAGACCCTGTCAGGGTCAGACTCTGTTAGACCCTGCCAGGGTCAGACTCTGTTAGACCCTGTCAGGGTCAGACTCTGTTAGACCCTGTCAGGGTCAGACTCTGTTAGACGCTGTCAGGGTCAGACTCTGTTAGACGCTGTCAGGGTCAGACTCTGTTAGACCCTGTCAGGGTCAGACTCTGTTAGACCCTGTCAGACCCTGTTAAACCTTGTTAGACCCTGTTAAACCCTGTTTCTGAGTCTGACAGGGTCGAACTACTAGGGGTGTGCAAAATAATCGTCATGACAATGCATCGCGATACTAACTTTCACAATATACTGCATCAATTCTTGATGCCAAAAATCGATCATTAATTAAGTATTAATAAATAAAGAAATTATTAAGTTTCTTTTTTCTTTGTGAAAGGGTATTGTTTGTTATGATGGTAGCTACCTCCAAAATGGCAAATGTTTGAACATCATTTTTTTGTTTTAGAAAAAATCCTATGCACTTTTTTTTGTTATTGGTTTGGTTTATTTGTTTTTGTTATTTAGTAAATTCAGTTATACATTGAGTTGCTCAGTTATGTATCAATTCAAGACACTACCCAGATACACAGCCACTGATATTTGTTATCCTCTTTTTTTTTTTTGGTACATTTTCACTGAAGTATGTCGAATATATTGCAATGCATCTCAATAATTCAAGTATCGTGATGCATCGTGATAGTATCGCATCGTGGCATATGAATCGTGATTCGAATTGAATCGTGACTTCTTTGCCAATACCCACCCCTACTAACTACTCTGTCAGACCCTGTCAGACCCTGTCAGACCCTGTCAGACCCTGTCAGACCCTGTCAGACCCTGTCAGACCCTGTCAGACCCTGTCAGACCCTGTCAGACCCTGTCAGACTGTCTATCCAAACCCCAGCACCTGCAACAAGGTTATTATAGTTTATGAAAACGAACGATAAAACGAAAACTAAACTAGAAAAAATATTTTCGTTAATTGAAATAAATGACAATTAAAAGAAAAAAAACAATAACTAATTGAACCTGTATTGTTTGTTTACAAAACTTACTAAAACTGACTGAAATTTATAGATCCATTGCTCTTTGTTTTCTGTTTGTTGTCACTATATTATGCCTCTGATAATTACATTCTATAAAAAAGGGTTGTTTTTTTTCTATCACAAATAGACCCAACAAGTGTTGAAGATGAAAATATG